>CAKNXH010002095.1:19109-98284 GCA_932178445.1 Andricus quercusramuli | reverse complement strand
GCCATTTTGAATTTTGAATTTTTAACTGCATATTTGTAATCAGCGACGCCAAAAACCCCTGAGTATCTATTTTTAGCCGAATCCGTAGACTTTTTGAATTTTGAACTAGATATTATGACAGGTATCACCTTCAGTGAATAAAATAAAAAAAAGAAACATTCAAAATCCGTGGAGCGGACGGGCGTCGGATCGGAACAAAGGTGCCCCGCAAATGATACAAGTCCACTTATACGGCCAATTTAAAGCGGGAATTAAACATTTGAGTCAATTTGTTCCAATTTCCCTTTAGATATTATTGAAGGTATCACCCTCCATAGATAAAATAGAAAAAAAATGAAAATCCATGGAACGGACGCGCGTCAAATCGGACTAAAGATGCCCCGGGAATGGTATAAATCCTCTTATACGGTCAATTTGAAGCTGTAATTCAAAATGTGTTCCAATTCTAAACTAGATACTAATAAAGGTATCATCTTCAGTAAATTGTATTAAAAAAAAATTAAAATCCATGGAGAGAACGGGGGTCGATTCGGAACGAAGGTGCCCCGCAAATGATACAAGTCCACTTATACGGCCAATTCAAAGCGGCAATTAAGCATTTGAGCCAATTTCAATCCAGATATTATCAAAGGTATCACCTTCAGTTAATGAAATCAAAAAGAAAATACAAAATCCATGCAGCGGTGGCGGGTCAAATCGGACCAAAGGTGTCCCGGAAATGGTATAAATCCACTTACACGGTCAGTTTAATGCTAGAAATTAAAATTTGTGCCAATTTTAAACTAGATATTATTACAGGTATCACTTTCAGTGCATAAAATAGAAAAATTCAAAATCCATGGAGCGAACGGGGGTCGAATCGGAACAAAGGTGCCCCGGAAATGGTATAGATCCACTGACACGGCCAATTTGAAGCTGGAATTAAACATTTGTGTCAATTTAAATCTAGATATTAACACAGGTATCACCTTCAGTTAATGACATCAAAAAGAAAATACAAAACCCATGCTGCGAAGGTGGGTCAAATCGGACCAAAGGCGTCCCGGAAATGGTATAAATCCACTTACACGGTCAGTTTGATGCGGGAAATTAAAAACTATGCCAATTTGAAACTAGATATTATTAAAGTAAATAGTATTGAGTAAATAGTATCGAAAAATTCAAAATCCATGGAGCGAACGGGGGTCGAATCGGAACAAGGGTACCCCGGACATGATATCAATCCACATACACGCTCAATTTGGAGCTTGAATTTAAAATTTGTTCCAATTTCCCTTCAGATATTATTGAAGGTATCACTCTCCATAGATAAAATAGAAAAAAAAATGAAAATCCATGGAACGGATGCGCGTCAAATCGGACTAAAGATGCCCCGGAAATGGTATAAATCCTATTATAAGGTCAATTTGAAGCTGTAATTCAAAATGTGTGCCAATTCTAAACTAGATACTAATAAAGGTATCATCTTGAGTAAATGGTATTAAAAAAAAATTAAAATCCATGGAGAGAACGGGGTACGATTCGGAACAAAGGTGCCCCGGGAACTGTATAAATCCACTTGTACGGTCAATTTGAAGCTGGAATTTAAAATTTGTGAAAAACCTGAACTAGATGTCAACGAGGTATTACCTTCAATAAATGACAACAGAAAGAAAGTAAAAAACCCATGCAGCGAACTTGGGTCAAATCGGACCAAAGGTGTCCCGGAAATGGTATAGATCCGCTTACGCGGTCAATTTGATGCTGGAATTTGAAATTTGTGACATTTTCAAACTAGATATTATTACAGGTATTACCTTCAGTAAATAAAATTTAAAAAAATTCGTAATCCATGGAGCGTACGGGCGTCGAATCGGACCAAAGGTGCCTTGGAAATGGTATAAATCACCTTATGCGGTCAATTTAAAGCTGGAATTAAAAATTTGCGCCAATTACAATCAAGATATTATTAGAGGTATCACCATTAGCAAATATAATTTAAAAAAAAAATTGAAAATCAATGGAGTGAACGGGTGTCAAATCGACCAAAGGTGCCCCGGAAATGGTATGAATCCATTTGTCCAGTCAGTTTAAAGCTGGAATTTAAAATCCGTGCCAATCTTAAACTAGATATCATTGAAGGTATAAGCTTAAGTAAATAAAATCAGGAGGAAAATTTAAAATCCATAGAGCGCACGGGATCAAATCGAACGGGATCAAATCGAATTTAATGCTGTAATTCCAAATTTGTGCCAATTTCGAACTAGATATTATTAGAGGTATGGACTTCAGTAAATAAAATTAAAAAAAAAAAAACGTGCGTCCTAAACTACGACCCAATATAGATTTATGTGTAAACATCTTCGGTAAACGTTAACTGAAATCGAAATCTTACACAAAGCAAATAATAACTCACGCGCATGTAGCAGTATAAAAATTTATTTCTCTTACATGTAATGTCGTGCAAAAGTTTCTGGACATCTATTTTCCAATAGGTTGAACAACCACCCTAGTTTTAATAATAATAAATTGTAGATTTTCTCTCAATTATTGCATAAAAGGTGATGAAAGTTTCCGCTTTATGGGCATAAATAAAAGCCAGTATGTGTTAATTTTATTAGAAGTTGTTTGAAAGAACGTGAAATGTTAATGTTTCCGGAAAATATCAATAAATTCGGAAATAACCAATTTTTTAATGTTTTTGGGCTAATTAAATGGAAGCTTCTAATGTGTCCCCTAAGGGTTTACATTTTTCTTGTATCTCTTCCCTATTCCTTTGCACACACCCCCACGCACTTTCTTGGTGGTGGGAGGGGGACCTACAGTTTGAGGTGGGTTCCGAACCACCAAGAGCAACAGCCTTAAGTACTTAGAGAACCTTTTTCTCTAGAGTTACCGGTCCCACGACGCTCCGGAGATGAACAACTCCCTTGCTAGGTAAGTGTTCACCGCATGGGCCACCGACGCTCTTCCAGTGTGCAAGGCGGAAATCGAACCCGCAAGCCGACGGAGTGGGTCCAATGCCTACGCCTTAACCTCCACGACCATCTTCCTACTTGTTTTTAGGCTAATTTTAAAGATAATTTTCTGCAAGTCTGTTAGAATACTGTTCTATTAATTTGTTTGAGTTCAGTTATGAAAACCTGACTTTATATCAATATTGATAAGTTCTTTAAATTAAGCTTAGGTTTTGATTGCATCGGAGGAAAAATTCTAGAAATATCTTATCAAGTCAATTAAATAATTAAGAAAATTATCTTTAAAACTAGTGCAAAGACATTAAAAAAAAAAAATAAAAAAAAAATTGATTAGCATTTCGAACTCGAAAGTTCATTGCCTCACTACCCGATTCGGGTAGTGTTTCTAGGTGGATAAATACTACCAGTGTGGGTCCACCACACCCACGACGGGTCAACAACACGCAGTATTCCCCGAACGGTCACCCATCCAAGTACTAACCGCGCCCAACACTCCTTAACTTCAGTGATCTAACGGGAACTGGTGTTTTCAGCGTGGTATCGCCGTTGACATTAAAAAAAAGACATTAAAAAACATTAATTGCTTTTTGATTTATTAACATTTTCCAGACACATTAAAATTTGTATTTTTTCTAATAACTTCTAATAAAATTAATATATTGCTTTCAATTTAAGACCATTAGGCGTATAATTTTATCAGGTTTCGTATAGTAATATGAAGTAAATTTAGAGTTGAATATTTTTAAAAATAGAGTGCTTTCATAAAGTATTGAAAAATATAGATCCAGAAACTTTTGCATAGTAGTGTATTACATTCTCTTATAAACTATCCAATGTAGGTATATTCTATTTCTGTAAAATTAGAATCTATCACTCATATCCCGAAAACAATATTTTTCCACGATTTTAAGAAAAATATAATTCTTAAACAAATAATAATCGAATAATTAAAAATTATTCTCAAAATGCTTGGAAACTCGTCCCTTGACAATTAAAAATAATACTTGTCAAAAAAATCCAAAGAATACCGTTTTTAGTATGAATTTAGTAGAAAACTTTTATTTTGTAATTTTTGGGTCACTTTCCAAGCACAATAGCAATGGCTTGAAAGGGGGGTGGGGAGTCAAAAATAAAACTTACTGGGTGGAAATTATTCTTTGAACATGCGTTAAAAGGTTTTAATACTTTAATTCACAAGAAGTTTATAACAATTAGCTCTTTTTTCCATTTTTTTGAAAATCAAGCTTTTCCCATTTAAAAAAAAAGTTCCTAACAATATAATAATAATAAAATTGATTTTATAAGACGATTATGAATCTGTTCATAATTAAATAATTTATAGCTTTTGACGTTAAAAATTCAACAATTTTATTTCGAAAGCCTTAATAATTAATGAAAAGTTTGCATCCGATTGAAACTTCAAAATCTTTTTTTAATTTTCAAAAACATTGTGATTCATATATTCATAATTGAATGCTTTTTTTAAATTTCAAATCCTATTCCAACATTATTGCATTCTAAAATACTCCATTTTTTAAGCATTCAATTTTGAAATGTTTAATTAAAAAAGTTTTGTTTCAATATTTAACAATATTTGGCTGCTTATTTAAAATAAGAAATTATAAATCAAACATTCAAAAATATACTTAATAAAATTGAATTATTTAAAATAAAATAAACCTCAAATCGTTCGAATTTCGTATAATAACTTATAATCACTAAATTGTACTGCTTTTAAGTTCAAATAGTTTGAAAATGATATAATTTTGAACACTTACAAATTTCTCTGAAAGAACTCTGGACCTGCTTTGAGTTTCGATATATCTGTTATCATAAATTTAAAATAAGAAAGTAAAAATGAAATATTCAAAAATAAACAAATTGAAATTGAATTATTTAAAATAAAATAAGCTTTGAATCATTAAAATTCCAGAGTGCTGAATGCAAACTTAAAAATTTTCATTTTGAAAAATTTTTAATTTATAAGTGACATTTTTGAATTGGAATGTTTCAATAACAATGTAAAATCCTTTCATTGTAGTGTTTCAACCAAAAATTGTTTAGAATTTATATAATTTTGAACATTTGAAAAATTTATTGATCCATTTGTTATGCCGAAATAAGTCGAGTAACCAAATAGTACTTGATTATTCTTTATTTGAATGAATACAGTGTATCATATAAGATTCGGATTAGAACTGACGAAGGGCCGCAAGCATGGTCCTACTTATACACTAGCGTAAGTATGTGGGCTTTTCCTAAAAGGAAAGGCAAACTGAATATGGAACAATGATATAGGTCAAAATCCAAATGCGTAACAACACTGACTCGTGCTGGGCCAAAGCACTACACAAATAGCCTAGTGGGAGAAGTCTATTGAGGTCAACCGTTACAACCCTCTCTTTAGACTAAGTTTAGTCTCTAAACTTTCAAAATTTTACTTTTCGAGTTTTGATATTAGTATCCTTATTATCTAGTAAAGGTTGTACACTAGTACTGTAGGTTACAATATGAGTCGGAGTCTGTACTTTAGTTTTAACACAGAATATACACAGTTTTTTCGGGACAAAGTATAATATTGCGTTATTATATATAATATGCCTGAAGTTAGAGCTGCATACCGAAGGTACTGTAGCCATTCTAGTCAGCTTTCTGTCCAAGTTCTTAAGCGTCTGTGAGTAGCTATAGTTTTGAATGTATTTTCAGTGTCGTCTAAACTTAGCTGAGCTTGTTTCAATTCTTCATTGTCTATTTGTTTAGGGAGCTGAATCAATTTCTTTTCTGAATTATTAAGATCTTGTTCGTTGTATTCAACGTTATAGGTCACATTATTCCAGTAATTCTGTTTTTCTTCTAAGTGTTTTTGTAGATCTATTTGGTCATAATTATTATATAGTTTGCAGCTACTTCCTTTTATCTTAACAGGTTTGACTATTTCTATAGATTTTATATTTTGTTCGCAGCTTATATCTAGGCTTATCTTATCGAGGGGAAGTATAATTTATCCGTCGGAGATTGGTATAAAAGTTTCTTTGTGAAGCAAATACGGAGATTATTTACAATTTGGTTCCTCATATCTTTTGAGTAAGCTTGATTCGCAATTTTTACTTTCGGACAGTTTGAGATTAGGCTGATTTCGTTTACATATTAAATAGCTTACTATAGTTTTGCATTGGTCAATAGTCTGTTTATCTGTTGGGACGTAAGAATCTCTAAATTTATTAACAAATTCGTGATCTGGGATAATGGATAGGTAAAGGTTGCCTTTTTTTCCAGGATGGGAACAATTCTTATCAAGGATCCCTCTTCCTTCTCTAGGACGGGTATATCTAGGATGTAAGTAAAGAGTCGCTGAATTATGGCTACCGAGAGTGAACTGATGTCAAGAATATGTTGGTAATTCTCCTCATCATTATCAAAGTGATATCTGGTTCTGTGGTGTATTTCAAATTCTTCGAGGGTCTTCTTCAAAATTGCGGGTGTTAGAATTTGGGGGTGTGCTATACCATGCTTTCCATCATTGATAGCGTCTATAACTGTATTAATGTCTTCGTTCATTTCATCAATTGACAGAGTGACGAGTATCAATTTAGTATTAACAAAGTTATCCTTTGTGTTATTATTCACATTTGACTAAATTTTTGGGCCATTCCCAGTTCTTCCCGATTTCCTTTTTTATTGTAGAATATTCCATTGAGGAAGAATCTAGTATTAGTTTCAGTATTTTGGTATGGTTAGTCAACACTGATGCTATATTTTTATTATCGATATACAGTTTATCGAATTCAGCGTTAATTTGATGTAAATCGGATTCGGGAAGAGTTCCGAATAAAGTTTTGGAGATGTCTCCAATGAAGTTTGCTAATCCTCTCTTATGTCTCTGTTTCCCTAGAAGTTTATGTAGAATTGCAATCTTTGAAGTTAATCTCCATTCTTCATGAAACAGATGAACTTTCTTTATTTCCTCTAAGTAGATGTTCCCTTTTAGTTCTTCCTAGGGGTAGTTAGCCCTCGTCGTTGTTATCGACAGGATCATTAGTGTTATCAGCGCAAGCGTCATCTTCAAAATAGGGCATACATTGATCTATGTGTAATGTGATAATATCATTTTCATGTCTAATTTAAATGTTATTGTTTTTTAGAATTTCTAATATTTGCCCGGGACCTTTCGTGCTCGGATCCAACTTATTTTGCTTGGTATTGTTTTTCCACTTAACCCAGTCTTTTTCTTCATAGATTGTGTGTTTTCTAACTATTCTGTCCTCTAAAAATGTGTTAGTTTTTTCTTGTTCAACTTCAATTTTTTCATTAATTCTCTTTAAACTTTGTTCGTGTCTAGACTTCCATTTTCTAATGAAATCATAGTACGTTAGATTTGGTGAAGGATTAATTGTGGAAGGGATATTAGGTTCTCTTCCAAAGGTAGCTTCGAACGGTGATATTCCGAGAGTACTGTTCTTCATAGTATTAATTGCAAAATTGATGTATTTTAGGTTATCATCCCATTCTTTATTGTTTTCAGCAATAGAGGTTTTAATCAGATTCTTAAGTGTAGAATGCATACGTTCAATATTGCCGTTAGATTGGGGGTGAATTGCAGTTGTTTTTATATGTTGGATTCTCAATGCTTCTTCAAATTGTTGCATGAGTTCTGAAAGAAAGTTTTGACCTTGATCTGTTAAAATAGTCTTAGGGGCTCCAAATATATATATATATATATATATATATATAAATATATATATATGCCAAACGGCAGAAAATCAAAAGCCAAAGGGCATTCGGTTATATTCGAAGTGTCCTTGAGATGTTGAGAATGCTGTATACTTTTTACACTCTTCTTTCATAGGGATCTGGTGAAAGCCAGCGCTCAAATCGAGAGCGGAAAAGAATTTAGCTTGTCCTAATTGTTCTGAAATATCGTCTATTATTGGTAACGGGTAGGCGTCTTGGTCAGTATTTTTTTTTTATTTGTCGATAGTCTATGACCATTCTAAGTTTGTCTCCTTTTTTGGGTACTACCCATAGGGGTGAATTGAACGGTGATTGTGAATGCCTAATTATTCCTTTATTTAGGAGTTTTTTTGTTTCTTTTAGGGCAAATTCTCTATGTTTTCCTGGAAGTTTATGATATCTTAAGTTTATTATCTTGCCTGAGTTTAGGGTGATCTCATGTTCTGTGAGTTTTGTACAAGGGAGTGGGTCATCGGGTAGTGTGAACACTTCTTGGTACTGAATAAGTATTTGATGTATGCTGTCTCTAACTTTGGAAACTTTGTTCTCAATGTGATCTAATTTGAGTAATTTGTGTAATTCTTGGATCATATCACTGTAGTCTAGGTTGCTATCATTCCCCCTCATTTTAGAGTGAGTATCGCCTCGAGACTCTACTGTTTGAATTATGTCGTATTGTAATTCGTCCGGAATTTTTTGCAGAATTTTTTAATAATTTATTATAGGTGTTATAATTTCACCATTTTTGATTTTATATATACCGTCAGGGATTAAGTTGTTGTTTTCTATCCAGATCTCATTGTCTTTGTCTTTCACTTGAATTCTGAACACTTGTTGTGTGTACGGGCTATACAATCGCCACTATCGTATAATGGTAGTTTTTTGTTGTCCAAAATCAAAAATTTCGGTGTTATTGCGTATCTTTCAAATTTTTTGAAAAAAGGTAAACCTACTATACCGGATTCTGGTAATGGGAAATCATCATTTATTATATGGAAGAGATGTTTTTTGGAGAAATATGGTAGGTATATTGCTTCCTTTAATACATGTTTGTCTTTTCCCATGGCGAATATTTTTGTAAATTTGAAAGACTTTGTATCTTCGGGTATTTGCTGTTTTTTAATAAGGTTTATTGAAGCTCCTGAGTCTGCTAACAGGTGATATTCTTCTCCTCGTTGGTTTCTTCCTCGAATAGACTGTAGTCTTCCGCTGACTGCAGAAATTCTGCTTGGTCCTCGTAGTCTATCTGTTCCTGCACTTCTTCCATTGTCATTGTTTCGTTTTCCAATTCTTCTTCCGTTACTTGAATGTTCCGGACTTGGGGTGGTCGAATTGAAGATTGGCCTATGGGAAAATTTGTACTTTTTACAATACATTGATTTGCAAAATGTCCTAAATTACCACATTTATGACACTTCATTTTCATTCTGTCGTTTAGTGCCATGTTATGGTTGGGTTTTCGTTGACTGGGTGTAGTGTTAGCCTGGTATCGAGGTGCCTGTATTGGCATAGGTCCGATCTCTTTTTTTAAATTAAGTAAATATCTGTTGATATTTTCTTCTTCTTCTATGTTTATTCTAACTCTTCTTTCAGTTTGATTAATATATTGCTTGGACAGCGTAATTTAGTTCATTGGTTAATTGCCTAAAGCGTAGGCTGAAATTCTGAACTGTTTCTGTAATTCCTTGTTTGCAGGATTCTAATTTGCTCTTTAATACTAAAATTGAGCCGGTTTGTTTTAGGTTTTGTGTTAAAGAAGTATATAAATCTTCGTAAGAGTTCACAGGTGTGTAGCGGGTAGTCTTTTCCGCAATGCCTTGTATTTTTTTTTTAGCGAGAATCAAGTCTAGAAGTAAGTTGGGTTATGTGCACCTACTTTTCGCCCTTTTAACGCTTTTATTAAAATCCTCTACGCCGATATCATCTTGGCCATTTATGGTCCTTATCGTTTCCAAAGCTGATTTAGCACTAATTTTTTCATCTTCCTCGGTTTGAAATTTGATGCCTTCTTTTTCTCTAAGTAATTTTTCGTTTCTCAACAGACGACGTTCCGTTGCTTCTCATTCTTGTTCTTCATCGGTGAGTAGTCGAGATGTCCTAGTATCTTCCCTTTCTTTAAGTAGTTGTGTATTTTTGGAAAGTTGTTCAATTATCTCTTTTCTTTTTAGGTCGTCCTCGTTTCGGGGTTGAGTTAAAGATGATGGTACTTCAGATTAGAAAATAGATGTATGAGACGATGTTGCTTCGGTCCCTTCGCGCGTCACTGGACTATTCTCTATTGACCAACTTTCCCTATCTTCATCGAGGTCTTCCGTCAATTCGGGTTCCCCTTTGTCCGTCTCTATGTCCCCTTTGTAACCTAATTCTTTCACTATTTTTTGGATTTCTAAGGTTCTATTTTTTTTTTTTTGAATTTTTAAAGCCACCATGTTGGCCGTCAAAGCTTTGATATTCGCGAACATCCGTAATATCATTTCGTCGGTTATTTGTACAGGTGGGGTTGGATTGGGGTTGGGAGAGTTTGTTCCAGACATGTTAACAGATGAGTTTGTCTCGTCCGTTTTGTACCCTAATTCTAAATTATCGGGATATTTTTTATATGACAGTGTGCTTATTTTCCTAGTTTGTCGGTGTAAAAATGGTGTCGCGTAGAAATTAATTGTGTATGATTTGGACTTTTCTGTCCGTTGATACAGTGAAATGCAGGGTATCGTTCTACTACAATAGCCTGATTTCAAAGTAATTTTATTTATTTTTATTGAGGAAGAGTAGTGCTCTGGAGCACCAGGAGTATGCTCTACCATAATTTGTAACACTTTTTTGTTGTTGTTTCAGTTGCTTACTTTTCTTTAATCGTGATGTTTCTATGTTCTGTCACTCGATGGCTTTATCCTTCTTGGTTAGCGGCTGGAAATTCGTGAACTTCTTGCTGCTGAACCGGATGTGAGCGTTGGCCGATGACTTATTGTCGGTCTTCCTAGTGTGGATACGCAGTTGCGTCCTCCGCCTGATTGCGGGCCTCGTTATCAGTATATTGTGAATTTCGGAAAGTCAGAATTTTACGTTGAATAGCAGTTACTCAGTTCACCACTAATTTTAATTCTGTTTTCCCACTCTTCGTTGATTAACGGGCTTTCCTTGGAGAAGTCCGGAGTTCTTTTCTTGAGAATTCCGTAGAATTCTTTCCTCTGAATTCCGTAGAATTCAACGATTCCAGATTCGTCTCAGGAATTGCCCTTTATGTGATTTCTCTGATGTATCCTTGGATATAACAAATCGAAACAGCAATCCTGGCAGGATCGCCAGAAATGTTATGCCGAAATAAGTCGAGTAACCAAATAGTACTTGATCATTCTTCATTTAAATGAATACAGTGTATCATATAAGATTCGGATTACAACTGACGAAGGGCCGCAAGCCCAGTTCTACTTATATGCCAGCGTAAGTATGTGGGCTTTCCCTAAAAGGAAAGGTAAACTGAATATGGGACAATGGTATAGGTCAAAATCCAAATGCGTAACAACACTGACTCGTGCTGGACCAAAGCACTACACAAATAGCCTAGTGGGAGAAGTCTATTAAGGTCAACCGTTACACATTCTTCAAACTATTTTATTTCCTAAAACGCATTCTCTCCTTTGCCTGCTTAGTCAGGATCTTGTTTATAAAATATCGATGCGGACCGATATCAGTTCTCTGAAAGAACACATTGTGTCGCAATTATGTTACGCATCTACATTTAGAATTAGGCGAATTATATTCCATGAAGAAGAATATTGAAAATTAAAATTTTATTATGAAGAATTCATTATTATGACACTTATCGTTATTATTACACATCTAAGTACTCAAAACTTATAAGAAAAATATTGAAAATTGTTTCTTTGTTTCAAATTAGACACAGAATATTTTCCTCCTGTTTCTAAATAAATAATAATTTACAATTGTTTCAACAATTATTATTCGTTTCACAGAGAGGGGGGGGGGGAGAAAGAGGGAGAGAGGGAGAAAGAGAAAGCGAGAGAGAGAGAGAAGGATATATATATATATATATATATATATATGTATATCTAAGATGTTTACACATCAAAATAATTATCCATGGAACGCACGGGGTTGAATCGGAACTAAGGTGCCGCGGAAATGGTATAAATCATCTTATACGGTCAATGTAATGCTCGAATTTAAAATGTGTGCCCATTTTTAAGTAGAAATTATTGAAGGTATCACCTTCAGTAAATAAAATCAAAGAGGAAATTCAAAATCCACTGAGCGGACAAGGGTCAAATCGGACCAAAGGTTTCCCGGAAATGGTATGAATACATGTGTCCGGGCAGTTTAAAGCTGGAATTTAAAATCTGTGCCAATTTTAAACTAAATATCATTGATGGTAGAAGCTTTAGTAAATGAAATCAGAAGGAAAAATTTAAAATCCATAGAGAGGACGGGAGTCAAATCGGACCAAGAGTGCCCCGGAAATGGTATTGATTCAAATATGGTGTAAAATTTCCCAAGTGTCCCCGCCTAAAATTTTGTTGTCGCCTATCTCATTAAAACTCTGCCAGATTGTAGTGCTAGTGGACCTTTTCAAATTCTGTGAAGGGAGTGCAGATAGTGCGAAGGGTTGTCAAGATACAGGGGCCCGAATTTTTGACGATTCACCCCGACGGCTAACCTTCAGTTGTACATAACTCCTGATACAGTTGTCCAATGTTACTTTTCTATGAGGGTTTTGATATTTTTTTAATTGGGATAGAAAAAAAGCTTTATTTTTTCTCTGGGAAAACATCCCGAAACGAAAATGAGATGGAAAGTTTTGGTTGAGTTATAGAAGGTAGTAAGAGCGCGGGTGCCTCGCGCCAACTAGCCACGGCGCTACTAGGCATGCTGTAGTGACTCAGTGGAAAAGTTAATTTGGATAACTGTATCAAGAGTTATGTACAATTGAAGGTTAGCAGTCGGGGTGAATCGTCGAAAATTCGGGCCCCTGTATCCTGACAACCCGTTGTACTAGGTGAGCCCCCTTCACAGGATTTGAAAAGGTCCACCAGCACTCAATCTGGCGGAGTTTGGATAAGATAGGCGCCAACAAAATTTTCGGCATTTGAAAGATTGAATTTAAAATCTGTGCCAATTTTAAACTAGATATCATTGAAGGTATAAGCTTTAGTAAATAAAATCAAAAAGGAAATTCAAAATCCATAGAGAGGACAGGAGTCAAATCGGACCAAGGGTGCCCCAAGAATGGTATCGATCCACATATACGTTCAATATGAAGTTTGAATTCAAAATTTGTGCCAATTTTGAACTCGAAATTATTAAAGGTATCACCTTCTGTAAATAAAATCAAAAAGGAAATACAAAATCAATGGAGCAGGCGGGGGTCAAATCGGACCAAATGTGCCCAAGAAATGATGTCAATAAATATACACGGTCAATTTGAAGCTTGAATTTAAGATTTGTGCCAAAACTTCCAATAATCTCGAAAATTTCACAACCTTCTTTAACCCTAATTCAACTTCGAACCAAAATACCGCGAAGCCTGAAGATCAAAAAGAAGAGCCCTCTGATAATAACCCCTTCTCCTATCCCATGGAACCTAAAGATTACCCACCACACTGGAAACTGTCTAGAGACCTTGGCTACACAACTCGACGTAAAATACCGGTAAATTTAAAAGATTTCGAAACAAACAAGGAACCTGCGAATCGGAAAAGTCAAAATAAGAACAATCCAAAGAGAACAAAATAGAATTGATCGGGAATATAACGAGATTGCAGATAGAAACACCCGAACAACTAATAATACAGATCCAAGTAGAGATAATAATACGAATCATAACCGACCTAGGGATTTGGGAAAAATTTTAAATCAATGGAAAATCTCTAATGATGGTAGCCCCACTTTTAGTGTAGATGGATTTTTAATGGACTTAACCGATTGCCGTGACATTACATATGTAACCGACGAGGAGCTTTTACGTTTAATGTCAAAAATATTAAAAGGGGTAGCTTCGGAATGGTTCCGAAATATTAAGCGGGAAAAGGGTTGGAAATCTTGGAACTCTTACGAACCATTATTCAAAGCGCGATTTAGTAATGATGATGCCGAAAATTGCATTAAGTTTCAAATTGAAGATAGAACACGTTGTTCTAAAGAGACAATAGAGGATTACTTAACGTTCTTACGGGGCTTAATAGGCAAATTAAAAAACGAAATGCCCATGATAGAGCAACTAGTTTATGTCTACGACGGATTAGATCCCCGTTACTACAGTGTCATCTGTCGATCCGATTTCCGTACATTCGATCAACTAGCGAAAATAGGTAGGGGTTGGGAAAACGCTTGGCGTAGAAGAAAACAACATAAACCACCTCCACTGCCGGAACACTCGTTTTTCCCGGAATTTGCTTATAAACCACCAACAACACATAACAACCCGAAAAAGAATACCGCCGTCGCTATGATGGACGAAGAAGAAACCGTGTCCGCGATAAAAAGCGAGGAAACCAACGCGCAAAATTTAAAACCAAAAGTTGATAGTAAGGGGCCGCCGAAGTCGAACCCCAATGGAAGTCCGAAGCATGGGAGGGGGGTCAATCAGATAGAAAGGTCCCCGATGAGGCTACCCCATAAAAATTGATTGAGAATCCTGATGTTAGGTCGGAACAAGTTTGCTTTAGGTGTAACCAACCGGGACATTTACAGATAGGCTGCTTAAAACCTAGGAAACTGGTATGCTATGCCTGCAAAACTGAAGGCTACACGATTAAAACTTGTCCAAACTGCTCGGAAAACGGGAAAGAGAAGCAGTAAGAACGGTCTGTACTGCCTCTCCCAAAATAGAGACTGTGGCCTCTATTTATCAAAAGATCGCTCTGAGGTTGCTTTCGGGAGTCCGATTCCAGTATTATCAACCCAAGCCGAGGAACTAATTGTTACAGAAAACGCTAGTCGTGAAAATATTACCACAGTCCAGGCCACCATTGATATGGATAGTTTCAGAGGTGTAGAGATGCCCCCGGAAAATTATTTAGACTTTCAGGGTTTTTCAGGGCTGCACGACCGGTTGAGCAATTCAGGCGATGGAGGACCGATAATAATCGAAGTAGAGGCCATGGCTCATAGCGCGAGCAAAACGAACTACAATCCTCCTAATTCCGCAAGAAAGACTTATATGGACAATCGGAACGACCCTAACCTTATTGCTCAAGACTTAGAGAAAATTAACGTAATTAGGGATGAATTAACGGAGGAAGAATTAATTAGTGGTATCGTAGAAACAGCGGAAGCAGCTCGAAGGGTGCACGTTACCGCGATAATCTGCTCTAGGCCAGTAGACACTTTAATTGACCATGGTTCCACAAGAATATTGATGCGGAAGGACAATTGGGAACAGTTATCGAAGGGCTTAGGGTTAGAACTCGATGCGACCGCCAGATCTGGGATTATTATAGCTAATGGATCAGTGGGAGTTAATCCTCGGTTTGGACTTACAGGGCAAGTTCGATGTGATTTTTTGTGCAAAGTCAAAGTTAGTTTTTATGACTTAGTTGGACAGGAGGGTTGCGCAGGTCTAGTCGAATTGGGTGATGAGCAGGACGAAAGATTAAGAGACCTATTGAGGCGGAAAATTCGTCCGAAAATAGCGGGTCAATTAGGTGCGACCCACCTAATCACACACCACATCGACGTACAGGGCCATCCTCCTATTAAGGAGCGATACCGCATCGTGTCCCCTAAGGTCCAGGAAGCCATATACGAAGAGGTGGACCGGATGTTAGCTGAAAATGAGATAACTGAATCATACAGCGAGTGGTCAGCACCTATAGTTAGGGCCCGTAAACCTGGATGCTTCCGACTTTGTCTGGACTTTCGGAAATTGAATACGGTGTCAAAGAAAGGCGCTTACCCCCTACCCTACATGTCGGATATCCTGAGGCAGTTGAAGGCAGCCAGGTACATCTCCAAGATAGACCTGAGTTCAACCTTCAACCAGATCCCTCTGGACAAGACTAGCCAGGAGTATACCGCGTTCACGGTACCGGGTAGGGGTCTCTTTCAGTTTCAGAGAATGCCTTTCGGTTTGTCAGGGGCCCCGGCCACCTTCCAGCGCTTAATAGATCGGGTCATTACACCAGAAATGAAGCCTAATGTTTTTAGCTACCTCGAAGACATTATAATCGTCACTGAGACTTTCGAGGAACACTGAGGGTGGCTAGAAAAGGTCCTTGACAGAGTAGAAATAGCTGGCTTAACGATAAATCCTGATAAAAGTGAATTTTGCTGCTCGGAAGTTAAATATCTGGGATTTGTCGGTAACAGAAACGACCTCAAAGTGAATCCCGAGAAAGGAGAACCTATTCTGTCATATCCCGAACACAAGAATGTGAAACAGTTGCGCCGGTTCATCGTATTGGCCTCGTGGTGCCGCCGGTTCGTCCCGGAATTCGCTAATATTGCGGAATCACTAACAAAATTGTTCCGAACAAAAGTTAAATCGCAATGGCAAAACGAACAACAGCAGGCGTTTGACCTGTTGAAAAGAGCGTTAACGCAGGCACCAATCTTGGCTTATCCTAGGTTCTCAGAAGTGGGAACTAATCCCTTCAACCTTCAAACCGACGCAAGTGGTAACTGAACGCGAATGCTTAGCAGTAGTTTGGGTCATTAGAAAGTTTCGAGAATACCTAGAAGGCTTCTCATTCAAAGTGATCACTGATCATAGTAGTCTGAAGTGGTTGCATAATTTGCGGAATCCCACGGGAAGGTTAGCGAGATGGGGATTGGAACTCCAAGGATACCAAATGGAAATCATCCATCGAAAGGGCGCATTGCACCATGTGCCCAATGCCCTGTCCAGGATATCCGGGTAGCTAGTGCCGCGGAAGTCACCGATTCTTGGTATGTACGTTGAGTCCAAGCGGTGCTAGAAAGGCCATGGCTTTTCCCAGACTGGAAAGTCGAGAATGACATGTTGTATAGACATAAACCGAACACGGAAACAGATTCCCTTATTCCGGACTTAGAGTCCTGGAAACTAGTGCTTCCCGAGAATGTAAGAGCACAGGTATTGGGCGAGGCACATTCCCTACCACAAGCTGGCCATCTAGGGATCGACAAGACTTACCACCGGCTAACTCTAAGGTATTATTGGTTTATGCCCCTGTTTTATTTTCTAGCTCGGTTTAAGAACGTTGTTTTCTTGGGTGTGTAACCCAGATTATTTTCTAGCTGGGTTTAAGACCGTTGACTTAATGGGTTTATGCCCCTGTTTTAATTTCTAGCTCGGTTTAAGACCGTTGATCTTTCTTTGTGTTTATGACCCCGAAAATTCTTACTGCACTTAAAACCGCTGAGTATTCCTTATGGGTTCACGACCTCGAGCACTTTCTAGCTCGATTTAAAACCGTTAACTGTTGCTTTTGTTTATAACCACCGACCGCTTTGTTTTACCGTTGAACTTAAGTCTGGTCTACGATTAGAATGTATAAACTTAGGTTTTCGACCGCTTTATAGAATTAGGTTAGGTCTTCAATCGTCAAGCTAAAAGCTTCATGGTCTCCGACCGCTTTATAGAACTAGGTTAGGTCTTCAACCGTCACGTTAAATTCTTTATTGTCCACGGCCGCTTTAAAGAACTCAGACGGGTCTCCGACCGTTACTTTAATCTTTCATTTTGGTCTTTGACCACTAGCTAAAATTATTGAAATTCAATAAAACAAGATTTTTTTTCCTCGCACCGCTTGGCGAGTTAATGTACAGTTAGGATAAACTTAACCTAGAATGTTCGGTAAATAAAATAAGAATGAACAACAAACAAAAATCCACGTTGCGGATGGGGGTCAAATCGGACCAAAGGTTCCCCGGAAATGGTATAACTCCACTTATACGGTCAATTTGAAGCTGGAATACAAAGTTTGTGATAATCTTAGCTAGATATTAATAAAGGTATCACCTCCAGTATATGAAATTAAGCAAAAAATTCAAAATCCAAAGAGTGGTCGTGGATCAAAGCAAATGAAAGTGCCTTGGGCATTATATAAATCAACTTATACGGTGAATTTGGAGCTGGAATTGAAAATCTGTGTTAATTTCAAACTAGAGATCATTAAAGGTGTCACCTTCAGTAAAAAAAACTTGAAAAAATCTTAATCTATTGAGTGCACGTGGGTCAAATCGGACCAAAGGTGCCCCGGAAACGGTATGAATCCACATATACGCTCAATCCTAAGCTGGAATTCAAAATCTGTGTTAATTTGAAACTAGATATTATTAAAGGTGTCACCTTCAGTAAATTAAATATAAAAAAAATTTTATTCCATTGATCGGACGGGGTTCAAGTCGGATTAAAGGTGCCTTAGAAATGGTATCATTCCATATATACGGTCAATTTGAAGCATGAATGTAAAATTTGTGCTAATTTTTAGCTCGATATTATTAAAGGTGTCACTTTCAGTAAATAATATCAGGAAATTCACAATCCACGGAGATGACGGGGGTCCAATCGGAACAAAGGTGTCCCGGAAATGGTATAAATCTACTTATACGGCCAATTTAACGCTGGAATTTAAAATGTGTGCAAATTTTAAAGTATATGCCATCAAGGGTATCAACTTGAGTGAAAAAAATCAGAAAAAAAGAACAAGATCCAAGCAGCAGACGGGGGTGAAATCGGACCTAAGGTGTCCTGGAAATGGTATAAATCACCTTATACGGTCAATTTGTTGCTGGAATACAAAGTTTGTGATAATGTTAGCTAGATATTAATAAAGGTATCACCTCCAGTATATAAAATTGAGAAATAAATTCAAAATCCAAAGAGTGGTCGTGGATCAAAGCAAACGAAAGTGCCTTGGATATTATATAAATCAACTTATACGGTTAATTTGGAGCTGGAAGTAAAAATCTGTGTTAATTTCAAACTAGAGATCATTAAAGGTGTCACCTTCAGTATATAAAACTTGAAAAAATCTTAATCTATTGAGTGCACGTGGGTCAAATCGGACCCAAGGTGTCCCGAAAATGGTATAAATCCACTTATACGGTCAATTCAAGGCTGTAATTCAAAATTTGTGCCAATCTCAAGCTAGATATTATCAGATGTATCACCTTCAGTGAATAAAATTTAAAAAAAAAATACAAGATCCAAGCAGCAGGTGGTTGTCAAATCGGACCAAAGGTTCCCCGGTAATGGTATCAATCCACATATACGGTAAATTTGAAGCTTGAATTTGAAATTTGTGCCAATCTTAAACTAGATATTAATAAAGGTGTCACCATCAGTGAATACAATAAAATAAAATCAAAATCCAAGGAGCGCACGGGGGTCCAATCGGACCCAACGTGCCTTGGAAATGGTATGAATCCTCTTATACGTTCAATTTGAAGCTGGAATTCAAAATTTGTGAAAATCTTAAAGGGGGTATCAATAAAGGTGTCACCTCCTGTAAATAAAATTTAAAAAAAATTAAAAACCCAAAGAGTGGACTTTGGTGAATTCAAACGAAAGGTGCCCTGGAAATGCTATGAATCCACTTATACGGTCAATTTGAAGCTGGATTTGAAAATCTCTGTTAATTTTAAGCTAGATATTATTAAAGGTGTCACCTTCAGTAAATAAGACATAAACAAAAAATTTCAGTCCATTGAGCTTGGGCTAGGGACTTCCCGGATATATTCCATCTTAATGGGAAATGCTCAGCGTAACTCGTAAGGTTCAGCACAGAATTCCGACGACTGATGATATTGTCATCCCGAAGAAGCAATATCGTCAGGCGCCGGAAGCACAAGAACGAATGGCTATACAGATTAATAAACAACTCAAAAGTGGAACACTTGTCCCGTCAATATCACCATCAGGAAAACAAAAGTATCGTGTGGTAATCGACTATAGGGCTTTAAATGAGAAAGTGTTAGGCGGTGCATATCCATTACCAAAAATTAGTGATATACTGGATAGGCTGGGCAAAGCCCAATACTTCTCTGTATTTGACCATGCAAGTGGAACTGAGGCTTCTTTTTTACTTAGAAGACATCGTTGTATACATCGAAACCCTGGAAGAGCATGACGACAAGGCCAGAAGACTCTTCAAATTATTACGAGAAGCTAATTTAAAACTGCACCTGGATGAAAGTGATTTTCCGTATCCTGAAGTAGCCTATTTGGGACACATCATTGGAGGCGATGGGGTGAAACCAAATCCGGCCAAAATCTTAGCAATTAAGGAGTTTCCACTACCTAAAACTTTACGCAATGTTCGTCAGTTCTTGGATATTCAGGATACTACCGACTATTTATAGAAAATTATTCGAAACTAGCCAAACCGCTGGCCGATCTGTTAAAAAAGGAGTCAAAATTTGTTTGGGGACCAGAACAGGAAGAAAGCTTTGTTATATTGCGTAATGCTTCATGTCATGAACCTATTTTGAAATACCTTGATTTTTCCAAAACTTTTCAACTAACTACGGATGCATCTGTCTATGCAGTAGGAGCTGTGCTCACACAAGAAACTGACAATATGGATATGCCCATTGCCTACTATTCAAAAATAATGACAAATATAGAACAGCGTTATGACACAACAGAAAAAGAATATCTTGTCGTACAATATACAGTTAATAATTTCCGACCTTATCTCTATGGCAGAAAATTTATTCAGACCTGCGATCATGAGCCGTTCCACTGAATTACCTACGCAGATAACCCTGGCCCACGACTCATTCGCTGGAGATATAGACTTAAAGATTAAGAAAACTAGCTGATCCAAGAATCACATTCTGTTTTATCGATACGGATCGATACGAAAAACATAAGTCAAAAGCCAAATTCTTCTGCGAAAGGTACCACCTCGCATAAAACTAAAGGAAAAGTTTCGGTAGGAAAGGCCGCCGTTAAACCATTTACAACCATGCTAGCTTCACAAGAACAACCTGCGACTCAAGCCGAAAAGGTTATGGGCCAAAGGAAGAGATTACCTGGAATTTCCACCACTGATGATTTGAACGAACCATACCAGCCTCCTGCGCATTACAAGGAGTCTGTTTTTGACCAAAGCTCTATAGCACCTAGACTAAAACAACGTTCACGTAACAGGGACGGGCTTAAAATACCTACCCACACTCGAGAAAATTCATCATCCGAGGATGCTTCATCCGACAATAGCGAGGACTCCGATGCACCCGTTTATAGAAAGCACTATAGCGTATTCCCCACTTTGAAATCTACTCTTGTAACTCCTTCAAAAGAAGTTACTGTTAAACGTGCAACACCTCATTTACCAAATCCATGGTTTCCGGCTCAATGCAGCCAGCCAATCGACGTTTATATATATGAAGCCTGTATTCAAAATCATAAAGGAGAACCAGAAGGAGGCATAGCGGTATGGTTTGGCGCTGATCATCACTGGAATATCTCGAAACCTGCGCCGTTGAAAATGGCACAACTAAATTGACGATATTTACAGATTCCGAATTCCTTATTGATAGTTACACTAAATGGATGCCTACTTGGGAAGCCAATCGGTGGAAGACCGCCGATGGGAAGCCAGTAGTCAATAAAACAGAATTTGAAGAACTACGCTAGCCCAGAGGGCGGTACTTTTCACAAGGATCCCTCTGAGGGACCTGAAACGTATCCTGACGTCGTAGTGGATCTTAGTCCGAACTGTACGAGTAGCGAGAACAGTAATAGCCCTGATGAAGAAAATATCGTGCTGATCGTTTCCGGTCACTCAGCAGAGAGGGCAGACGCGCATAATCTGAAAAGGGCAATAAAAAAATCTGTAGCCGAATTTGATAAATAAATCACAGAACACCAATCCTATTTTTGGGATCATGAAGGTTTAAATCAAGAAAATGCCGATGAACCCGTCCAATTAAATATTACTGCGGTTTCTGAGGCCGAAGAAGACCAGGATTTGCTACTTTATCTAAAGAATATAGATCCTTGCGTGGAAATAGATAACCTCTTGCCGAATCGATTAAATAAATTTGTAGTCATTGCAACAATATTTGAATAAAAAAAAAATAACAAGGAGTCAGTTTTAAAAGCCGAACAACAAACCGAACGTCTTTCGATAGAAGGACAACGTCGAAGGAGCACCGTACGCTTCAAAGAAACGCCAGAAGTTATGGATTCGCCAATAGTCGGTCAGAAGCCCTCGCGACGCTCCTTGTTTCAAACAACAACAATAGTGCCCACATCTTTCGCACGATCGACACCAGCTCCATTAAAAACTCAAAAGGCTACCTTGCCAGCCAATGGAGGTGATGATTCTACGAAGAATTCATTTTCCTTTAGGATTACGCAGGAGTCTTCTCCATCATCATCTGTGCCTCACGAGGATCAAAAAAGTCAGGAAAAATTACTGGGTCGATCACCCATTAATGTGGAGATAACGTATCTCGATCCCGCCTCTACTACTTCAGAAGAAGAAGTAAATAAAGTTTTAAAAAACAACAACCCGTCAACAGAAAAAGAATAAAAAATTACATCTCCCTCTATCCTTCAAGAATGGACTGAACCATTAACCTATTGCCGCGATAATTATGCACACTTTATTTCGGAAGATTGCGAGCCCGTTAATGCCATTTTTAAATTACTAATTGCAACAGATTACGTGAATCCTCAAGACTTATGGGGAAAACGACCAGAAAGGGGTAAAATTTTTGTCACCTCTTCTGGGAAATACAGGGTATATTCAATAATTGTCAAACAAAATCATTTCGATGATACTAACTGGGAAGAAGTCCAATAGCGATTATTGAATTTAAAAAAACACTAGAACGTGACCAGCTCGGAACGTGTCGGATTGCTAGCTCGGGCGACATGTTGGGTGCATTACCACAGAATAGGATGACGGAGTTGTTATCGGGCATATTCCGAGATGGCCCACATGTTATAACAATATGTCATGGAAAATTAGAGGTTCCTCCAGTGGAGAGTCGTCTTCAAATTATATCCGAAAATCATGATAACATACTTGGGGACATAAAGGTGTAACAAAAACATACCGACGGGTACGCGAAAGATATACCTGGCCAAATTTACGAAATGACGTACACGCTTATATTAGAACCTGTCAGAGCTGCCTAGAGAACAAACAGTCGTCAGATTACTCCATATTCTCACTTAGCAATGAAGGGGTTTTATAATAAATAAGACAATTTTGGATGTCAAATCCTATTTACAGATCGCGTACAATTGAGAGTTTATTGGAGCAAGACGTTTTTGCATTCCGCGACTGTTCCAGCTGACTTGTATGGATATATGAGGTAAATTCGAGAACTTTTGTCATGTACCGCGATGGCATGAACGCGTATTCAAAAGTCGTTACCGACGTTTCGGAATTATTTCACAGATCGCAACTCGTGTAATAGTGTAGTGGTTAAGGTAATCGAATTGCGTGCTTAGGTTTATGCGTTCAAATACCCACCCCCCCCCCCCCCCCCCGTTGCGTGCGAAATTTGTATTGTCTTATAAGCGTTGTAACTTACAAATACCGATTAATTATAAGTGTATCCAAAAATATATCTCAGAATTTACCGTTTGCTTATTTATTAATTATTTTTAGCCATTTTTTTCTTACAATTTATAGAGCCGTTAAAACTATAGTCTGCACCGTTAACATAAGTTAGATCTGTTTATATTATCCGTCAAAGTGACATGATAATTCGTAATTGCAGCATCGAGGAATAGTGCAGAATAGCGAATGGATCGGTAACATCTACTGATCCGCAGGTCAACAGCACTTGAGAATCGGTACTGGTAAACATCAATGATAGTCATATTCAGTTGCCTATAGTTGTAAAATTTACTGAACTGACGCGTTGTCCATATACGTGCTTGGAAGATCAATAGATTTAACTTGGTTTTCAGTAAAATACAGGGTTCTTTTTTCTGCGTGTATGATGATAACCGACACTCCATTGGGAGTGTTCGATAAGGTTTCCCTAGAAACTGTTGTCAAGTTGTCGATCACCCCCAGTCGTAGTCGGTACATACTCACCATGCAAGATTACTTTTCAAAATTATTCATTGCGGTGCCCATACTAGACTTAAAAACTACAACAGTGGCTCATGCTGTCGCACACTAGCTATTTGCTCAGTACGGGGCACCTCGTTGTATCCTTACGGATTCTTGCCTTTTGCGATGTTTGCATATAACACTTCCGTTCATGAATCAACCAATTTTACACCGTTTGAATGAGTTCATGGACGAATATCACGAATACCTAGCTCATTCCCACCTGTAAATAAATTAAAAACATACGGTTCTTATCTCCGGGATTTAACCATACGACTAAATGAAATTCATAGGATTGTCGCAAAGAATGTGATTCAGGCTGAAGAACGTTCAAAATTGCGTGATGATAAAAAAGCACGGTCTTTGAATCCCGGTATTGGAGATAGAGTAATTGTTTTCAAAGATGTCCGCAAAAATGATTTTCATAAATGGGATGTTGGGACTTACACCATAGTGGGCTTCACGGGAAATCATAATGTGATCCTTGAGGCCGACGATGGTAAGAGGTTCACGAAACATGCCGATAAGCTTTCAGTCACACACTTTTGATTGAATTATTGCGCTCGTTACGGTGACCGCGCCTATGAGTGTCACTCTGCATGATTGTGAAGGATGTCGGGTGGTTGGAATCCTCATTACCCAGTAAGGATATTATTAATCGGAAATATCAAAGTAGAGACATAATTTATTATAATCATATATGGTGTACGAAGTCAGCGTGATCACTCCAGCACTTCATTCTCATCCTTCATTATTATCATCGTCACCCCTAGCCATTATTAGATAGCACTTGACTCCTTCATATATCTGCGTAAGATTTCTCGTACACGTCGACAAACCTTTGGTGACTTACAATTAGAAAAATTGTAATTGTCTGGCGATAGCACATTTGGCCCTGTGATTGTTGAATGAATCGTTCATTGTTCAGATCCGTTCACTGCTTTTGACAATTTCACGGAATTAAAGATAGAAATGTATTTTCTACCCCATCTCCTGACAGCTCCATGCCACAGCAGAGGTATCCTACAAGAATCTTCGGTTCTAGACAAGCACTGGAATATTCTACGAGTATTCAGGATCAGTGCGTCGGGTAGTCAGTTATTTGAGGATCAATACCTTTCTGCGTGTTGCTAAACTTCATCGGTCACTAACAGAATGGCAGACAAGGCTTCGTATTTTGACAAAATACTGCAGACCTATGCATGAAATTGACTGCAGCAACTTCATCGCGGACTACCACAAACAACCCGAATTGGATGCTGCAGCAGGACTTCGAAGAGACATCGAGCGAGAAACTGGAGAACTGTCATATCATACCAGTAAAAATCTACCGGACCATTTACCTTTAGGCATGAAAAAACGCAGAACAACCCCTATGCTTGGATTCTTAGAGGGATTTTTACACCCATAGCAGGATTGCTAACGTACAACGATGGACAAGAAATGGATTAAAAAATCAATGAGCTTGACCATGCGCAAGCTTACATATCCCATCTGATAAGTAAGCAAACACACATCAGCCGGTCACAACTAGAAAATATACACGAGGTTGTTACAGACCACGAAAGAAACAGGATTAGTTTCGTAACCAACTATTTCGAATCATTCAAAAGGTCAATGAAGACATCTGCATTAACCAGAGAGTCAGGTCTTTCCATACTGTTCATTACCATGGCGACAGGCCCTAAATGGTTACAGAAATAATGTTGGTCAAAACCTCTACCCATTTCGAACGTCTCGTAAAGAGCAGAAAGGCTCCCCTGTGACTGGTAACAGAAATACTGTTGGTCAAAACCCTACCCCTTTCCAATGTCTCGTGGGGGGCGTAAAGGCACCGCTGTGACTTTCTACAGAAATAATGTTAGTCAAACCCCTACCCCTTTCCAAAATCTCGTTGGGGGCGGAAAGGCACCCCTGTGACTGGTTACATAAATGATGCTGGTCAAACCCCTACCCCTTTTCAACGTCTCGGGGGAGCAGAAAGTCACCCCTGTGACTGGTTACAGAAATAATGTTGGTCAAACCGCTTCCCTTTTCCAACGTCTCGTGTGAGCAGATGGCACCCCTGTCACTTATCACAGAAATAATGTTGGTCAAAACCCTACCCCTTTCCAACGTCTCGTGGGGAGCGGAAACGCACCGCTGTGATTGGTTACAGAAATAATGTTGGTCAAACCCCTACCCCTTTCCAACTTCTCGTGAGGGGCGGAAAGGCACCCCTGTAACTGATTACATAAATGAATTTGCTCAAACCCTTACCCCTTTTCAACGTTTCGTGGGGGGCAGAAAGTCACCCCTGTGACTTGTTACAGAAATAATGTTGGTCAAACCCCTACCCCTTTCCAACGTCTCGTGAGGAGCGGAAAGGCACCTCTGTGACTGGTTACAAACATACTGTTGTGGCTTATTGCACTGAAATCTCTTACATTTCATCAGATGCATCACTAACTTTCTCGAAAACAATCACTCGTAGAAAAAAGGTTTGAAACAAAAAATGTGTATCTCGATGAGATTTATAACTTTTGTTTGAAATATTTTGCGAAATTCCGCGCATTGGCTTAGATAAACGGAAAAAACCACGATTTTTATGGTTTTTTTTTATAGTTGTACCATGAAAATCACCTTGTCACAAATTTTCACTATCATACTCGTAATCAGCGAGTCAAAATACATAAGTATACGGAGTTTTGAGAAAATCGGAGAATTCAGCTATTCGGAACTTTATCCCTAAAAAATTCGGAATTACGAAACTCCCTACCTACAATTCACGAGACTAATCGCAGTCTAGTCTCCATAGCAATCTCCGTCAACTTCTTGTACGATCAAGAAGTTCGGTAAGAAAAATGTACATGTAAAATGTTCTCGCGCTCCGTCCGCTTTTCCTCTCACGTGCGCGTCGTGATGGCTGCCCGAAGGTTTCGGGCCGAAAACGAGTGACTTGTGCGTGGATCATCCTGATTAATAAGTCCACATCGGTATAGCCGGAACGATCCGACGTAATAGACGGTGTAACATTGTGTCGATTGTGTAAAAAACCGCGGGGCAGCGGTCGCGGATTTTTAGTTTTTTAGAAATTAATTAAACTATTTGGCGGCGTATTGGTTAAAACCATCACTAAATAAAATAAAATAAAATGTTTAATCCGTTGAGCAGATGGGGGTCAAATCGGAACAAATGTGCCCCGGAAATAATATAAATCCACTTATATGGTCAATTAGAAGCTGGAATTCAAAATTTGTGGAAATCATAAACTAGATATTAGTAAAGGTATCACCTAGAGTAAAGGAAATTTGAAAAATAAAATTCATTATCTAAGGAGCGGACGTGGGTCAAATCAAACAAAGGTGCCCTGGAAATGGTATAAATCAACTTAATCAGCCAACTTGAAGCTGGAATTTTAAATCTGTGTTAATTTCGAACTATATATTATTAAAGGTGTCACCTTTAGTAAATTAAATCAAAAAGAAAATACAAAATCCATTGAGCAGATGGGGGTCAAATCGGACCAAATGTGTCCCGAAAATGGTGTAATTCCAATTATACGGTCGATTTGAAGCTGGAATTTAAAATTTCTGAAAATCGTAACCTGGATATTAATATAGGTATCACCTCTAGTAAATAAAATTTAAATTCCAATGAGCGGACGTGGGTCAAATCGAACAAAGGGTGCCCTGGAAAATGCATTAATCCACACAGAAGGTCAATTTGAAGCTGGAATTTAAAATCTGTGTGAATTTCAAACTAGATATTATTTAAGGTGTTACCTGCAGTAAATGAAATAAAAATGAAAATACGAAATCCATGGAGCGGACAGGCGTGAAATCGGACAAAAGGTGCCCCGGTAATGGTATCAATCCACATATACGGTCAATTTGAAGCTTGAATTAAAAATTAGTTGTCATTTTGAACTTGATATTATTGAAGATATCCCTTTCAGTAAACAAAATGGAAATGGTGTAAATCCACTTATACGGTCAATTTGAAGCTTGAATTCAAAATTTGTGCTCATTTTCAACTTCATATTATTAATGTTATCACCTTCAGTAAATAGAATTAAAAGAAAATACAAAATTCATAGGGCAGCCGGGGGCCAAATCGGAACAAAGGTGCCCCGGAAATGGCATCAATCCACATATACGGTCATTTTGAAGCTTGAATCTAAAATTAGGTGGTAAATAAAATAAAAAATAAAATTGTAATCCATTGATCAGATGGGGGTCAAATCGGACCAAAGGTGCCCACGACATGTTATCAATCCACACACAGGGTCAATTCGAAGCTTGAATTTGAAGTTTGGGCCAATTTCAAACTCGATATTATTGAAGGTGTCACCTTCAAAAAATAAAATCCAAAAAAATGTTAAATCCACAGAGCGGACGGTGGTATTCATAACCACATAATCTATCACCGATACCCCCACCTTACTTACGTATGTGTATTCTCCTTCTTCGTCCCCAGTTGCCATACCATTCGCCACCGCACAGCCTCTATCCTCCATCCAGTCCCTTAGAATCTCCCCCTCCTTATTTATTATCATATCCTTCGATTTCCTTTCGAAGCTCACCCCCCGTATAAAGTCCCCCTTCGTTCCCCATCCTCGCATCTATATCCCAACCCTGTACCACCATACCCTCCTCTCTTTCGCCCAGCAGGTCTTCCACCCTTCCTTCAATTCTTTCCATCCCCT
Source organism: Andricus quercusramuli (assembly GCA_932178445.1). Taxonomy (NCBI): domain Eukaryota; kingdom Metazoa; phylum Arthropoda; class Insecta; order Hymenoptera; family Cynipidae; genus Andricus; species Andricus quercusramuli. Next base: position 69,881 of record CAKNXH010002095.1, on the reverse strand, counting down.
CCTTATTGTACACTGTCACAAACTTACACGTTATGCCTCCTATTTTTATTTCCCTCATTTGCACTCCCTCCCCCTTTTCCTCTCCCTGAACTTGTTCCTCTAATCCATCTCTAACCCCGGTTATAATTCTCCAACTGGCCCTTCCTTTCTTCTTTACTCTGACCGCCTCCTGGAGTATCCACCTATACCCTCTTGGCAGCTTTGGCTCTATTCTGTCCCATTCCTTTCTAGCTACCCACGTCTCTACCAGTCCCACAACATCAAATTCATGGAGATACCGCCAGAACTCCCCGTCCTTCTCCTCGATCTCCCATCACTCTTCTCCCTTCTAGCCCTGTCGTTCAGCATTCTCTGCACATCCCTTTCCTTTCTCGTTAAGTCGTGATCGATGAAAACGCCCTTATCCTTTATCCTACTCTTATTTCGAATTACCGCGAACTTTGCTTCCCAGCTCTCCATCTCCACAACCGCCACTTCCTTGTCCTTTCTCCCCTCCAACTTAACTTTCCCTACCCTGCCTTAACCCACCCTATGCTCTGTAGCAGCGCTTCCACACCCTCTTTTTCTTCACCGCTCTTTAGCTCAACCCTTTGAACACAATATTATTCGTCCTGTCAGCCTTCTCTTTCTCTCCATTCTCAACTCCATTGCCCTTTACCTTTCCCTATCTGACCTCTCCTCCTTCTCACTCCTACGCTCTCTCACTTTCTCTTTTATCATATTTTCTACTTTCTCCCAAATACCTTTAATCTCGCTCCCCCCACCTCCGTCTCCTACTTCCATTTCCGTCCTGCCCTCCATCTTCTCAAGCCTTTTTTCCTCATGCCTTCGATCTGCTCTTTAGTCCCCCTTACGTCGTCCCTCAGCCTCCTGATCACGCGTATCAGCACACCGAGAGCCTCCTTCTCCACAAATTCTCTCCATGTTGGGGGGCTGGGGGGGGGGGATCTACTTGTTTTCACGCTTTTCTTAACAGGAATCTCTGCCACGCTTTTGTCCGGGCTCTCTTGGCTGTCTCTCTTCCTCTTCAAGAGATCCTCCCCGTCACTTACGCTCGACGTTCTCTCCCTCACTTCTCTCTTCCTCCGTTCCCACCGTCCCGCTTTCCCCCTCTCCATGGCGCGCCACTAGACAGCGAGCCAGGAACTGTTGGCCGTCCTGGCACGTGGAAAATTTCCTCCCTGTCAACGTCACTACCAGTACTCTCACTGCCAACCTCCCGCTCTGCCGCCGGTAACTGGGACCTCTCCACGCAGTACCCTCCGCAACCGCCAGCTGTCGCTGCAGAATTCTGTCTCTATTGCCGCCAAATTTTCCCTTTATTTCCCTTTTTTCCTTTTTTTCAATTCCTCACAGACCTTGCAGACTACCCTTTCTCTCACTTAACACCCCCCCCCCCCCCCCCAATTTTCGAGCACCACCCTTGACCCTCGAAGACCCAAGACTCCTGACAACAAATTTTCCCGATTCCTTGCTAACCTAACCTCACTTTCTCAATTTATTTGAATCCCACATCATACACACGCTCAAGATTACTTTTTATCTCCCCAATTCACCCCACACAACCCTACCCTCCTCCTCGGCTTCCACCCTCACACTCCACTCTCACCTACCACACCAATTCCGTAAATCCTCTCACCACCTGACACTAACCACGTTCTCACTTCCACCACCACCATGCAAGTCACCTCCCTAGCAATGGTATAAATCCACATATGCGGTCAATTTTAAGCTTGAATTTGAAATTTGTGCCCAGTTTAAACTCGATATTATTACAGGTATTATCTTCAGTAAATGAAATCAAAATAATTCGAAATCCATGAAGCGGACCGGGGTTAAATCGGATGAAATGTGCACCGGAGATGGTGTCAATCCACATATACGGTCAATTTGAAGCTTGGATTTAAGATTTGAGTCAATTTTTAACTCGATATTATTAAAGGTATCACCATCAGTAAATAAAATCAAAAAGATAATACAAAATCCATGGAGCGGATGGGGGTCGAATCGGACCAATGTTTCCGATGAAATGGTGTAAATCCACGTACATGGTCAATCTGAAGCGTGAATTTAAAATTTGGGCCACTTTTAAACTAGATATTATCAAAGGTATCCCTTTCAGTAGATAAAATAAAAAAAATAGAAATCCATGGAGCGCAAGGAGGTCCAAGCGGACCAAAGGTTCCCCGGAAATGGTTAAAAATCACTTATACGGTCAATTTAAAGCTCGAATTTAAAACTTGTACTAATTTTAAACTACAATAGATATTATTAAAGGTATCACCTTCAGTAGGTAGAATAATGAAAAAAATAAATATCCATGGAGCGGATGGGAGGAAAATCGACCAAAGGTGTCCCGGAAATGGTGTCAATCCACATATACGGTCAACATGGAGCTTAGGTATAAAATTTTTGCGAATTTGAGACTTGAGATCATTGAAGGAATCACCTTCAGTAAATGAAATTGAATAGAAAATTCAAAATCCATGGAGCGGATGGGGGTCAAATCGGACGACAGGTGCCCCGGGAATGGTATAAATCCACTTGCACATTCAATTTGGAGCTGGAATTTAAAATGTGCGCCTATTTAGAATTCTATCTTATTAAAGGTGTCACCTTCAATAAATAAAATAGAAAATGGATTTAACATCCATTCAGCCGACGGGGGTGAAATCGGACCAAGGTTGCCCCGGGAATGGTGTAAATCCACTAATACGGTCAACATGGAGCTTGAGTATAAAATTTGTGCCACTTTTAAACTTGATATCATTGAAGGAATCACATTCAGTAAATGAAATTGAAAAGAAAATTCAAAATCCATGGATGGGACGCGGGGCAAATCGGACAAAACTTGCCCCAGAAATGGTATAAATCCACTTGTACATTTAATTTGGAGCTGGAATTTAAAATGTGTGCTAATTAAGAATTCTATATTATCGAAGGTGTCACCTTCAATAAATAAAATAGAAAATAGATTCAACATCCATTCAGCCGACGGAGGTGAAATCAGACCAAAGGTGCACCGGGAATGGTGTAAATCCACTAATACAGCGATTTCAAGCTGGAATTTGGAATTTGCGCCAATTTTAAACTAGATATTATCAAAGGAATCCCTTTCAGTAAATAAAATTTAAAAAAAATAAAAATAAATGGAGCGGAAGGGGGTCAAATCGGGCCAAAGGTGCTCTGGAAATGGTATCAATCCACTTATACGGTCAATTTGAAGCTGGAATTTAAAATTTGTGCCAATTTGCAACTAGATATCATTAAAGGTATCACCTTCAGTATATAAAATCGAATAAAAAATTCAAAATCCTCGCAGCGGACGGGGGCCATATCGGATCAAAGATGCCCTTGAAACGGTATGAATCCAGTCATACGGTCAATTTGAAGCTTGAATTTCACATTTGTGCCAATTTGAAACTAGATATTATTGAAGGTATTACCTTCAGTAAATAAAGCGGACGGAGGTCAAATTGGATCAAAGGTGCCCCGAAATGCAATAAATCTACTTATAGGGCCAATTTGAATCTGGAATTTAACATTTGTGCCAATTTTATAATGTAGATTATTGAAGGTATCACCTTCAGTAAATAAAATGAAAGAAATTAATAATCTATGGAGCGGACGGGGGTCTAATTGGACCAAAGTTGCCCCGGAAATGGTATAAATCCACTTATACGGTAAATTCGAAGCTGGAATTTTACACTTGTGCCAATTTTAAACTGGATATTATAAAAGGTATTACCTTCAGTAAATAAAATCAAATCAAAAATTCAAAATCTGTGCAGCGGATGAAGGCCGAATCGGATCAAAGGTGCCCTGGAAATGTTATGAATCCACTTATACGGTCAATTGGAAACTGGAATTTAACATTTGTGCCAATTTGAAACAAGATATTATTAATGGTATCACCTTCAGTAAATAAAACGGACGGAGGTCAAATCTAAACAAAGGTGCCCCGGAAATGGAATAAATCCACTTATACGGTCAATTTGAAGCTGGAATTTAACAATTGTGTCAATTATAAAATCATGATTATTGAAGATATCACCTTCAGTAGATAAAAGAAAATCAAATTCAAAATCCATGGAGCGGACGGAGGTCAAATTTTACCAAGGGTGCCCCAGGAATGGGATCAGTCCGCTTGTACGGTCAATTTGATGCTGGAATTCTACATTTGTGCCAATTTTAGACTAGATAGCATTAAAGGTATCACCGTTAGTAAATAGGATCAAGAAGAACATTCAAAATACATAGAGTGGGCGGGGGTGAAATCGGACCAAAGGTGCCCCGGAAATGGTATCAATCCACATATAGGCATACCCACGTAAAGTGTAATGTTCTCTCTCAAAAAAAAAGTCAAAAATAAATATCAAGGCACGCATATCAAAATTTTTGTCTACGTCCTACATACATGTAGAAACGCATTTTTTGCTTGGTCAATATCTTTGCGCATGTGCGCAGTTTGCACAAAATATTAAAATTAATAAATCCATAAAATAAATTTAATGAATGATATCTTATGAATGGAAGGTAAAAGAGGGTTGTTTCTTCTTTTTTAATGCTCAGGATACTTCTCACTAGTGTGTGAATTACCATCTTCTTGATTTATAATATACTGGGTTTTTTTTTAACTTGAGATATCGAAATAGTTAAAAAAATGCGCATCCTATGAAAAAAATATCCGTAATAAAAACTTTTTATTTTCGAGGGGAAAAGCGACTATGAAAAAATTTACCCCGCCCCACCCCACAGGAAGCAGGAGTGGGGGTCACTTTGTAATTTCAAATGAGAACCCCAATTTTTTATCACACATTCAGATTCTCCTTTATGAAATACGTAATTTTCATTTGAAACATTTTTTCCGATTCGCGAAAAAAACGCCGCCATATCGTGTGTTATGTCATGTCATGTCATGCCATGTGTCATGTCATGTGTCATGACAAGTCATGTGGTATGTCATGTCATGTGTCATTTCACGTGTCATGTCATTTCATGCTATGTCCTAAAGGGTCCGTGGACCTCCGTTTGCGTCCATGAAAAGTAACATTTAGTCCCTCCCATCTCGAAACCTGGCATTTTTTGGACCCAGAGTCTCAGGAATTTATTCAATCAGGATATGTGGTAATGTGTCATGTCGTGACTCATGTCGTGTGCCATGGCGTGTGTCATGTCGTGTGGCATGTCGTGTGTCATGTCGTGTGTCATGTAGTGTGTCATGTAGTGTGTCATGCAGTGTGTCATGTAGTGTGCCATGTCGTGTGTCATGTCGTGTGTTATGTCATGTGTTATGTCATGTGTCATGTCATTTCATGCGTCATGTCATATCATGTCATGTTATGTCATATTTCGTGTCATGTCATGTGTCATGCCATTTCATGTTTCATGTCATGTCATGTGTCATGTCACGTCATGTCATGTCATGTATCATATCATGTGTCATGTTATGTCATGTCATGTCATGTGTCATGACATATCATGTGTCATGTCAATTCATGTGACATGTCATGTGACATATCATTTCATGCTATGTCCTAAAGGGTCCGTGGACCTCCTCTTGCGTACATGAAAAGTGACATTCGGTCCCTCTTATCTCGAAACCTGGCGTTTTTTGGACCCAGAGTCTAAGGACTTTATTTGATCAGGATATTATGAACTACATTGTACCACAGTTTCAGCCAATTTGACCGGGACCACATTTTCCTTAGATGTGTGCGGGGTCTTTTGGCATTATTAGGTTGATTTTCGAAAATTTCCACCATGTTGGATCCGCCATCTTGAATTTTGCAAACTTGTCTTTAGATTCATGATCAACAATTCCAATAACCCTCACATATCAAATTTTGCATGAATCGACTAAATTAAAAAAAAAATTATTTTATAATAAATATTGATTTTTTTAGGTTAGAAACAGCCGAGGCGCGTCAGCTTAATTGCGGAGGTGGATTCAAATTTAGCGATCCATCTTTTCATAGAAGAAGAGAAGGATTTGAAAAATACAGGTTTCTGTTTTTTTCACGTACACTTTCGCACATTTTTACTCGTTTTTTTTGAGGTTAGGAAGAAAATGTGATGTTATAGCTAAATTCTAACACCGGATTCGTGTTTAGAAGGACAAAATACGTCTAAAAGCGTATATAGCACTTCAAATATGAACTAAATTTTAATTTAGGTGCGTCTTTAAAATTTTTTCACAGAAATTGAGAGCTCTCCGGCTCCATATTGGAGCCGCCATATTGGATCTTGCAAAGGCGCACTCAACATTTGAAGTATTTTTAAACAAAGTTTTTGAAATTTTCCGATGCACCTCAAAATGTGATGGCAAAGCTCATTTGAATCGGTAGAGTAAATCTTAATATTTCAGTCAAGTACGTCGAATGTTATAGATCCATGAACACTAAAGAAGCATATAATTAATACTAATATGTAATAAGCTTACAATTCTCTGCTGTATCTTTTTTTTGCACCAGTCAACCAATTAGAGGTAATTCTTTTAATTTCCACTTCTGTGGCTTTTGATCTTCTCTCTCTAATAGCAGCTAAATAAGAGAACTTTTTATTTTAATAATTCTGGACACCGCAAATTTTATTTTTCCTAGGGTGCAAATTTTTTTACGACCCCCACCCCTTCCTTTTCATCTCTTATAAGGAATGATTCCTAGATGTACGCCTCCGATTTTTTTGGATCTTAGATATATGTTAAGGGATCAAAAAATAAGAAATTCTGGTTCTTTCATTTTATTGCGTTTTCATATTTAGATGATGAAATCGCCCCTCAAATTATTTGGCTGAGAACACGAAAATTCATAATTCAAATAATAATCTTTAATTGTATGATATGAAAGCTTTAAACTACCACCAAATTGCAAAATACGCAAATGTCGAAGTAAAAATGTATGCACTACGAGGTGAATCACCCCTGATTAGTCAGTTACGTTTATCTTGTAATAAAAAATAAAAATATTGCATAATGTTTGAACAAATGCAGACAAAATTAATTCAAACCATAATTCGCGGAGACTTAACCCTAAATTAGAAAATTATTGTTATTTTGGTGGTAACTTAAGGTTAAGTCTTTATGAATTTAGAGTTTGCATGAAGTTTTGCTGCATTTCTTTAAAAATTATGCGATTTAGCATTTTTTTATTTCGAGATAGACATAACTTAATAATTAAGCGTAGTTCACCACTTGACGCTGTTGCTAGATTATAATAGACCAACAGCGTCAAGCGGATAATAATTATTATCAAGGGGATGATACTTATTATCAAAGAACTATTCTAGTAACATACTATATTTTTTTTCAAGTTTTTCCGTTGAAATTTGCGTATCTTAAAATTTAGGAATAGTTTACGATCTTGTGGATTAGAAGGCACTTCCATTTTGATGTCTTTGTCCTCTACATTCCTTCTGAAGCAGTTTCTTCTGTCAATAGAGCAGGGGTCATCAGCGAGGGGAAATTTCTCGAGTCCAGCTCCGTTAACACGTGTGGACCGCTCGCTGCGGCTCTCCCACCAAGAGTCTCCACTCTACTCTAAGGGTTCGGGGTGGTGGTAAATTCTGACGTCATACAATAGAATTTACCACTACCCCGAACCCTTAGAGTGGAGTGTAAACTCTTGGTGGGAGAGCCGCAGCGAGCGGTCCACACGTGTTAACGGAGCTGGACTCGAGAAATTTCCCCTCGCTGATGACCCCTGCAATAGAGGATATCGTTGGCTTCTGCTTCTCTATTATTTCTGTGTACTGAGTAGTCCTTTCAGAATTTCGACTTTTATCCACCAAATTAATGGCTGAATGCTTGGAACTAGATGTTCTGTGAATTCCTGGTATTTCTGATTTTTGGATAAAGCTTGGTTTTGGTAAAGTAGGCAGGTTCGCTGAAGCGGATTCAGATGTGCTGGTTCCAGCTCGACTTGATTTGCCGTACTCATAAATTGATGAAGATGATGTTTGGTATGATGCACTATCTTTCCTTGTTCTTTTTAAAAAATCTACTTCATAATTACTTGCTTCGCTATCTATATCTGTATGTAAGAGAGCTTCTAAGAGCTTCTCTTTCGCTTTTTTGTAATCATCTGAGTAAAAAAAAAATTTTATCATTTAAATGTTACATTTAAAATTAATTGCGAACAAGGGTGTGAAAAAAACTCGACATTTAGAATTCGAACGGGATGGAATTGTTGGACTTTGTGGGTCTGTTGTGGGCAAAGCCCGGAGTACGGACAAACCTAGGATTGACCGGTCGTTTCGCAGAATGCCCGAGCGATGTCGGGCAATGTACGAAACACTGCTTCACTTCGGGCTTTGCCCGAGGCGTCCTTGGTCAATCTGCGGAGTGCCCCTGTCGCAATGGGCAATGTGAGGAATGGCAAAAATATTTTTGATTTGTATGTATTTTGCTCATTCTTATGCCGATTTAACATTCTTAACAAGATTCGATCTGTTGAATTAGGTATAATATTCATTCATTTTATAAAAATAATATTTAAAATGAATTCAAATTATATATAATAATTATAATAAAAAAAATAATTAATAAATTTCATGCGAACCCTCAAGCAGATTAAAAAAAAGGTTTGAGAAATTACTAATGGACAGTTTGAATATTCCCCATGACTTTTTAAACAATTTTTAATTGTTTAAACAAATGTAACTTATTTCAACAATTATTTATTCCCAAAAAATGTAAAAAATAATCGTATTTTCTGTTTGAAATGTAATAGTTTGTCATTGTTTGGAGTAGTAATTTTTTTTTTAAAACATTAGGTAATTATTTAAACAATTGCTTATTGTTTATTCTCAGAATTTCTAAAAATTCACCCAGAGATGTCCATTTTTTTCTCAAATTGGTATCCTATGCTACTTTTTGTTAAATAATTATATAATTTTTACACATTTCTCTTAATTTTAAATAAATTTCCATTTTTTTAAACAATTTTGATTTGCTTTAGCAGTTTTTCTTGATAACTTGAAAAAAAATTAAATTAAATAAAATACATATAATTATTTTTTTGACACTATAGTATATAGAAAGAATACATTAACCATTTTTCAATTGTTTAAACAAATTAAATTTGTGTAAACAATTGCTTCTCCAAAAATATTTTTGAAATCGTATTTTCTGAATTAAACATAATATTGAATGATTTCGAGGAGTAATAAATTCTACTTAAAACTTTGTTATTGTTTATACAATTAATTTTTTTTCTTCTTCAAATTTGCTTCAAATTGAGTTCAAATCAGATTAAATAAATCATGAAGGTCATAATAAAATTTAAATTATAAAAGTGTATTTATCATTGCTTTCTTCATATTTTTACAATCTTTCCCATAATTATATTATAGAAAAGCACATTCACTAATTCAAATTATGATTCAAGTTTCAACAGATTGCTTTTTTACATTTTCATACTCGTTATAAATATTAAAAATATATATTAAAATATATTTAAGAAAATAATTCCATGTTTAATATTTTATATTATTGATCCACATTTTTTAATAGAAAACTGCTTGAACGAATAAAAATTGTTTGAACAATAACATGACATTTTTAACAGAATTAACTACTCCTCGAAATCATTCAATATTATGTTTAATTCAGATAATATGATTTAAAAAATATTTCTGGAAGAACAATTGTTTAAACAAATTATAATAGCTCAAACAATTAAAATATGGTTAATATATTCTTTCTATACACTGCACAGTCAGAAAAATAATTATATATATATATTTTTTTTTTAAGTTATCGAGAAAAAAACTGCTCAAGCAAATCAAAATTGTTTGAACAAATAGAAGATTATTAAAAATTAAAAGATATGTTTCGAAATTATATAATTATTTAACAAAAAGTAGCATAGGATACCAATTTAAGAAAACACTGGACATGTCTGGGTCAATTTTTAGAAATATTAAGAACAAACAATAAATAATTGTTTAAATAATTACATAATGTTTTTCAAAAGAATCACTACTCCAAACAATGACAAACTATTACATTTAAATCAGAAAATACGATTATTTTTCACATTTTTTGGAAATAAATAATTGTTTGAATAAGTTACATTTGTTTAAACAATTAAAAATTGTTTAAAAAGTCATGGGGAATATTCAAATTGTCCATTAGTAATATTTCAAACCTTCTTTTTAATCTGCTTAAGGGTTCGCATGAAATTTATTAATCTTTTTTTTTATTATAATTATTATATATAATTTTAATTCATTTTAAATATTATTTTTATAAAATGAATGAAAATTATACCTAATTTAACAGATCGAATCTTGTTAAGAAAGTTAAATCGGCATCAGGATAAGCAAAATACATAAAAATCAAAAATAGTTTTGCCATTCCGTACATTGCCCATTGCGACAGGGGCACTCCGCAGATTGACCAAGGAAGCCTCGGGCAAAGCCCGAAGTGAAGCAGTGTTTCGTACATTGCCCGCCACCGCTCGGGCAATCTGCGAAACGACCGGTCAATCCTAGGTTTGCCCGCGCTTCGGGCTTTGCCCACAACAGGTCGACTCCTGCTCAAGCTTCATATAAGAGAAGGAAAAGTTTACGGACACTCAATATTACTACTGTCCATTGAAAGAACCTAGTGAGTGAAATCTTCCACAGTATTTATTTTCCCGTGCACGTATGCTGGACAATAATCTGTATGGCAAGTGTCATTTACTAGGTTGTTCAGTTGGATACAAAAAACCCGAATTCTGATAAACCTAACCCCCTTTCCATTTACCAGACTAATCTATTGAATTTACCTAAATATCGGTATCCAGTTCTTTTAAGGCCAAGAGAATCATCTGTCGCTTTCCTTTGATATCAAATCAATGTTGAAGACACTAGAATTATGTGGCTGATCATACAGATCTCCGAAAGGTCAAAATTATTTCATATCAAGAAAATTTTGTTGTTTGGCGTGTCAAATGTAGTCTATGTAGTAGGTTCTGATCGTTCAGTTGAAACACAATTTTTCAACTGAACGATCACAACCTACTAGATTACATTTAAATGACCTGCTCCCACCACCAAGGAATTTGTTTACAAGACGTGAAAATGTCATATGTCATTGTAGTGGACTTCTTCATTGCGGTGCAGATAAAATTAGGCATTACAAATTCTTAATCTTGAGTTAGATTCAATTGAATGCTAAAACGCAAGAAAATAACTGCATTTCACTGAAGGATGGTTCCATTTCTTTTATTCTAAGCGACAGACTTTTCTCTTGGCCCTTACAAGAACTGGAGGCAAAGTTATGGAAAATGACCACAGGGAAGGAAGTAGTCGTTTTTCCATTACTCTACACAGACTTGATTCTTGTTCTATTTTACAGACCGATATTTAGGTAAATTTAATAGAATAGTCTAACACAAAATTAAATCTTTCTTTATATTTTAGTCGTCCATTGTTTTATTTTAAGTATGACCGTGCCACTAAAATTCGGTGCACTCAGATTGTGAAAATGGAAAGGGGGCTAGGTTTACCGAAATTCAGTGAGTGTCTTTTTATTTATTTTTTTTTGGTACTGCTAGACACTTCGACTATGTACTTTTAACATTCAGTAAAAAGGAAGTCTTAGTTTGGTTACATCCTAAATTTAGTAAACCTTTTCACCATGCATATAGTGTATGAATCTATCATTCTTACTCAGGCCTTAAACTCTGCAGCATATAAATTTAAAGAGCAATTACAACTTTTTCACCTATAAATTACGCTTAAAAATTATTTTTTTTCAGATCCTTTCAATTTTTTTTCGATTTCTATTCTCTAATATCAGTTTGGACAAATAGATACAATACTCCAGGAACAGATTATTAAAATCAATAATAACTTTTCAAATTTTAATAAAAAATAATAGACCTAATAGAAATAATTTGTATTCATGAGCAGAAGCCAAAAGTCATTCATAAAATTCTTTTGTAATCATTTCTCAATTTAAAAATATCATTTATTACTATATTCATATTTAGCCTATTCGGAAACTTAAGGTCTTGGAAGCATTTTTTAATTTTTATTTTCAAGTGAAATTTGTATTTTTTAACGCAATCTGCTTTTGTTTCATCCTTAGAGAGTGATTTTTATTTTACAGAATGTTTTTTTTTTCGTGCTTTGAAGAGATTCCCATTTTGTTGGTTGCACAATTCTATATAGCTACGTTTCACATATGTGACGTGCGCCGAAGAAAGGGGGCTTACTCTGGAAAGCAAGATTTTTCAGGACGAGCGGTCGAAGTCGACCCGATAGACGCGACTTTAAGGAGAGAGGGAAGACTAAGGAAATTTTCCGTCTCCACTTGCCACTACATTCTCACGCATTTGGCGGCGCTGCTCACGGACGGGGTATAGATGAGACGCGGAGATGTAGTGGTGAGTGGTGGGAGGTGTTTCACGGGATCTCGGGCTCTCGAGCGAAAGCACGATTTCTCGGGTACCTATCAACTCAATTATTGGCAATAATAACGCTCGGAAATTTTTTTCGATGGTTTCATTAAAAAGAGCAACTCAAAAACTATCGAAAGGTGTAAAAACCTCGATTTCGATTTTTTGAGAGTAAGCCCCCTTTCTTCGGCGCACGTCACATATACCTAAAAAATTAATACCGTTTTAAAAGTTTTTTTATCCAAAATTTAATGCTAAATATATAAATATTGAATTTTCGACTACTTGGAATCAGACGCACGCACATTTGTCCGTGGAAATGCCCAGAACAAAAAATTATTTCTAATTTAAAAAAAGTGTTTTCCACCACTCCAGCAAATACTATGTTTATTTCAGAAGATAAATCTGTTCTGTTTTCAAAAATTATGCCGAAAACAAAATCATCATTTTGTGGATATACGAGTAGACATATACGTCGATTGCGATCCAAACAAACGGTTTTGGATTTGGCAGATTTATCGTCCAGAAAGCCATACAACGATGTACAAGTAAATGATGAAGACGTCAGTGATGTGAAAAGCGATAAGGAATCAGTGGCACAAGACTGCATGAATATTCATTCTCTAGAAGAAGATGCATGGGGGAATTTAAAAATATAATTTCTAACAGAAAGTGAGAGTGAATATGATCTTTGTCAGGATTCTTTTGAACAAATAGAGGGAAAAAAAAAGTGCTATAGGTGAAACAGAACATGCTGAATTAGAAGAAAACAATGAAACGGAATCTGAAGATGAGGTGGGAATATTGGATTACGATTTTAACGAGGAAGTAATTGAACACAATTCTTGCGACAGCGATAGTAGCAGGGATAGCTCGAGAACTTCCGAATCTGAAGAAGATTAGGAAGAAGAAGAGTCTCAAAATGAGAAGCGCGAGAAAAAGTTCAACAAGTCTTTGCGAGATTGGGCTCTCATTTACGAAGTGCCTCTTGTAGTTCTCACTACATTGCTCCTGATAATAAAGCAGTTCACTCAATTTGTGTTGCCTCGTGATGCTAGAACATTCTTACGCACACCTCGCTCTACTAATATTACTTGCATGTCAGACGGAGGAGAATATCATCACTTTGGATTAGAACGAGCTATTAATTCAATTTTGTTAGAACGTGATTATAAGGGCAATACAGAAGATACAATCAATTTCCTGGTTAATATAGACGGTTTACCAATATCCAAATCACCTAGCAAATCTTTATGGCTAATTCTTTGCTCTGATTTGACTTCCAAAACGGTATAATAAGTTGGTGCCTACTATGGATTCCATCATCCAAAGGATTCAAATGAATTTTTGAAAGAATTCACGGATGAGGCAACAACTCTGTGTGAAAACGGTGTTATGCGTAAGAATAGGCACATTAAAATAAACTTTGGTGCATTAATATGCGATATCCCTGCGAAAAAGATGGTTCTAAAAGTCAAAGGTCATACGGGATACGACAGCTGTACAAAATGTATGTTTAAAGATGAGGGAATTGCACCTAAAAGTTGGAGGAAGAATCAAAAACTGAAAAAACGACGAGTTTGTTATCCCGGATTAGGTCCATTTAATCCCAGAACTGACGTAGAATTTATGAACCACGCATACAAGGGCACACATCAAGAAGTAGGAGATGAAACCATTTTGAAAAATATACCCGGGTTTGGACCCATTTCATGTGTTCCACTTGATTATATGCACCTAGTTCTATTAGGAGTGACGAAAAATTAATGGTGCTCTGGTTATTCGGTTCTCGTAAAGTGAAAATTTCTTCTGGGGACATTGATAGAATTTCTGCAAGACACATAAAATTAAGGAAAAGTCAGCCGTCCAATTATGGTAGAAAACCAAGATCGTTACGGAATATACGTGATTGGAAGGCTACTGAGTTTCGAAACTTTTCGCTGTACAGTGGACCACTAGTTCTGAAGGACATTCTTAATGAAGATATGTATTCAAACTTCTTAGCTTTATACGTAGCAATGACCATCTTGGCCAGTCCCATTCACGTAAAAACTCCAGCAAACGTCGACTACGCCCACAAGCTTTTGGAATACTTTATTCAAACATTCGAAATTATTTACGGAAAAGAATACATGTCCCACAATTTTCATAACCTTCTTCACCTTTGTAATGACGTCAGAAAGTATGGAAATGTGGATGTGTTCAGTGCCTTTAAATTCGAAAATTTCATGACTAAGATTAAAAAAAAATTGCGCAGAAACTGTAAACCTTTACAACAGCTAGCAAGGAGGTATGTTGAAATACAAGCCAACAATGGTGTCAAAATCCTTAAATCTGACAGCGTAGAATCTCTAAAACATGGACATTCTAGCGGACCACTGATTCATTGCGGTGCAGATACAATCAAACAATACAAATTTCTAAATCTTGAGTTTTTTTCTATTGAATGCTACAACTCAAGAAATAATTGCATTTTACAGAAGGATGGTTCCATCGCTTCTATTCTCAATATCGTAGAAAGTCACAACAACATTTTTTTGATAGGGAATAGACATTCACCTACCGGAGACCTGTATGATAAGCCACATAATTCTAGTGCCTTTAACATTCACTTAATATCAAAGAAAAGCGACAGACTTTTTTCTTGGCCCTTACAAGAACTGGATGCAAAGTTATGGAAAGTGTCCACAAGGAAGGAAGCAGTCTTTTTTCCATTACTTCACACCGAGACTTGATCTTTGTTCTATTTTTCAGACCGGTATTAAGGTAAATTAAAAAAATTAGTCCAACAACAAATTAATTTGCGGTTCCTAGAATTATTAAAAAATAGTCCTCTTATTCAGCTGCTATCAGAGAGAGAAGATCAAAAGCCACAGAAGTGGAAATTGAAAGAATTACCACCAGTTAGTTGACTAATTGGCGGATAAAAGTCGAAATTCTGAAAGGACTACTCAGTACACAGAAATAATAGAGAAGCAGAAGCCAACGATATCCTCTATTGACAGAAGAAACTGCTTCAAAAGGAATGTACAGGACAAAGAAATCCAAATGGAAGTGCCTTCTAATCCACATCCACCTCCATCTCTTGCTCTACGACAACATTCATCTCCTCTTACACCTCTACCGCCCTCTCATTGTCAGTCTCCACCTCCTGCTACACATCTACTATCTCCTCCAGATTCTTCACTAGTTCCTATGTCACCACAATCAACCTTAATCAAAAAATCTAAATAAGCAGAAATTCACAGAATTTCTAATTATAAGTGTCCTGTGACCAACACAACAAATGCTTTGCTGGTTAAAAGTCAAAATTGTAAAGGGATTACGCAGTGTAAAGAAATAATTGAGAAGCAGAAGCCGAAGATATCATCTTGTGACAGAATAAACTGCTTCAAAAGAAATTTAGAGGAAAAATATATCAGAATGAATGTGCCTCCTAATGCACCTCCATCTATTGCTTCACCTCAACCGCCATATCCACCTGCTGCTATATGTCATCTACTACCTTCTTCAGATTCTTCACCGTTCCCAATTTCACCACAATCAAGCCTTAGCGACAAATCTGAATTGCCAGAAATTGACAGAATGTCTAATGCTGAGTGTTCAGTGAGCAACACAACGAGTGATTTAGTGGCTAAAAGTCCAAATTATAAAAGGATTATGCAGCAGAAGGAAATGCTTAAGAAAGAAATACCAAAGATGACACCTCTTCACAAATTAAACTGCTTCAAGAAGAATGAAGAGACCCGAATGCAAGTGCTTCCTACTCATAATGCTTCATCTAATCCACGTTCAGGTCCTCCTCCATATCCTTCCTCACATCCTACTCGACCTCTACTATTTTCTTCACTCTCTTCAACTTCTCCTTCTGATTTTCAAAAGAAAACTTGTTCCCCTTCTGCCAAGAAATTGAAACTGGACATGAGTACAATGAAGAATCCAAAAGCAGGTAGGTATTCTACCTAATCCAAAATTAAAAGTCCTCAAATTTATTTGCAATTATTGGTTTATAAAATCCCATTATATTACTTAGACTACGAAGAACGAGAGCAGACAAATACTGTAAAATCGAAGGAACGAGAAAGATCCGACGTGAAAAAGAAGAAAGCGAATTATGAGAAAACCTTGGCGAATATGTCCTTGAGAGACAAAGATTCTGGTGATTTTATTAGACAAATAATTAATTATTTACATTCACTCATTTAGCATTGATCGAAAATATTCGTATCATAGATTTGACATTTGAGCAGCTATCACTAAAGAAAATGAATGAAATTATAATCAAAATGAAGCTGCTGGACATTAAGTTAGACAATATCGAGGAAAATATACCGAAAATTTCTAATGCCACACCAGAAAATTTCTTCGAGTCTGAAGATTGTCAGCAATTACCTTTAAAAACTGAAGAAGAATTGCAACGTTTTTGTGAAAAGTTACAAAATAAGATCTTTTTCCAGAAAGCGGTAGGTCTAAATATTAATATTTATTCAAATATTTAATTACCTAAACTAAATTTATATTTGATATAAATTTTCATAAGTTTCATTCCGTTTATTCACCTAGTGTAATGCTTTTGGATTAATTGGTGGAATTGATTTGAAAAGTATTATCCATAATATTTGTTCGAAATTATTCACCAACGCTGTTGCCAAGGATTACAGCTGTTCTGGAAGAAAAAAGCCTAAGAAAGCCCTTAACAAGACGAAATTCACAAAATTAATTATAGGTATGTCCTAGAAATTCTATTTTCATAAATCAATTTAATTACAAAAAAACATACGCGGCAATTATTTCATAATAATAAAATAGTAATTTATAACGTACCAAGATCTTTGAAGGATGAATTACTCATAATTACAACCAAAATTACAACTTACCAAGAAAGGAAAAGCACCCTTATAGCACACGTCGTGTTTGCCGCAAAACTTCATGCAAACTCTAATTCATAAAGACTTAACCTTAAGTTACCACCAAAATAACAATAATTTTCTAATTTAGGGTTAAGTCTCCGCGAATTATGGTTTGAATTTATTTTGTCTGCATTCGTTCAAACATTATGCAATATTTTTATTTTTTATCACAAGATAAACGTAACTGACTAATCAGGGGTGATTCACCTCGTAGTGCATAAATTTTTACTTTGACATTTGCGTATTTTGCAATTTGGTGGTAGTTTAAAGCTTTCATATCATACAATTAAAGATTATTATTTGAATTATGAATTTTCGTGTTCTCAGCCAAATAATTTGAGGGGCGATTTCATCATCTAAATATGAAAACGCAATAAAATGAAAGAACCAGAATTTCTTATTTTTTGATCCTCTAACATATATCTAAGATCCAAAAAAATCGGAGGCGTACATCTAGGAATTATTCCTTAGAAGAGATGGAAAGGAAGGGGTGGGGGTCGTAGAAAAATTTGCACCTTAGGAAAAATAAAATTTGCGGTATCCAGATTTATTAAAATAAAAAGTCCTCTTATTTAGCTGCTATTAAAGAGAGAAGATCAAAAGGCACAGAAGTGGCAATTAAAAGAATTAACTTCCAATTGGTTGATTGGTGCAAAAAAAAGATACACCAGAGAACTGTAAGTTTATTGTATATTAGTATTAATTATATGCTTCTTTAGTGTTCATAGACCTATAACATTCGACGTACTTGACTGAGATATTAAGATTTACTCTACCGATTCAAATGAGCTTTGCCATCACATTTTGAGGTGCATCGGAAAATTTCAAAAACTTTGTTTAAAACTACAAATCAAGCTTATTTTCTATCTAACCCGCCTTCATATTTCTTGATAAGCCGATTTTCGATAAAGGGGTTTCTTCGGTCGTACGGTCTTAAGTAAAGAGCAAAAAAGCGATTTTAGGTGTCAAACATCAATTGTATATCCGTAAGACCGAAGAAACTCATTTATCGAAAATGTATTTATAACGACGGTCGAAAAACTGATGAAAAAACTTGGAAGCTAACCTTTAAATTTGGATTTGTTTCATTTTATATTTCTTGCCAATTAAAAAAATTATATGTCTACTATTATCAAGAACATTTCTTATAAGCTTCCAGCTGGCCAAAACATTTTCGAGGTCAAGAGAATTGATTTTTTATCCAATTAAATTTTCGAATTTTTCTCGTCAACAACGAAAGGTTCGCAAAAGTATTAAGAAAGGAGTTTCGTCGATTTGAAAAGTTGCACCGCTTACTTTTTTTTGTTATTTTACGTCGTTCACGACTTAAAGATAGCGATTCTGCCTGATTCGAAATGGATTCGTTCTATATTTTAATTTTTCTCACATTTTAAAGCCAGAAACAAAACAAAGAAGACGGAAACTTAACGGATGAAATGGACGACCAAGATATGGAAGAGGAAATTGAAGGAGAATCCGAAAAAGACGAACGTGAAGAAGATTCAAGTTAAGGAAAATGGTCCTCTAAAAAAATGTGTTTTTATTTCAAGTTTAGATCTTAGTTATTTTTAAATAAAGATTGAAATGTTTCATGTTTCGTTAGACATTCGAACTTTTTGACCACGTTTTCTTCAAAATTCTGACGTAATAGAGATTTTTGAAACAGATTTGTAATTCACATTAACAAAAATTTAGTATAAACACTTGTATTTTATCGCAAAATCAATTTTACTATTTCAAGTTCTGTTGTGTGCAAGGAGAAGTAATAAAAAAATGGCCAAGCACGGTTTCAAAGAAATTTCTTAATTCTTTCAAATAGAGATTATACCTTATCTTTCAAGACAATGCGCTTGTGATATTTCACTGCAATTTTCTTAACACTTCCAAAGGAGTTTTTTAGCAAAGTTCGACAGAATTTTTGTAAATATTGCCTCAATATTCGATCGAAACATTCCGCACACTTGCAGGACAATATTGGGGCTACATTCCACAGAAACATTCAGGGAATATTCAACGCTATGTTCAGACAAAGTTCGACAGGAATATTCAAAACACATTTAGGGCTATATTCCGACAATATTCCCTAGGAACATTCATGCCACATTACACGGCAATATTATCAACGTAGGACATTTGAATGTTCCTGAAAAGTGGAAGCAATATTCCACGGCAATATTCCCAATGTTCCACTGGAATATTCCTGGAACATGCATGGAATATAGCGTGCTATGCGGGATAATTATTGCTTGAGCATTTCCCGTGTAGGAATCCAATCAGGGATCCGACCGGGTCCCGGCCGGATAGCCCCGGTTTTACCCGGGCGCTGGCCGGGGAAACTGGCCGGGATCCAGCCGGGTAACCCCCCTAGTAAAAATGCCTATTAGAATCCAAATAGAAACCTAAGAGAATGTGGTTTCTATCAGGTCCTATTACTTTCGAAAGTGGATTTTGTTCCTGGTTCTATGTGGTGTTCTATTAGGTAATTGTGAACTTTCTAATTGGATCTTATTAGGTACGATTTCTGAACGAAAAAAAAATTGTATCCTAACTTATTGTTATATAATCTTCATTTTTTATAGTTGTTAAGTATACAATTGGCCAATACGGTCGCTCACACATATAGTCGCACGCTTCAACGCTTTGAAAAATCTAACTCGCTGAGGATTCGAACCCTACCTATACTACCTAAACTTGTGTATTCTACCGCGTGCTCTCATTTCGCTATCGATGCACTTGGATCTTGGTTACAAAATCTCGGCCAAGTATTTTTTAGCTCAATGTTTCTTCAAAGAAAACGTATTTCTGACGACCAAAGGGTAATTCTAAGGCAAATTGAAAATTTTCGAGAGACTTCAATAAAAAAAAATGTATTTAGAATGAATTTAAAATTAAATCTTATTTATTTGAAATACGAATCGATAGTCTTTTTTCTTTAAATATTTAAAAAGCGTATAAACTATCCAAAGGTAATAAGCAATAAAGAAAAGTCAAGTGCAAAAATTCTCTGATAACCTTGGAGACAAAAAGCGATTTTCTATAATACAAAAATTTCCATAAAACGGACAGTTTTCAATTTATCCAATTATTTTATGATACTTTCTTACTCAGTTTTTAATGCGAAATAACAGTTCTTAAACAGTAACACAGGCCGAAGGATTTCGGTATCCTAAAACCGAATCCGTTATGCAAATTTTTGCTATCCCTACTAAAAACAAAGTCAGGAATCGTCAGAAAAAGTCAGGACTTCTGACCATTTCTGACCACTTTTTTTACGTTTCTCGACAGAAATCGTCAGGAAAAGTCAGAATTCGTGAGAAATGTTCAGAAATCGTCAGAGCTTGGGTTTATTTATTAGGGGTCTAAGAATGGAATGACATAAAACCTAATCCCTTTTATATTTCCTAGGTTATTTATATTATTTATTTATATTTATTTATGCATATTCTCTTTTTACTTATAATTAATTAATAATATTTATATATTGAATGACTCTGAAGGTGAATCTGAAAATTTTGTCCGTTTTGAGACCTATCTCTTTCTCTTTACAAGATACATTATATTTGATCTAATTTTACATTTTTTAGAAAACATTTTAGGTATCTAAAATCGTCGAAACCTGTAGATTCTGAATTTCTAACTTTTGAATCTGTATATGCAACATTGAAAAAAAAATTATTTTCAATTTTTAATCCGTTTAGGTTGCCTACCTGCGGTCCTAGCCGAAGAGCTAACTGATGGGATGTGAATTAGCATATCTTCAGAAATCGCCAGACTCGTCAAGAATTTTTCAGGATGTTCAGCAATCGTCAGAACTTCTGACAATTTGTGGCGATTTATGACTTTTTTTTAGTGGGGATACGTAAGGTTTTTAAGATATCCTAACCTGAATGTGCAAAAATTGCTATTTTTAGCCATATTTGAGGCAACATAACACGATCAGCAATTTTGCCCTTAAAACTGCTAACGCCACCGTTTAGTACTTCTTTTTATCTTCCATTTCCATTTCTGATCATCCAGAACCGATCTTTTTCTCCGAGATATCACACAGAAACCATTTCAGTTCCACATTGCATTGCGGAATAATGCAAGGCGAAGAGAAACTGAAGAAAAAATTGCTAATCGTGTTATATTGCCTCAAATATGGCTAAAAATAGCCATTTTTGCACTTTCAGGTTAGGATGACTCAAAAACCTGACGTATAGAAAAAATTTGGATAACGGATTCGGTTTTAGCATACCAAAATCCTTCGGGGTCACATAGTTCGGTCTTTAGCTACAAAAATGATGTCATTTTTCTCGGTCTGTGTAATTTAAAATATGCACTTTGAATTTTAATCCAATTAATATAATTCCTATTAGCCATTAATAATCCTATTACAGTCTATTAGAGAAGCAAGTTTGTATTTTGTAACATTTAGAGTAAATGAATACCTCATTGGGCCCGATTAGAAACTATTAGAAAAATATAGCACAAAGAATATTTGTTTTCGAAAGCCTAATAGAGCCACATAGAAAGATTTTTTCAATTCCAATTTCCGTCCCAATAGTAGATTAAATACCGAATACAACCGGTTAGAATCCAAATTGAAATAAAAAACTGTTCAGAACCATTTAGAACCATATAGAAATTCAAGTGGATCCAACGAAGCAGATCCCAATAGATTCCTAATAGAGCCACTTAAAACACATAACTTCGAATTTTAATCCAATTATTGATTTCAACATGCCACAAAACTAATTAATAGAACCAGTTAGGGAAGCAATATCGTACTTGTAGCACTTAGAACAAAGCAGGTCCTAATAGGCACCTAATAGATCCGCTTAAAAGACATATCTTCGAACTTTAATCATATTAATTCAATTACAACATCCCACTCAAATACCTGAAAGAACCTGCCAGGGCAGCAATTTCGTACTACGAGCACTTCGAATAAAGCTTCGAATAAAGCTGATCCCAATAGGTGCCTATTAGAGCCGCTTAGAACATATCACTTTGAATGTTTCTACGAATAATTTCATTCCCAAGGTCCAATAAAATACCTAATAGAACCTGTTAGAGAAGCATTTTCGTACTTCTATTTCGAATAAAGCAGATCCCAATAGGGACCTATTAGAGCCGTTTAAAACAAATCACTTCGAATTGTAATCCGAATAATTTAATTCCAAAGGTCCAATAAAATACCTGATAGAACCTGTTAGGAAAGCAACTTCGTACTAGTAGCATTTGGAATAAAGCAGATACCAATAGGTACCTTATACATCCGGGTGATTTTGTTCCGAAGGTCCAACAAAATACCTAATAGAACCTGTTAGAAAAATAATTTTGTACTTAATAATATTGCAAGTGAAAGAATACCTCATTGTATCCACGTAGATCCTGTTAGAAAAATTTAACAAAAGAACATAAGTACCTTCAGGTAGTAGTAGTAGTAGTAGTAGGTAGTAGTAGCTTCAGGCGAGAAATTAATAACTTGGTTTGTCTGTTGATGCTCATCGTAAAGAATAGGGTGAACTCTAATTGTAAAATCAAGTAAACAAATTCTCGCGAGGAAATTAAAGTAGATTTTATATCACTGATGCTAACAATCTCCTAGCAATTGTTTTATTTTGGAAATCACGTGGTGATTTGAGGTTAGGAAGGAAGAAGGGAAAAAATGATTACACAACACTATACTTTAACGTAAAATTATAATTATTTGCGCAGTGAGTGGGATTTTCAAACTAATTACTGAAATAAGGTTGATTTCAATAACGGATTTTATTTGCAAACTTTGAGGGGAAGACGCGACATGAGTCCAACGTGCATTCTCGTTCGAGATGCGAAACTGAAACTTGCAAGTGTCTACGCCGACGCCAGGCGCAGAAGGCGTCAGACATGGCGGTAAATTTGAAAGTGTACAGACTAAAAATTGTCTAAAAATAGAAAAAATTAAGAAAATTGTAACAATTCTGCTGTTGCACATTGCAGAATCGATAACAGATTTATTTAGTAAGGTAAAAACATTGGAAAGAATTAAATGTTGTTTGTTTTAAGAAGTTAAAAAACCTAATTTCTGTTTTACTGATCTAATAAGTGTTCAAATCATACTTTCCAAATAATAATTCATCTAGAATCCCGTCTAGAATCCCGTATGGTCGGCTCCCGACCATGAAATCTAACCAGGGTTGGCCCGGCCAGTAACCGGCCGGTTCCCGACTAGGTGATTCGAGATAAATGTGGCCCGGTCGGCTCCCGACCGGTTCCCGGCCATGAAACCCAACCAGGGGTAGCACGGTCGGGATCCGACCAGAAACCTTGTTGTATTAGGGCTAACTGGGGCAATTTCTGCACGGGTTGACGATTGTCTATTGTAATTTCCTAAATCTTTTATTCAAAAATGATTATTTTCTGAATTCACCTCTGTAATTTTTGTTTAAGTCAGAACCGTGATTCTATCTAAAAACTAGCTAAAATCTGGAGAATCGTTATATATTCAAATTCGTAACAAACTCCTACAGCGCCAAGACTGGGACTAGACAGCAGAAAGGTTTGAATCAAGCACGTAGCAAAACTAGATAGCGCCAGTGTAGTGTCAATCTAGTATTGCATGGATAGACAGGCTTGAGAAAAGCTGTACTGGCTTTAGCATGATTCAAGACTGACACGAAATTTTTCCACATCGGTTATTATTGCTGCACGTAGTTTATATTTCAAATAACCCAATTTCACGCACGGTCCCCTACGCATATAATCGCACGTTTGAACCCGCTGAAAAATCACACTCGCGGGGAATTCGAACCCTACCTAGTAACATTTTTCATTTTCTATGCAAGACTGAAATTTTCAGGAAGTGCTCGTAAAAAATTTCGAAATTTGCCTATACATTTTTCATCAAAATAAGATTCAACATTTCAATTTTGTCTCGTATCTGAGACCTAGCTACAAGCTGGTGACTTTTTTACGAACAATTTTTTTCCGCGTATGGGACATATACGCAATAGAATAGCGAGTGTTTTTTTTTGTGTTCTAATCATTATTCGTACATTTTCAGGACGCGTTCTTAAGCGTATTGTGAATTCTTCATTTCATGATGCCCCTATACGAAAGACCTTTTTGAACTATATAGAAATATGGATTACAGTACAAAAACCTTGTCGAACCACATTAAACCTGGTAGATTTCCATATAGGGCGATCATCATTCGTACATTTTCTGTACGCGCTCTGAATTATTTCGTAAATACAACAATCCAAATCATAATCGCTCCTGAATTTTTGTGAACGATTAAATATTGTATATATAGTATAACATACTATGTATTCAGGAGATACTTCTATCGTTTCTCACAAATTCCTTCCTGCTTGCTCGGTAGATTCTCATATAATTCCTGTCACAATGCTGGATAAAAGAATTTATTGAAATTCCACTCCGTGTTTGCAGATAATTTAGGCAATTCTAAAATTTGAATTTTTTTTAGATTTACTGTGAGCTACTGGCGCCTAAGTTTTTTTTACGCCCTTCAATAAATTCAACAATCATTCTGAAACCGTACAAGGTATTTCAATCAGGTTTATTGGACCTTTTCAGCTCTCTGCGTGTCATCCCGTCCTTCTTGCAGCTGGACACTCTCACCTTTTATTCTATCATTCTCAGTCTCTGTTGCTGTCTTGCTCTTCTTCTCCCACTTAGTACAATGAAGAAGAATTACAGCATCTTCAAAGGTAGTTTGCAGTATAATCGCGCGGAGCATCGTTTACCGCGACCCCCACTTTACCAATAAGGTGAATCCTATAAATGCTCCACCGTGCAGGTCTAAGAAGAAGTTACGTTCCAGGACGCTCGATCTCGCGTAACATGTGTTTTCTTTAATCGATTCTTTTTCTTAATTTAAAACTGCTGAACGCAAATAATGGTAAGTAATACTTTAAGCAAGGGATTGAAATTATGGAGAATGAGAGCCTTTATTTTTAAGAGTTTCATTCATATAGAAATCAGTCCAATTATTATCATCGATGTAAAAATCCATGATAGAGGTGCTAGTAAATTCAGAAAAATTATCTTGAGCAACAATATTTTTTAGAATTTCACAGAACCAAGAATAATTTCACTGCTGGATTTATTGTCGGATTTTTAGTAGGTATTAGGACTTCGCGTTTTTAGAAAATTATGTTTACTTTATAAGTCATCCAAAGGTCTGCTTGTTTATCTAGACACAGTCTATATGCTTTCAATTAATATTTCCCTGGTTAACAGTAGAATACAATTAAATGACAACCTTTAATATCTTTTACGATTCGTGATTTACGGATCAGGATTTCGTAGCTCCAGGCTAAAACTCCAATGCTAAAGGTGTAAGGCTTGTGATTTTGGGATTCATGAAGTTTTGACAGCAATAACTTGAAAACATGTATATATTTTAGATAACACATTTGAATAGTTTCCGAAGCCCTTTCTTGTAGAAAACAAAAAACACCTACTTTGAAAAATATTTTACCCTTGCTCATTTATAAGAAACTAATAGTATACCAAGATTATTAAATAAACTGATCAAATGCTAAGAGTTAATGTTGTTCAAAGTTATTTCTATTTTCAAGATTTGAAACAAAACAAAATTAAAAAATGATTCAGCTTAAATGATTTTATTTTTTGTGTAATGCATGATAAAGTTATTCAACTGTCTTGCTTATTTAGTACGGGACTAATTTCTTGCTACTGCTAATTTTTCTTCGCAATTCCTGTAAAAATGTTTTAAATCTTTTAAAATACTTTAATGAATAATCATCAAAATTAAAATTAAAGTTAAAATCATTTCCCTGTATTCTTATACGTCCTAATTGGTTTTAAGGATAATAAAGCAAGTTTTTGATACATACGGAAGACCAAGGTTAAGTTTTAATAATAAACCTCCAGATTTCTAAAAAAATCAGCAAATCAAGCTTTCTTCGATCATCTTTTTATGTTCAGAAATATGAGAGAAAACAAAGTTTTCTATTTTTTTCGGTCTTACGATCCATTTAGAATAAAAAAATTTAAGTTTTAATGTTGATGGAGATTGAAAATACGGGAGATAGCTCTGAAATAATCTGCAAATACGAATTCAAATATTGAGAAATAACGGTTTTATACTGAAAAAATGAAAAGCAGACAGGAGAAAAGTTGCGAATAATCACTTGAAAAATTAATAACAAGCAATATTGATTGGAATATTTTTTTAGGATGATTTCACTAAAACAAATGATATACACATATGCATAAACAAATATATTTTGAATCTATAATTATTTTTATATTATGAAAGTCCGAATACTGCCGCGAAATTTTAAAGTCTGGGGTAAATTTGCGTACTTGAAACAAATTAAAATTTCAGGATATTGCATTATCGATCTTTTTGTGTATGTGTAATTATGTGTCAATCAGGTATTTTCACTTCATAGTCAGCTAACTTCACTTCGTTAACTGCTGAGGGGAAAGCAATAGATAGAAGCATGGGATTCGCTCCATTTTTGCCCTATTTTGTTAATATCTTCGTAAAAACTGATTTTTCCTATATAAGTGTATCACAAAAATAGTTTTTACTTGTTAAGAACTATTGAATGAGATAACGAAATGTTAATAATTATTATTCATTACGAAGATATTACAAAAATAATGTTTTGTCCCATGCTTTTGGTCCATTGTTTTCCCCTCAGCACTTAACGAAGTGAAGTTAGCTGATGGTTGAAAAATTTATAAAATTGTAAGAACTAATACAATCCTATCAAGAAGTATTCTGGTCTAAAATAAAAAGTATGCAGTAGAAATTTTACTTATTTTCTGAGCTACATTTGTCATTTTGTAAGCTAATTGAATTTAAACTATTTGAAATTAACTCTAATATTTATTAAAACTATTTACTGAGCCTAAAAATTATCCAAATTTCTGTTCATTCATCAATAAGTTTAAAAAAAAGCTTCGTTGGCTTTTCCTTGTATAAAGTGTGCGACGGAAGGGGGGTGGGGCGTCAACATCCTGAAATGTATAGTACGAGAATTTAAACATTTTAGGTCTTGTCTTCTAATAAGGGAATATAACTCAATGAAACTTATTTAGAGACGCGTGGAAAAGTAATACATCAGGAATAACTTAATTACATCATGAAATATAAATGATGAAATTGATTTCTTTAAATACATACCCTAATGGACAGGCAGCTGTAGAATGATATATTCCGTTTGATTTGTTAAACATTCAGCACGACATTTTATCAATTAAAAAATAAAACGACAGATAAGACGCATGGATGATTCAGTAAGGGGTTGTGCATACATTACGTAACGTAATTTGCCGACAATTTTGACCCCCCCCCCCCCCCTATGTAACGCTTCTTCCGACTTTTCCCTGTAGTTTTTCACCATTATGTAACACTAAGCTAGATCTCCCCGTCCCCCGAAAAGTGTTACGTAATTTATGCACGACCCCTAAATCGTGGCGGCATCCCAGGTGGAAAATTCAGTGATCCGCCGGAGTCCACCACCGGCGCAGTACTGGCCCAGTACTGGTCACCAGTACAGATAATCGGAAATTCACCCAGTACTGGCGTACACTTGGCTCCACGATCGGGCCAGTACTATGATGACAGTGTAAATATTACAAAAATGAAAAAAATAGATTATGTTCATGGGTTCTGAAATTTCGAAAAAATATAAATACAAATATCGGCAAAACAATTTTTTTTTCTGTTTTCTTTTTTTATGATAAAAATACTCAGTTTAATCTTTATGATAAATTGTGAACGTTCCGAAAAAATTACATTTGATGTAGTACGCGATAAAATTGTCCAATTCCGTCGATACAATTATAATGCTCATTGAAAATGACATTTCACGTCATTAACAAAAGTTGTGAAATGATCTAAAGAGCGAAAAAAGAAAATATTATACAAAGAAAAATTGTGACCGATGTCAATTATTTATTTAAAAAAGATTCAATTCATATTCCCGTCAACAGTTTATTTATTTTACATCTATCTATATGGTGTCGTATGATAATAAAAAAAATGAATGAGGAGAAAGAGTTAAAAATGGTTGTTTTAACCTTTTTGAACTGTGGCTTTTGAGGATGGTTTTTTCATTGATTTTCCATTCTGTAGGTATAGAGTAATGGTTGAGACCACCGACTGCTAGGCAATAGATTTAGGTTTATATGTTGGTTTGAAACCCCGTAGCGTTAGAAATTTTATTTGTAATATAATATTTGAAAATGTAATATATGTATTCATTCTAAGCAGGACCATTAACATTTATAGAAAAAATACTTGCAGTCAATTATTACTTACTTTTCAAATACCTTTTTTGTTATAACTTCAGAATATAGCAACATTGGGTGTTAAAATTTAAAAAAAGTTTAGAATGTACACTTTTGTAATTATAAATAATATTCGAGCGATGCAGTCGTATGGTGATGAATGGATGGTCCTAAAAACAATTGAATGATTTTTTATCATTTTTAAAATTAACTCCGACATTTTGGTACGTCAGCGGTTCGCCAGTACAGAACCAGTACTGGTGTGCAATATCACGCTAGTGCAGCACGCCAGTACTGCGGAGCATTACCAGCCAGCACTGGCCCAGTACCGGGACTGAGGAAATCTGTACTGGGCCAGTACTGCGCCAGTGGTGTATGATATCTTATCATTTGCCTTTTCTCAATATGCAATACCGACTTACAAAGTATAAAATTATTTAATAATAATAAAATTTGTACATCAATGAGTCCATTAAGATATCCAAAATATTAAATTGTATATTTTACATGTATCTAAAAATAAGTCCTTTTAATCACTATTTGGTAATAAATGAAATTTTCTTCATAATTTTGAAACCTTGAAGTGCCCAAAACAGACCTTGACATTTCCCAAATTACATCATCAAGCGATTCACCGTAAACATTAATGAAAGAATCTTTTGAAAGGTGTAAACGTTACACAAGAGTATTTCTCGGACGAATATTAATCGCGATTTTGCGCGATGATGCACTTATATCAATATGATTTTTTTGAGATGGAAGCGATAAAACTTAATGTTTATGAAAATTATAATGAAATAAAATACACATGTCACAAAAAGTAGATGAGGGATATACCATGTGTACAATTTTTTACCACTTTTTGACTCCCCGTTCCCCCCTTGTAACAAACGCGGGCCTTTGAAGATCCCCCTCTCCCTCTGGCTCCATTGTTTACATGGTATATAAACGACTCCTGATTTTAAGACTGAAATTGCACATCAATCCGAATTATTCTTAAGGACCTTCTTGCCGTACAGTCAATCTCGACATTCTTCTCAATCACAAGGATTTCGCAACATTCTTTCTCTTCGTCAGGTAGATCTTATGCGACACGCCCTGTATTTCCACCGAATCAACGGTCAATCGAAGTCCCCCCAATAAAATACTCACTGATTCTACACAGTAAAAAGAGAATCTTAAAGTCCGCCCATATAGCGACGGAATTTAAGGTTGATCAAAAGAAGAACACAACGGCGGAAAGGTCAGCATGAGCCCGAAAACTTAAAGTACGCACACGCTTTGCTGAAAAAAGTGCGCCATCTTTGGTTCGCGAAGTAAGATCTAGAATGCTGAGATTCACGTTGTCATGACAGACAGTTCGTCCATCGAGATGAACATACGTCTTCGGTGGACTGAATTTAAAAAAGTAAATGCGTTTTCGTTTTTTTTTTTTTCGTTTTCGATCTTACTTGACTATTCGCCAAGACAGCCTGACTTTACATTCACCCCAATATCATAAATTAAGTTACCTATGAATTTGAGACGATACCGATACGATACTCACCTTCCAGTCTCGTATTTGTCTCGCTCGGTTTTGTATCGTATCGGAAAAGTATCGAAATGTTCCGTCTCGTATCGGTATCGTATCGGAATTCTGAGACAAAATGTCCAGATGGGATTTTCCTCGTTCCCAATAGAAGAGAAAGTAGGGCTGGTCGTGTGGCCGGCCGCAGGTACCGGAAAAAGAAGCTGCGAGTAGATTATCCCTTTGAGACTATAGGCCTTGAAAGAAAAGAATTATATATTCCAAAAATCTAAAATCTACAACTCTACAGTTTGCACTGCCGAAGAAATAAATTCTAAAGCACTCAGTGAGATCTATTTGATTTAAACAAACTCAAACTTATTTCAATTCAATTTTCAAATTAAATCTCTTACATGGCCAGATAATAGTTTGTCAACTTTAAACGAAAGTTTTTATTTAAATAAATACTCTTACTTTTGATTTGTTGATCAAAAGGTTGAAAGATATCTCTCAACTTCTATCTACAATCATGTGACCTAATATTACTACAAATCGTATTTTATATACGTAAAGTATTTTGCTAGGAACATAAGAAAATGTTTCATTCTCTTGAAATCTTTCAAAACAAGTGAAAAGCTTCTACATGTTTTGTTCACTATCTTTAAAAATATGCTTTTTGTTTGAAATTCCTATGAGTATGTTAAACTAACTTGAATTTTTCTAAAAAATTTGGAGAAACTTTCAAAATTACAAAAATTGCCTTTAAATCTTCCACATTTTTTTCAACATTCTTAGTAATCTTTTTCATCTTTTTTAATTTTTTTTTTTTAATTGAATGTTTATAGTCGCATCGACCGCCAGGGTCATTAGCGACTGCACTATAGGGTTAATTATCAACTGTAGGGTATCTGTGGGGTAGTATACCAAGGGACAGAAGCGAAGCTTTCCGAAAACACATCCAGCGTCGCTTCCTGCTTCGGGAATCGAACCCGCGCCATCGTGGCTGCCAAGGCTGCGGCGTTGGAACATGAGACAAGCACAATACCATCTGAGCCACGATGAATCCCTATCTTTTTGAATTTTGTTTAATAATTAATTAGTCAAAATAAAAAATCATTTTAAGTTTTCCTACTTCTTTCGAAATGTTCAAAAATCCACATTTGATTAAAAAAAATTTTTATTCTCTTTAAATGATAAATAATCTTCAACTTTTTTATAAGCTTCGAGAGATTCTAAATATCATCTAAAATACGCAAAATCAAAAACATTACCTTAAATACTTACAGATTCTTTTTGTGCCAAGTTTGCGAGACTTCTGAAATATTCAAAAAATTGTTCATTCCAATCAATTTAGAAAAATTATGATTATTTTAAATATCTCTAGGAAACTAAAAAAATTGTTCGTCTTCTTGAAACCTTTCAAAACTCTTGAAAAGCTTCTGAATGTTTTGTTAGCTACCATCCAAAATTTATTTTTTGTTTAAATTTGATTGAAATCTTTTTAAGTTTTAAATTATTCTTGAATCATTTTAAAACTTCGAAATAACTCTCAAGTTTCCACACAGTATAAGATAAATAAGTAAGCTAATTTACTAATATTTTTTTGAGACATTATTATTATTATCATTTATAATAATACTTTCTTTCCAAACAATCAATGAATCAGAAATCAAACGGTACTTTATAACGGTTACCAAAGAAATGAATTTGCAACTATAAAAATTTTCAACCAAAAATGGAATAGTTATATTTTCAGTTACAAAGATTATTTTTCAGCAGAAAAAAAATAATTTTTAACAAAATGGTTAAATATTTAACCAAAGAAATGAAGTTTCAACTACAATATGATGAATCTTCAACACGAAAATTAATTTTGAACCAAATAGTTGAATTTTCAACCAAGCAAATGAGTCTTTAAACATAAAGATTAATTTTCAACTGAAGAGACGAATTTTGAATACAAAAATCGAATTTTTTTTATAGAAAATGCATCCCTTTGTTTAAAAATTCAACTTTGTGATAGAAAATATATTTATTTGGTTGACGATTTGTCTTTTCTTGGTAGAAAATAAATTTTTTGGGTAAAAATGTAACTGTATGGTTGAAAATAAATCTGTTTCAGTTGAGGATTCAAGCATTTTGTTGAGAATTCGTTTTTTTTTTTTGTTAAATCCAACTTTTTTTTATTTTCAATTAAATTATTTTTTGTTGAAATATCAACTATGACATGTTTCGTTGAAAACTTATCTTTTTAAATTGGAAATTCAACTCCTTGGTTGATGATTCATAATTTTTGTTCAAAATTCTTCCTTTTTTTTTTGGTTAACAATTTTTTTTTTATCTAAAAATTCATATTTTCGGGTTGAAAATTCAACTGCTGTAATGAAAATTCGTTTTTTGACTTGAAAATTTCACAATTTGATATTAAATTCAACTATTTGGCACAAAACTAAACTGACCTGTACAAAATTCATTTTTTCCATTGAAAATTAATTCTCCGGGATAAAACTTTACTTATACCATTTTTGTTCAAACTCGATCTTTTTAGATTAAGAATTCAATCATTTATTTAAAAAATTTTAGAAACGAAAAAAATATAAACTAAAAAATAATCAAATAAAATTTGGACTAACATTACATTCATTGTTAAAAATATTTAGTTGAAAATGTATGTAATTTTTTAAAAATCCGCCTTTCTTGGTAAAAAATTTAAATACGCGGTTAATATTTTATGTATTTTGTTGAAAATTCGTCTTTTCTGGTAAAAAATTAATCTTCATGCTTGAAAATTCAACTATTTAGTTGTTGAAAATTAGTTTTTTCTGGTAGAAAAATAATCTTCTTATTTGAAAATTCAACTATTTAGTAGAAAATATATTTATTCGGTTGACATTTCGTCTTTTTAGGTAGCATTTTTTTTTAGTATCGACTATCACATTTTTCGTTCAAAATTAGCATTTACTGGTTAAAAATGTAACGGTCTTGTAGAAAATTCGTTTTCTCTTTATTGAAAATTATTTTTTCTACTGAAAATTTGACTACTCTAGTTATTGTTGGAAATTAGTCTTTTTTAGTTGAAGATTCAAGTAATTTGTTGAAAATTCACCTTTTTTGGTTACATTCAACTTGTTTTTATTTAAAAATAAAATCTTTTGGGATTTAAAATATCAACTATGACATTTTTTGGTGTAAATTAGTATTTTCAGGTAAAAAATGCCACTGCTTAGTTAAGAATTGAACTGTTTTGTGGAAAATTGATGTGATTTATTGGTAATTTACCTTTTTGGTTGAAAATTGCACTCACTGGTTAAAAATGTATGCATTTTTGTTGAAAATTCGGCTTTTCTTGCAAAAAAAATCATTTTTCTTGATTTTTGAGAAAATATGTGTATTTGGTTGGCAATTCGCCCTTTTTAGTAGAAAATAATTTTTTTTTTTAAACATTAACTATTACATTTTTTTGTGTAAGTTAGTATTTTCAGGCTGAAAATTAAAGTAGCGAAAATTCGTTTTTTTTGTTTTAATTGAAAATTTCACAATTTTGTATTAAATTCAACTATTTGGTACATAACTAAACTGATTTATACAAAATTCTTTTTTTCCATTGGAAATTGATTATCCCTAATAAAAATTGAACTATATTTTTGGTTAAAAATCTATTTCTTTTTAGTTTAAAAATTCAACCATTCAGTTAAAAATGTTAGTAAAGAGAAAAATATAAACTAAAAATGATTCAAATAAAATCTGGACTAACATCATATTCATTTTTCAAACTATTTAGTTAGAAATTTATGTCACTTGTCGAAAATTCGTCTTTTTTGGTAGAAAATTCCACTATTTGTTCAAAAATGTATGTATTTCGTTGACAATTCATCGTTTCTGGAATAAAATAAATAATCTTGGTTGAAAATTCAACTATTTGGTAAAACATCTTTTTTTCTGATATAACTATATGGTTGAAAATTAATCAGGTTTAGTTAAAGATTCAAGTAGTTTGTTGAAAATTCGTCTTCTTTGGTTCAAATATCAACTATTAAATTGTTTGTCGAAAAGTAGCATCTCCAGGATGAAAATTCAACTGTTTTAAACAGAATTCGTTTTCTTTTTATATAAAATTAATTTCTTGAACTAAAAATTTAATTATTCAATTTTTGGTTGAAAGTTGATCTTTTTTAGTTGAAAATTGAAATCTTTGGTTGAAACAATGCATGTATTGTCTTGAAGAATCGAATAATTTTATGGAAAATTCATCCTTTTGTTTGAAAATTCTTTTTTTTTTCTGTAGAAAATTTTCTTTTTTTTTGTTAAAAATGCAACTTTATGGTTAAAAATTAGTCTGATTCGGTTGAGGACTCAAGTAATTTGCTGAAAATTCGTCTTTTTTGGTTCAATCCAACTGTTTTTTATTTTTAATTAAAATATTTTTTTTAACTACGTTCTTAAAACTTTATTTTCTTTTGATGAAGAATCATAATTTTTGTTGAAATTTTTTTTCGTTTTGTTTAAAAATGATTTTTCTAAACAAAATTCAACTGATTATTTGTATATTTACTTTTTTGTTAAAAATTCATATTCTCGGGCCAAAAATTCAATCGCTTTTTCTTCTTTATTCATAATGTGTCCCCTAAGGGTTTACATGACTTCCATTTCTTACAACACTTCCTTCTACATGTTTTATAAAATCTTATCCTTACTATTTACACTTACTGACACCTATTTACATAAAATCTTATATCTAAAGCCGGGTTTACACCAAGCGAGCATCGTTCGCGAACGTTCTCGAACAGAAGCTCGCTCGGTGTAAACGCTTGCCCGTACCGAACAGTGTTCGCGAAGGCTGTTCGCGAACGTTCGTTCGTGCTCGTCCTTGTTCGGCCGCTTGTCGGTAAATCGACGAACTATGAAAGGGATTCAGAGTTCGTTGCGCGTCCGGTGTAAACGGTACTTCGACAGGAGCACGAACAGCATTTTTCGGAGTGCATCGAATTTATTGTTTTTATTCTAAAACATGGAGTGGGACAACGAAAAGTGCCTGGAAATAATTGGCTTTTCAATGACTTCCGTTTGAAATTCTTTAAAATTTTGAAAACTGGAAACCGCTATAGTTGAATCATTTGTTTAATAAAATTATTCAGTTTTTATTTTTTTTACATCTTCATGTTTGAAATCTTAATACTAAACAAAAGAATAGTTCAATAAATTTCTTCAAAAATGAAATTCAAATTTGGTTCTTATCATTATAACATATTATATTAATAAAATTAATATTATATTAATCACATTTCATGAAATAGTACAATTTTCAATTATTTTCGTTTGGAATTCTTTAAAATTTTGAAAATTGGAAGCCGCTGTAGTTGATTTATTTGTTTAATAAAATTATTCAGTTTTTATTTTTTTGCATCTTCATCTTTGAAATCTTAATACTAAACAAAATAATCGATAAATAAATGTCTTCAAAAATGAAATTCAAATTTGGTTCTTACCATTATATCATATTATTATATTAATTGTATCAATATTATATTAATAAAATTAATATTATATTAATCACATTTCATGAAATAGTAAAATTTTCAATTATTTTCGTTTGAACTTCTTTAAAATTTTGAAGAAATTGACAGTTTTGATAATGTGGGCGCCATGTTCGTGCACTCTTGTCGGAACACGGACGAATGCTCGCGAACAACTGTTCGGCTGTGCTCGGCTCAGGCAGTGTGAACGGGAAGCTCCCCCCCCCCCCCGGCGGGCGAATGCGCGCAAGCTTTCGCAAACGTTTGCGAACATTCACGAACGTTCGCGAACGATGCTCGCTTGGTGTAAACCCGGCTTAACGCCTTAAATCTGTTTTTGACGATAGCGCAATTTGGGACTTGTTAGCGAACGAGCGAGCGAGTGATCGAAAGCGAGAGTGTAAGCGAGAGAGCGAGATAGAGAGCGGTAACGCAAGCGCATCTCAATTTACTTATGGTGTTACATAATCATTACTTACAAATCTTTACGCTTCTAATTTAAGCGACTTCCGTTTCCTTTTTCATCCTCCCCTAGAATCTTTACCACATTCTCTTGCCAGCTTCCTTTATCTTCCATTCCTCTCCTACATCCTTCCCATACATGCTCCCATGTTTCCTCTTCCCATTCACAGATTCTGCACTTCCTGTTATCATTATTTTCCCCATCCCTTTTCTAAATACTTTGGCACTCCTTCCTTTTTTATCATCTTATACCATATATTATATTTTGATTCCTCAATCATCCCCCATCTTTCTATTAAGTGTCTTTCTCTCTTCCTTTTTTTCCACTTCTTCATAGTTCACTCCAGTCCCGTCTTCTATATCTCTAGCCTTAAAGAACTCCCTCCTTTCTTCCTCTCATTTCGTTAATTCAATCGCCCTCCCTCTCCTTTCTTCTACCTCCATCAAACACTTTCTCGCTAACTCCCCACCCTTTCCCTGCCTCAGCTTCGTCTCAAAATTCCATGCCCTCTTTCCCGCTCTAGTACTCAATTTATCCCTTTGCGCTTCTTCTCTCACCATATATACCGGCGTCCTCCATTCTACCCCTAGCGTCCACCTTATATACCTTTCTTGTAAACTTTCAATCTCCTTCCTTTCTTTCCATTCCCATATCTCTGCTCCATAACCTAATACCGGCCATACCATCGTATCAAATAACCACATTCTCCTTTTCCAATTTTTTTTAAACCTTCTTTTTCCTATTCCCCATATCTGTTTCATTATCCCTGCCGCTTTTTTTATCCTTTCTCTTATATGAACTCTATGATCTCCATTCGTTTCCAAGGTATATCCCAAATATTTAAACTCCTTTACTTCTTCTAACTTTACTCCCTTCCATCTCCCAGTCCATTCTTTCTTTCTTCCTCCTCCTTTTCTAAACCTCATTATGTTTGTCTTTTCTATATTTACATTCAATTTTTTCCCATCTAAGTATTTCTCCAATTCTGTAATTAATCCTGTCATTCCTTCTTCGTCCTCTGCCATCAGCACTATATCGTCCGCGTATGCCAGTTTATATATCTTTTTTTCTCCCATCCTAACTCCTCCGCATCCCTTTCTCTTCATTTCTTCTTCTAAGTCTGAAATTAATATATTAAATAAAAGTGGGCTCAGAGGACATCCTTGCCTTACTCCTCTAACTAACCAGAAACTGTCTCCTACTTGCTCTCCTACCTTCAACCGCTTTTTTTATTCGTCTTTTTGACTTGAAAATTTGTCACAAGAAAAATCTGGAAGATTTTAAGGTAATGTTTTTGATTTTTCAGATTTTTTTTTAATTTCAGGAAAAATTCGAATTATTTTGAAAGATATTTAGAATGTTTCGACGTTTCAAAAATATTTTCGAGACCAATCAATTGTTAAAGAAAATAAAAAAATATTTTAAAAAATTAAAGAATGTGGAAGATTTGCGGAAATGAGGAAGTGCAATTTTTGTAATTTTGAAAGTTTTTCAAAATTCGTTAGAAAAATTTTAGAATTTTTGAGGAAATGAAAAATATTTTCAAACTTGAAAACTTTTCTGAAAATGTATAAAATATTTACTAATTTCTTCCAAACTTTTAAAAGTCCTGAAGTTTGAGAGGTCAAACTGACGCCCATTATATTATTATTCGTCAGATTTTGTTACATCCTATAAAATAACGAAATTTTCTGCACAATTTTTTGAATTCATTTCCGAAGTGTCTGAAATTCTCAGATATCTTTTTGAATTTTCTGCAAAATCGTAGGAAAATTAGATTCATACTTTAAAATAAAAATCATAATACTGATTATCCTCGTTCTCATATCTCAGAATCTCTTTCTTAGCTAGAATGTGAGTGTTCCAAAACGGTTAACAAATAAATTGTTATTCGAATTGCGTATTCTGTATGACAAATTATTTTATCCACAAATTGAAAAACTTCCTCTTTTCTGAGAGTGACAAGTCCTTTCTTTAATAAATACGTTTTTCACATTACTGTATTGTTCTATTTGATTTTAATGTGTATAACAGGTTACTATTAGAAGATATATTTCAGTTATAATCTCATACAATTTCACTTCCTTTTAAGTTTTTTTACTTACTCATATTAATATTATCTTCACAATTATTAAAAAATATGTAGATAAATTTAATCAGAAAATTGTGAATATTCTAATTATCAACATAAAAATAAGAAATGGACATTTTACGGAAAAAATCAAGAAAAGCTCTACATCGAAACTGACTCATAATTCACTTTTTTAAAAAAGCATAACTTAAAAGTAGCAGCGCAAAACTGGGTAACCACCATTTGGATAAAAAAATGGGTTTATTGCATAAAACATGCATAACAAATCAATTACGTATTGTGGTAAAAGGATTGTTTTGAAATATAATTTCATTATCATTCACAGTTTTTAATAAGATTTCAGTTTACCGATATTTCTTCGAATTATTATAACTTAGTCACAGAATAAATCATATATATTTTCTTATTTTTTAGGATTTTTAGCAAAAACATGTCTGTCATACTGTGATATCACGATCATCAACTTTGATTTGATCGGAAAAAAATTATTTTTTTGGAGAAAACTTTTTTGTTATTATTATTCAGCATATACCCATATCTCGGAAATGAGTTTTTATTTTTGTAACAAATTGGAAATTTCATTTTGAATCGCTATCCAGAGCTGATTTTGAAAACCCGTGAAATTTTAATCTCCAAATTCTCGGTAGCTTTTCTCGGAATTAGCTAATTATTTGAAATTAAACTTCATTTACCCGTATGCACAAGGTTCATATCTCGGAAGAATTTTTTCCCTTTTTTTTTTTTTAAACTGAAACATTAAATTTTGTATTGCAATCTGCAGTCGAGTCTGCTCCAATTTTAGGTTAGTGTCACTTTAAGATTGTCAACTTCAGCATCCACTTCATCGGACGTGGATAACTTTTTGTAATAAGACTGTTTGACTTAAATCAACCAATATTTTATTTCGGAATTTGATACTTGCTTAATCTTTCAATGATGATTTCGATTATGAAGGATCTTTTTTCCGTTGTTTCGAAAAATTCCCATGATGTTGGTTATCCAGTTCTGTACTGTCACCCTTCTGCTACAATAAAAAATTATATTTTTATATTGAGACACGTACCCTCACATACTCCGTTTTTGTAAGTTTGAAAGTTTTTCCAATTTTTCTGAGAAAAATTTGATTTTGTTTAAAAGAATTGTAGGATTTTTAGAATTTTTAGAGCTTGAAAATTTAAAAGGTAATGTGTTTGAAGTTCTCAACTTTTGAATGAACATTTCTTATTAATTACTTTATAATCTAGAAACAGTGCAAAATATAATGGTTCATTGCATTGTCAATAATTCAATTATAAAAGAAACTTATAATGCATATTTTTATCTGCAGTTCAAAAATATTTCTACATGTAATAGAATTGAGAAAATATATTTCGTTCATTTGAAGGTTCAGAAATTTAAATCACAAGAAAAGGTTTATTGGTACTCAGGTAGTTGAAACTTGCCGCCGTTCCCCTTGTACTGTTGTTGCGTAGGAAACCACCATCTGGCTGTCTAGTCTCAAAATTCCGAGAATCCGAGCGATATATCGGTTCTCCGATACCAAAACGATACGAGACAAAACCGTGACTGGAGTCTCAGAAACCGATACTGATACCAGAAAAAGCCGAGATTTTTCGATACGATATCGAGACAGTCCCGTATCGAACGGAATCACTACGTATTTGATCGAATAGCTTTTGCAAAAGAAAAAATAAGATTCAAATACACTTACGGTGAAAAATCATTTTTTTCAAGTTATTGAAAAAACAAAGTTTTTCCCCTGCAATTAGTGTTATTGTTTGGCCCTCGGATCGCAGACATCTTGGATTTCTCCCACTATAAATGAAATACCTAATCCTACACTATGTTATCAAGCAGCCGATGTGCAC
The DNA here is from genome assembly GCA_932178445.1 of Andricus quercusramuli. Taxonomy (NCBI): domain Eukaryota; kingdom Metazoa; phylum Arthropoda; class Insecta; order Hymenoptera; family Cynipidae; genus Andricus; species Andricus quercusramuli. The sequence goes on along the minus strand of CAKNXH010002095.1, from coordinate 29,877 downwards.
TTCAAGAGTATACCGACATTAAAAAATCCTTTATAATGTTCCCTGTCATGTTATCTAAATTTTCGTCATTTCGAAAAGAGTCACGTGATAATAGAGGGGGTGGGGAGTTTAGCAATAATATCACGATCAGTCACGCGGGAAGGGTGGAGTCGAAATTTAGTGAAAACCCGATCTCGTGATCTGAGTTAATCAAAAAATATTTTCGTTTTAACCAGACGTATTTTTATTTCAAACTATGCAGATATAAGGTACACGACTACTGGTATGGTTAAAGTAGTAAGTGCTCCCGGCGAAATCCTGCGGTTGTCCCACGATGGAATAGTAATATAAGGAGTAGTATCATCCTATGTGTTTGGTGAGCAGAGGCGGGATGAGCGACGTCCAAGAATTCGTTAATGTTTGCCACGAATGGAAACTTGGGAGCAAGACCTATGTAATACTTTTACATCTCGATGCATATGTAGGTTATGTTCGTTTGTGATTTTTTTTTTGTGTATATCACGTTCCTGAATTGAAAACGAGAACGAAAATTGCACCAACAATACAAAAAGGATCTAGAAAGTATAAGTATTACAATAACATTATTTTATTATAATCATTCACGGATTATGTAAGTAAGGGATAATGTTAATTTCGGATAAAGTTCCGAATAGTACATAACTCCAAGTAATTTGAAACTGCGTATACCCATGTATTTTGACTTGCTAATTACGAAAATGATAGTGAAAATACCCGCAAATTTTACTTTCATAGTGAAAACAAATTTTTAGACCTTTCAAAAGCATAGATTTTATGTGAAACAAATTTCAATCTTCGACTGATGTTTTTTGAGAAAAATGACGATAAATATGAAAAATAACATAAATACAGCACAATGTGTAGCGGTTTGAATTCGATGGTAAGGAAATACCTGGAAGGTTGAATACGGAGAAGAAAACTTGTTCCAGGGGTGCCTTCCCGCCCCCACGAAACGTTGGAAAAGGATAAGGGTTTGACCAACATTATTTCTGTGACTACTTAAAGAGATGCATTCCCGCCCCCCACGACACTTTGGAAAGAGAAAGGTATGTGACTCACATTATTTCTATGACGATTCACAGAGGCGCCCTTGCGCTACACATGTGACGTTGAAAAAAAGTAGAGGTTTGACCAGCATTATTTCTGTGACTGGTCACAGGGGTGCCTTCCGGCCCCCAGCGAGACGTTGGAAAGGGGTAGGTATGTGACCCACCTTATTTCTGTGACCATTCACAGGGGTGCCATCGCGCCCCCCATGTGACGTTGGAAAAGGGTAGGGGTTTGACCAACATTATTTCTGTGACTAGTTATAGGGGTGCATTCCCGCCCCCACGACACGTTGGAAAAAGGAAGGTATGTGACTCACATTATTTCTATGACGATGCACAGGGGTGTCCTTGCCACCCCCTCCCCCCACGTGACGTTAGAAAATGGTAAGGATTTGACCAACATTATTTATGTGATTAGTTACTGTATTTCTGTGTTTTTTTTCATATTTATTGTCGTTTTTCTCGAGAAATATTAGTCGCAGAGTAAAAATGGATCAAACATAAAATATATATTTTTAGAGGATCAATAACTTTTGTTTGAAGTTTTTTTGTAAATTTGCAAGATTTACTGAGATAAATGAAAGAAACCATGATAGGTACGGGTTTTTCATGGTTTTCACCATTGGAAATCCAAATTGCGGGCATTTTCACTATCATTTTCGTGATCAGCAAGTCAAAATACGTAGATATACGCAGTTTTAAATCATTTGGAGGTATGTACTATTCGGAACTGCACCCTTATTTCCAGTGAACAAAATATTGTAGGTTATCCGGTGCAAACACATACTTACTCTTCAAGCTTCATGCACTCCTTAAGCTTCAAATGTGTACTCTTCAAATTGTATTGAAACATTCACATTCAAACATTCATATTTCATATTTCTGAACCGACAGCACAAAAATGTTCAAAACACAAGTTCGAAACTTACAACGCGTGTTGACATCGTTGACGTGGAAACTGCCAGTGCGCATGTGCACGATCTTGCTCCCAAGTTTCCATTCGTGGCAAGCATTAAAGAATTCTGGACTTTGCTCGTCCCACTCCTTACTTACAGGGATACTTCTCCTAACTATTCCTTCGTAGGTTGTCCTCATGACATACTTTTGACTACACATATGAGTAGGCGGTCGTCCTTGGGCCGCTCCGCGTCCTCAGAATGCACGAGACTTTTGCAGGATCATCGTATTTAGTCTATCGCAGACGGTAACCACCTACCTCATGACCGTGAGACGTGGTTACAGCTGAAATTCTACCGCGATTTCGCCGGGAGTAGGTAACATTTTGTAGAATGACACTCACTGTCTATGAAATCCCGCGGCTGTCCTTACGATAACCAGTTAACCACATATCGATGGGTCCTAAAAGAAACTACGCAACTCGCAGCGACGGATAGAAACTACGTATCTGGCGCGCTCTATACTAAGTATATACAAATTTCTATGTACTTAGTATGGAGCGCGCCAGATACGTAGTTTCTATCCGTCGCTGCGAGTTACAAAGTTTCTTTTAGGACCCATCGATATATGCGAGGGTTCCGCCGACCTGTCGTTAGATTTCGTCGTGCCTATACAGGGTGTCCCAGTACTCAGAAAACATTTTTGATGTGTAAACATCTTAGGCCTCGATATTGGGAGTCGCGCCTGATTGAAATGAAACCACGACTAGAAAATGTAACGCAGGCCCCTGACACACGCGCTGTGTCTTATGCCACAGAACAAAGGGGAGCTCTCTCTCCCGCCCCCTCCCCTCTCTCTCTTTCTATCGCGCTCTCTCTCTCCGTCCCCCCTCTCTCAAATGAATAATAATTGTTTCAACAATTGTAAATTATTTACAAACAGGAGGAAAATATGCTGTGTCTAATTTGAAAAAAAAGAAACAATTTTCAATACTTTTCTTATAAGTTTTAAGTACTTAGATATATAATAATTATATAAATAATTCAATTTCAATTTGTTTATTTTTGCATATATGTAAGTTTTGCATGTATATGTAAGTGTCCAAAATTATATCATTTTCAAACTATTTTAACTTAAAAGCAGTACTATTTAGTAATTATAAGTTTTTTCTTGAAAAATCTGACTTAAAAAATATCATTTACAAATTAAAAATTGAAAAAATAATGAAAGAATGCAAAATTTTAAGTTTACATTCAACACCCTGAAATTCGAACGATCCGAGGTTTCTTTTATTTGAAATAATTGAATTTTATTTATTTTCTTATTGAATGTTTGATTTATGATTTCTTATTTTAAGGGGTTAGGCCACCCTAGAATTTTCGAAAAATCGATTTTTTTTTCTTTGTTTTAAAGGGTCCCTTAAGGCCTCAAAAATGATGTCCCAAAATATTATAGCCGAGCAAAATATTTAAGTACTCCGTTTTCGAGTTTTAGTACAAAGCCGTCTGGTCCGCAGCGAGTCCCTTTTGTTAGCGCTAGCTAACAATGTTAGCAGATGTTATTGTAAATATTTATTTGCTGACTAGTCTGGCGAGTTTAGAATTGTGGAACGGCTGTTTCAGACGGTTAGGCATGATCCAACCCACTCATGGTCTAGTCGAAAAACGTTCCATTTTCGGTCAACTCGCGCATACCAGCTCCACGGCCATCATACCAGCTCCACTTTATCTCAAAACTACATTTTTGTCGTTGGCCGGAAAAATAACTCAGACAATTTTCAACCGATTGACTTGAAATTTGGAATATATCTTCGAAAATACATTGTCTATAGAAGTACGTAGGATTTTTTTTATATATTGCATTGTTCATTTGTTATTAACAATTATCTGACGATTTTTTAGGCAAATTTCTCACTTTCCACTTTAGACGTGCGCCATTTTGTCAAAATTCAATATATCGAAAAAATCCTACGTACTTCTCTAGCTTATACTATATATAATCGAAAAAATTCAGGCCCTAATCATAATTCATTAAATTAGAGGAGCTGTTATTCCGGCCGTGGAGCATAGAAAAAAAAAAGAAGTCGTCGCAAAAACGCTGTACCGCCGCCATTTTGAAATAAATTGCCCAAAAAAAAATATTGTATGCAGTTAATGATATGTACAATAAAGTCCCATTTCTGTAATCTCGATTTATTCCGTAATATTTCTGAAAAAAATTCCCAAAAAAGCCTATTTTTTCGGCCTCTAGGGTGGCCTAACCCCTTAAATAAGCAGTCAAATATTGTTAAATATTGAAGCAAAAATTTGAATAAAAAATTTTCAAACTGAATGCTTAAGAATGGAGTATTTTAGAATGCAATAATATTTGAATAGGATTTGAAACTGAATAAAAGCATTTAAATATGAATATATTAATCAAAATGTGTTTGAGCATTGAAAAAAGATTTTGAAGTTCCAATCGGATGCAATCATTTCATTAATTACTAAGGCTTTCGAATTATAATAGATCAATTTTTAACGCAAAAATCTATAAATTATTTCATTATGAACAGATTCATAATCGTCTTATAAAATCAATTTTATTATTATTCTATTGTTAAGAGTCATACTATAGTTCAATTTTAAAAATATATACTTAATTCATATTTACAGTTATCAACTCAACATTTTTCTTGTTTTCTTTTTTGATCAAAGTTAACCCGTGCCCTCGAGCCTTTGAAATTAACATGGGGTTTTAAATTGGAAAAGCTTGATTTAAAAAAAATGGAATAAAGAGCTACTTGTTATAAACTTTTTGTGAATTAAAGTATTGAAACCTCTTAACGCATATTCAAAGAATAACTTCCACCCAGTAAGTTTTAATTTTGACTCCCCACCCCCCTTTTCAAACCATTGTTATTGTGCTTGGAAAGTGACCCAAAAACTACAAAACAGCAGTTTTCTATTAAATTCATACTAAAAACGGTATTCTTTGGATTCTTTTAACAAGTATTATTTTTAACTGTTAAAAGAAGAGTTCCCAAGTATTTTGTAAATCATTTTTAATTATTTAAATAATTATTATTTGTTTAAGAATTATATTTTTCATCAAATCGTGGAAAATTATTGTCTCCGGAATATAAGTGATAGATTTTAATTTTACAGAAATAGAATATACCTACATTTGATAGTTTATAAGAGAATGTAACACACAACCATGCAATAGTGTCTAGACCTATCTTTTTCAATACTTTATAAAAACACTCTAATTGTAAAAATATTCAACTGTAAATTTACTTCCAATTACTACACGAAACCTGATGAAATTATACGCCTAATGGTCTTATATTGAAAGCGATATATTAATTTTATTAGAAGTTATTTAAAAAAATACAAATTTTAATGTTTCCGAAAAATGTTAATGAATCAAAAGCAATTAATATTTTTTACTCTTTTTGCACTAGTTTTAAAGATTATTTTCCTAATTGGTTATTTCCAAATTTAATGATATTTTCCGGAAGCATTAACATTTGACGCTTTTTCAAACAACTTCTAATAAAATTAGCACATACTGGCTTTCATTTATGTCCATAAAACGGGTACTTTTATCACCTTTTATGCAATAGTTGAGAGAAAATCTACAGTTTATTATTATTAAAACTAGGGTGCTTGTTCAACCTATTGGAAAATAGATGTCCAGACACTTTTGCACGACATTACATATAAGAGAAAATAAATTTTTATACTCCTACATGCGCGTGAGTTATAATTTGCTTTGTATAAGATTTCAATTTCAGTTAACGTTTACCCAAGATGTTTACACATAGATCTGTCATGGGTCGTAGTTTAGGACGCACGTGATTTTTTTTTTGTATTTTCAAATTCCAACAAAAAAATGACGTCGAAAATAATCATAAAAAATTTTGCGAAATTTAATAATCACCGAATAATTAACAATTAAATATTAACCAATCATAAGCACGTGTTAGAAGGTCGACAGTCCATGTGCCATCGACAAGAGTGTGTGCATAAACAAGTTCAGTTCGTATAATTTCTCCTCTGTTCGCTTCTCCAATAGGTTGTGACTCTCTGGTGTAACTTCACACCCCAACGAGATACAAAAACTGAAAAAAATATTTTCCACAATCAACCAAATTCGACAACATCCTCATGAATTCTGTAAATTCCCTTAAATTTGGTACCATTTTCGAGAACTCAGTAGAATTCTCATGAAATCTGAAGAATTCTCTTGAATTCATCAGAATTTTCTTAAAATCAGCGAAATTTTCTCTATCTTTGTAGAATTCTTTTGATTTCAGCAGAATTCTCTTGAATTCAGTGAAATTCTCTTGAATTTTGTATCATTCTGATGAATGCAGCAGAATTCTCTTATATCAACAGCATTCTCTTGAATAATGTAGAATTCTCCTCAACTCAAAAGATTCTGCTGATTTCAAGAGACTTTCGCTATTTTAGACAATTCTACTGAATTCAAGAGAATTTCACTAATTTCAAGACCATTTTGCTGATTTCAAGAGAATTCTGTCAAACTTAAAAAAATGCTACTAAACTAAAGAGGATTTTACCTTATTAAAGAGAATTCAAAAGAATGATACAGAATTCAAGAGAATTTCACTGAATTCAAAAGAATTCTGCTGAAATCAAAAGAATTCAACAGAGGTAGAGAGAAGTTCGCTGATTTTAAGAAAAATCTGCTGATTTCAAAAGAATTCTTCAGAATTCATGAGACTTCCATTGAGTTCTCAAAAATTGTACAAGATTCAAGGGAATTCACAGAATTCATGAAAACGTTGTCGAATTTTGTTGATTGCGGAGAATATTTTTTTAAATTTTTGTATCTCGTTGACGTGCGAAGTTACACCAGAGAGTCACAACCTACTGGAAAAGCGAACGGAGGAGAAATTATACGAACTGAACTTGTTTATGCACACACTCTTGTCGATGGGACATGGACTATCGAACTTCTAACGCATGTTTCTGATTGGTTATTATTTAATTGTTAATTACTCGGTAATTATTAACTTTGGCAAATTTCTTTTATAATTATTTTCGACGCCATTGTTTGGTTAGAATTCAAAAATACCAAAAATGATTTTTGATTCTGGGACACTCTGTATATAATTAAAACAAAAACAGGTTCAACGACCGTGAGATGTGTGGCCGCAGGGCACGATGAAACAAACGACAGGCCGCCGAAACCGTCGTATATATATGTATATAACCACGCTCTTCTACCATTCGGTTGCAGTTTCAATTCCTTTGTAATAGAACTGAAATGCCTATGACAATGCCACCGAACGCGTCCACGGGTTGCGGATGGAGGGTCTCTGTACTAAGGGTTTCTGCCGAATATGGTTACAATAATTAATAAGCAGTCGCGGACAATTGTCCAGGGATGGTCCTAAAGGAATGACCCCTAAGCGAAGGCGTAACAACCGTGCCGAAAGCTGAATGGCACCTGGGTAAGGTGTCTTAAACGGTGACTCTGGGATACCGGGTGACCTCTCAGAGCACCAACCTTATCCTTGCACGCGGGGCTCTACAAGGATGGACGAACCCTTTCCCTAGCTGCTCGTGGGAACAACAATTAAACCACCAAAACACCAAAATATTGTAGATGCGGTTCAAAACGATCGAACGCGCAGAGCACCCGAAAATTGGTCGGCAAACAATGCCGATCATTCTAGAGGTCGGGGTGCTGAAAATAATTTAGATGGAAACACGACGGCGAACCAGCGAAATGCCCACATTGAGTGGACGGATCAACTCAGGGATGACGTGTTAATACTGCTACGATGCCAGCATTATCCCTTTTCACGGAGGCTTTATGGTGCGTATGCACACTCTGTGGTGCCAGAAACTCCTAGAGCTTCAGCACGTTTCGCATCAGTCTTTGCGAAATCAAGCCGAAAACCTCAGGAAAAATGAATATGTACGTGGAACGTTTCCCCAACCGCTGCTTGATCAAGCTGCAGACGGAGATGAGGAAGCCATATCAAGATCAACCGCAGAAAGCAGGAACCTTCTGAGGGATGATCGCAATTTCAGTACAAGGAGGAACATTAACATGCAAGTTCGTCCTAAGCCCCAAGATCTGGCTGAAATGGATGCCTTCCCTCGTGGAGATATCTCGCAAGAGTCCGACCTCTGGCCAATCAATTGCTCAGTTTATGGTGCTGCGTGAGCTTTGGCTGATTTAATTCGAAGGCTAAAACCGACGATGGATCAAAAGAACAGAAGACGCTTGCATCAACTGAACAAGAAGATTGGATGGGCAAGACAGAATGCGTCCAGTGTTCAATGCGTGATTCATTACATAACATCTGGTAGACCGTTCACGGATAGGGTTCGAAAGTTCGCCCAAGAACTAAGGATCTTGAATCACACACTAAACAAGTCAAAGCTGCTGACAATCAAGCAGCATATTGTTGACAAAACACAGCTGTTATCTGACGCAAGGAGAAGAATACAGAAGACTTTTTGGAGAGAGATGTACAAGATCCCGAAAACACTAAAGTTGAAAGAAGATACACAAAATATCATCCGCTTCAAGGAGTTTTGCGACAATCTCATAAAATGTGAGGAGGAATATCCATCAATCACTTCCGAAGAGGTGAAAAGAGCTATAAGAGGCACGAAGAACTTTTCGACTGCTAGACCAGATTGTATGAAGAACTTCTGGTGGAAGAAGTTCACTTTTACACACCAACATTTGGCCCGCATATTCACCTCATATTTAAAGTCGGAAACGCCCAGTCCGCAGTGGCTGGTGTTAGAACGCACTATACTCCTGCCGAACAAAGGCAACTTGTCCAACCCAGAGAATTACAGGCCAATAACTTGTTTGAACAGACTCTATGAGATCTTTACAGCTGTGCTTAAGGGTTATGGCCACAGTAGCGGGAGCGAAATCATGGGTATATTCACCAATTTTTTTTTGGTATGAAAACTTAATTTATTTTTAAAACTAATTATATGTAAATGAAGCTCCAACATCAAAGAATCAGAAAATATATGTATATTTTTTTTTACGCAAAATGGCCGACTTCTGTTCAGTCCTTCTCCAAGCCTTTTTTTGTAGGGGATCCGCGGCCTGACAGCTAGCAGCCACATGTGCACATTTCTAACTTTATCTCTTTCTCTCCGCAGAGAACGTTAAAGTGAGAAAAGTTTGATGTCACAGGTCAACGAATACATAATGTAGATAAGTAATGTCTCGGTGTGGAACGTCGGTATTCAACCTCAATGTGACATCAGACTTTCTCACTCTTAAATTTTCTGTAAAGAGAAGGAGATGGATGTGGACACGTGATTTATCCTTAGAACTGGTTTCGTTTCTTCGAGCTTGTCACTTATTACGAATTCGAAAAACTGATCGAAATGCACGTCGCACAAAACATGAAAAGAAATGATTGAACAGAGCAAGGCGCATTTTCCTCTTAAATTAAGAATTTCGCTTACTTCATTAAGAATATTACTAAGAATATTCCTGTAAGAATGGTAATTTTTCTAACCTATTTTGCAGCTTATGTAATTTGAGCTGCTAGTTATTGCCATTACGGTTTTATTATCTATTATTGTGAATATCACTTTTTTCAAACTTCAATTTGCTATAAACAATATCAGTCTTTCAAACTCTAAATGGCAATTATTAAGTTTGGAGTATATTTATAATTGGTATGGAAAAAGCACATTTCTTCCTACCGCTGTATCAATCAATTCTATTTTCGACTATACTCTCTTCAAATGAACCAGTGAAATCTCACTGGTTGAAACAATCAGAAGTGTGCCACTGGCAATCAGTGAGAATTCACTGGTTCACTCAGACAAATTCCAGCACTCGTTTAATCAGTGAGGTTCACTAGTTTTTCAGTACCAGTTGTCATCTGGTCGTAAGCCTTGTCGTCTGTCAGCTGGTTAGGTATGACACTTATCATTCATCACTATTGTGGTGACAGTTGTAAATATAACTTTGAAAAAACGCATTTTACTCTTACAGCAATAAATGAATGCCGGGTTCGTTGCAATATAATGGCATATAATATGTTGCGCCTAATTGCTTATTGCATCCAGGCTCCAAATATTTATAACACAAACACTCCCAGATAGCAAACGTGCGGGGCACGTTACTCGCATGGCATGTGGGGCACGCGGTGCGTGCTGGGTGCGAGGCATATGGGTCGCACTTGGTGAGGGGCACGTACGTGCGAGGCATATGCGACGCACTTTGTGATAGGCGCACGATGTGCGACGCATGTGTGTCGCAGTTTGTGAGGGTCATTATATACATGATATATAAGTAATAAGCAAATTTTTTTATAAAAGTAGTATAGTAAACTATTATTATTGTAATTAAATTTTTTTAAATATTGATAATTATTATAATTAAAGATTGAATCAATTGACATTGTAAATATGGTTTATTATAGTATAGTTTCAACATACAATATGCATTTTATTCATTTTGAAACTACAATTTTCAACTTTAATCGACTATACAAATAATTTCAATTAGCCTTTTGTCAATTTGAATTTGAAATTAAGTAAATAAAAAAATGAAATTTTTGATATAATTTCTACTTTACATATTTATTTATATTTATAACTTCAATTTGTGCTTTCCATTTGAAGCTTAACATTAAATTAAGTTTAAAATGTAATTTTCAATCGTATTGTATTAATTTTTTTATTTGGAAGTAGAAATAAGAGGAGCTATATTTAAAAACTGCGCGCATTAGCTGAATAATATACGTCACAGACCCCGTCGCGTCGGTCGAACGGTAATCGCCCGACGCGCCGTAT
>CAKNXH010002095.1:0-19009 GCA_932178445.1 Andricus quercusramuli | reverse complement strand
TGTGTGTCAGGATATTTTGACAAGTACGGTGTATTAATCTCGTCTGCGGTAAGTAAAATATTTTTCATGTTTACATGCATAACCTCACACAAAACATCACTTTCAGCGTGAATAGTTTCACAAGATTTGATAAATTAACCTCTTTCAAAGTAGAAAATAATAGCAATAGAATAATAATCTTCTTTCAAAGAGGTTAATTCACAAAATCTTGTAAAACTATTCACGCGGAAAGAGATGTTTTGTGTGAGGTTATGCATGTAAACATGAAAAATATTTTACTTACCGCAGACGAGATTAATACACCGTACTTGTCAAAATATCCTGACACACAGGCCACTGATTATATTGCCTATATCTTGTAGTTGCAGCGAAAAATATTTATTATTGTTGATACAAACATGCGGAAACTGAATTGCTAATTCGCAACTAAAATGCATAAATATTCCTTCCACCCATAATAAAAAATACGTTCATGATAAATTACCTGTTCTTTATTTAAAAATATCCATGCAAATATTTTGTGTACCCTCTAAAAATCCTAAATGTGTGCTCGCACCATACCCGCACCGGCACGCACGACGTGCGACCCTCACGACGTGCGACACACCATTCACGTATATGAGGACGCAGCTGTTTCATCCCCTGCACGCACGTCGTGCGAGAAAACCCGCACGTGCATCGCACTGTGCGCGCACTTTGCTATCTGGGCTAGTACGCAATAAGGTTCGTCTTCACTCGAGAAATGCCAAGGCCTGTAGTGGGACTCCGATACCGTGTCGAAAATCGAAAATTGAATGGACCTTTTTTTCTAACGGGTCGAGATAGAAGGATAGATTCGTCCGATTTTCGACTTCGAAACAGCATCGGAGTCCCACTACTGACCGGCGACGCGCGCGTTCCATACGACTGGAGGTTCATGTCTTGCCTGCGTGGAGCGCTATATCACTGGTTCAATCTATCATTTGGAGTCACTGGTATATTCAGTAACGCTATTTTAGTTGATTCACTTACTGATTAACCCAGTCAAAGTTGGAGAATTACGGGTTCACCAGTGATAATTCAAAATACTGTTTTAATCAGTGACAGTTTCACTGATTCAGTTTAAGAGAGTATCCTAGCTTGACGCCAAACTTTTGCACAAAATTGATGGAAAAGGCATTTTGGTCAAATTGCGTGAAAGTTCGATTTCCTTTTTTTCACTGAAAATCCACATTGTTACATGATCAAGGTCAAACTTTATTTAGATATTTTCTTTCTCATCTATATATTCCTGCATGAAAATATGCCAAAATGAAATCTTCTTTTTGCTCTTCTATAAAGGACCCTGTATTAATTGTACACAAAATGAATGTCAGTGGATTTGGTTTGAGCTTGGTAATTTTGTGCTAATAAATTTGTGATAGATTTTTGAAGAGCTTTTATTGCAATGGACCAATTATGAATGAATTATGAATCTCATAAAAAAGTATGTTTTGTGATTTTTGAAACAGTGTTATAATAGCAAGAAGTTAACCAAGAGAATCCTTTTTTAAAGGGATTGCATTAAAAAATATTTTGCAGGCATGACATTTCGAATAATATTAATTCGTTTAATAAGTTGCGAGAACGTACATTGCTATTACGACTCTAATTTTTATCATGGTTTGCAATGAAAAATTCACTTACCCCCAATTCATTATTAAAATAATGTAATGATAATCTAATAATCGTACATTGCGTGACTAGTGTGAACTGACAGCCTTTTTGAAACGAGCGCAATGTTTTTCTTATGAGTCGTAAGACACGCACGATACTTCTCAGAACAAAATCATAAACGATATTAGTGTAAAATTAGTCCAATAGCACGCTACATTTTTTGTTAAAAACATCGACCCACCAATCCACTATAAATTTATCTCTCTATCTTTGTCATTCACGGTCTCTTACAAGCGAGAAGAAAATACGAAGACACGCACAAATAAAGTAGACCATAAGCCCATTACATAAATGTTGTAATGCTAGGAAAGAGGACAATTTTGCACCTGACACGTTGGACTTATGATGACGAACGTAAAAATGCGTGACTTACAGGTCTGAGTGGAAAAGGTGAGCGGTGGCGACCTGGCAAAGGTGCCAATTTGTATGGTTCATTGCTGTGACTCGGAAGAGCTTGAAAATTTGTGTACATGTGGAAGATGACATATAAATAGCACCTGCGAATTTTAAGTCACTTTACTGGATGTAAAAGTGATGTAAGTCACCTTTAAAGTTGCCGGAAATTCATGTAAAATTTCTTGACATTGATTTTACAGGAAAAAGTTTCAAACAAAAGTTGGCCTACTTCGAAAGATGCATGTTTTCATTCTCATATCATTCTTTGATAAAAATGATACATTTAGAGAAAACATCGATTAAAGAAATGCCAGAACAATCGAAAGCTGTTTTTCTGTACAGCAAGTTTTTTTTTTTAAATTGTCAAGAGAGAAAAAATACTCCCCAGCAGGTGTACTCCAACATCATTGCGGAATATTTTATTCAAATGTTTATATTTACCAAGTTATGCGCATTTTTCATTCTTTTTTCAATTTTTCCTTTCACCTGTTCTATCTTTAGCAATTTTGAAGAAGGTGTTCTTAAAATGAGTACATCAATAGTGTACACTGTTAGAAATTTCTGTAGGAATTTTCAGACACGCGTCACTAAAGCTTTATGCAGAAACCGTTTCTAAATTTCCCTAAACTGTAACATGAATTTTAGCAGCGGCAACTGCATAACGCTTCAGTCACATGTTTTAGAAAATTTTGTTAGAGTTTAGGAATTTTCAGTTACTGTAACTGAAAATTTCAAGAGGTCGAAATTTTTTTCCGGTGGGACGAAAAAAAAAACAAATTTTAGAAAGCGAATTTGGAACTACGTCAAAAAGTAGTCTATTGCGACCCTAAAAACGTATAAATTATTTGGTGGCGATTGATTAAGGCCTTCTGAGCGCGCGTTATGAAACTGTGTTGGAAAAATTATAAGTTTCATGGATTTGATATTATTGTGTGTTTCAATTTTTTCTATGTTATTCGGGGCTTCCTCGTCTCCAAAAATTCTTACAGTTCGGGTATGAATGTTCTCTAGGAAAGAATTCAGATTTAGTTTTTCACCTGAAAAAATTGGTTCCGAATGCTGGGGCACCGAAAGCATGTCGGGGGGGGGGCAATTTTTTCCCCCACAGGAAGCTCATATCCATATTTGAGGGGGAAAGTCCCTCCGGAAAACTTGTCTCGAAAACTGCTTCTGAATAGTATTGTGAAAAAAGACCACTTTGAAATCGTTTGCATAATGCCCAGCGGCCACTGAGGAGTCTGATCGACTTGAGCCTGTGAATTCCAACTCGAATTCAGGTTTGGAATGAAGCCAATGAGAGTCAGAATCTCTTTGGAATAAATAATAAAAAACTTGTCTCGAAAACTTTCTAGAATTGATTTCTAATGCAAGAGTGGGTTTGTATGAGTGTTCTGATAACAATCTATTGACTGAGGATCACATCAAAAAATCATAGAAACAGCGACTTCGACTATTTCTAAAAATGTTATTTTTTCGTCAAAGAAGAATACAGCAATACATTTACCATTATATAGCCTAAGGTTTCTCTGAAAAAATCATTAACACAATAACTTTGCATTTTGTGGAAATAACTTTTTTTGCTAATTACAAGTTTGGAAAATCTTTACCAAATCTTGACAGCCATATGTAATTTATTTCTTGTGGGTGGGTGGACTTTTGGGGATGTTATAATAATGATACAGAACCCAAGGACCTTTTAAAAAAATCAAAGTCGCTATAACTTTCATTTTTTAGAGAAATGATTATATTCCCATGGACTAAGATCGGAAACTATTCACCGGGTCTTTCCAGCTTTCTAGAGTTGAGTTTTATTGTGTGGGTGGGTTTTATAATACCAAATCTTTGAAAATAATAATTTTTCCAAACACATTTTCATAACGTGCACTCAGAAGGTCTTAATCAACCGACAACAAATAATTTATACTTTTTTGACGGTCCCACTACACTGCTTTCTGACATAGTTCCAAATTCGATTTTCTAAAATTTGTTTTTTCCGATCTTGTTGCATCGAATATATAATCAAAGACCATCTTCTATGATGAGAAGTTTTTTTTTTACGTAAATAGCGGACTCACCATAAAATTGAAACCTGGATTGAATCCTTTTAAATATGGAATAATCCCACTTCATTTTGCACTTTATAGCCGCCGATTGCCATTGAACCACCATGTTTTGTCTCGCAATGAACGCGATCGAGAAGCAACAAGTGCGCATGCAACTGCGCACTTCTTTCAGTTACGATACCTTATATTTATGTTACCGTTTAGGAATTTAAAGAAACTATTTTTAATTTTCAGATACCGTTTCTGAAGTTTGATAAAAATTCAGTAAATTTGCTATAAAAGTTACTGAATTTCGTTTTCAGCAACCTAATTTCGTAAATTTTAGTTACTTCAGTACCTTAAATGTGTCGGAATTCTCCGAATATTTCTAACAGTGTAAGTCTTGTGTAACAAATTGACGTCCGCTACTTTCAGGTAAAATAATAACTTATTCTCCTTTAAACAATAATAAACATAGTCACGTTATCAGCTTCTAATTGACGTAGAAGGTTGTAATAAAGCTGAATATTATCCTAAACAATTAAATAACAAAATCGCGTAACTTTCACATTTACATTATTTATTGTTGTTAAAGTTTATAGTTTTTCCGTCCCGGGTCCTAGTCCCGGGTGCCAAGCACCAAGGGGTGCCAATAAGGGGCAATAAGGGGTGACAAAACCAAAGTGTCACACCGCAACCGCCCCGAGTGCCAGCCCATGCTACGCCGCCACTGAATATACATTCAGAGGTGTCATTATGCCACTTCGAAACATAAGGTGATCGAGAATGTGAATGCGACAGGTAACTCCAAGAAAATCGGAAAAATTAATTTTGTGTTCAAAATTGCGTTAAGGGTGTATCCATTTTTCCGAAATTCGACTTTCTTGGTTGAAATGAACAATATAGTGGAATTTTTTCTTCTTTCATGGGTCGAAATAGAGCGCTGCTGTTCCAAAATTTATCTTTTTTGTACAAAAATGTCATTTTTTAGGTTGAAAATTCAACTCTTCTGGTAGAAAATGAATCTGATTTTGTTCCGGATTCAACTATATTGTGGAAAATTCATCTTTATTTGTTGACTTCAACTGTATGATTTCAAATTTTAATATTTTGTAGTTAAGTAATATAAAGTATTACATTTTTTGCTGAGAACTCATCTGTTTTGGTTGAAAATTTAATTACTTGTTTGAGAAATCATGCGCTCCTTTAAAGTTTTCACTATATTGGTAGAAAGTTCGACTATTTGGTTGAAAAGTATTTCTTTTGTTGAAAAATGATTTTCTTAGTTTGATCATGCAACTGCTTTATAGAAAGTGAGTCTTCTTCTCTAGAAAATTCAACAATTTAGCACAAATTTTTTTCGATTCTTCGTTACACATTCGGCTTGCACGTTTCAAGTTTTTGTCGAAAATTACTCTCACTTTTACTGAGTATGCGGATGTTTTTTCTACACTTCTGTTTTCTGGTTAAACATGTTACTACTTCCTTGACAGGTGAACTACTTTCTTAAAACTTCAATGTTTTTGGTTGAAGATTTCCAATTTTCGCTGGGAATTCATCTGTTTTGGTTCAAAATGTTATTACTTGGTTGAAAAATCATGTTTTCTTCTAAAATTTCCACAAGATTGGTAGAAAGTTCAACTAATTGGTTGAAAAGTGATTCTTTCGTTTAAAAATCATATTTATAGTTTGACGATGCAACTGTTTTGTGGAAAATTTGTTTTTTTTTTCTTTGAAACGGCAACAATGCCAACAATTTAGGGGACTTTGTTTCTGTCTTGGCGCCCATTCCGTTTTAAAATTTGTCTTTTTTTTTGTAAACAATTTTTTTTAAATTTAAAAATAAAAAATTTCAACCACAACAAATTTTGTTTCAATTTATTTATTTATTTCTTCCAATTTAATTATTTTCTTTAGAATTCTACAATTGTGTCAAAATCTCATTTTGCTTCGGCATTGAACAGTCTTTTTTTTTCAAAATTGATGTTTCTGAGGCTGGAGATTGGAGTATTTGATGAATAAGATAATTTTGTTGTAAAAATTCAATTCTTTTTGTGGAAAGACGAAAAATATTTGCTTCAGAAGTAACGTTGATGTGAAAAAATCATCCCTTAATACAACACAAAATTAATTTTTCGATTTTCTTGGAGTTACCTGTCGCATTCACATTCTCGATCACCTTAAATTTCGAAGTAGCATAATGCTACCTCTGAATGTATATTATATAATTGCATTAAAAATTCACCAAGAAGAAATTGTAATGAAACTTCTGCTACAAGCAGTGTAACCGTCTACACCTACGCCAGTGGCCATCGAAAAATCTGAGACGACCCCATGCTGTACCCGGAAAATTGACTTTCGTCACGATAATGAAGATCGAATACATTCCAACGGAAAAAGTATAAACTTCAACCACAATAAATAAAGTAAATGTGAAAGTAAAGCGATTTTGTTATTTAATTTTTTAGAATAATATTCGGCTTTATGACAACCTCCTACGTCACTCAGAAGCTGCGAACGTGACTATATTTATTACTGTTTATTGGAGAATAAGCTATTATTTTACCCGAAAGTAGCAGAAAGCAGTAGCAGTAGTAGAAAATTGCTAAAGATAGAACAGGTGAAAGGAAAAATGGAAAGAAGAATGAAAAATGCTCATAACTTGATAAATATGAACATTTGAATAAAATATTCCGCAGTAATTTTGGAGTACACCTGCTGGGGATTATTTTTTCTCTCTTGAAAGTTTTCGAAAACTGAGTTGCTGTACAGAAAAACCGTTTTTGATTGTTCTGGCATTTCTTTAATCGATTTTTTCTCTAAATGTATCATTTTTATCAAAAAATAATATGAGAATGAAAATATGTATCTTTCGAAGTAGACCAAATTTTGTCTGAAACTTTTTCCTGTAAAATCGATATCAAGAAATTTTACTTGAATTTCCGGCAACTTTGAAGGTCACTCACAGCACTTTTACATCCAGTAAAGTGACTTAAAATTCGCAGGTGATATTTATATGTCATCTTCCACATTTACACAAAATTTCAAGCTCTTCCGAGTCACAGCAATGAACCATAAAAATTAGCACCTTTGCCAAATCGCCACCGCTCACTTCTTCCGCTCAGACCTGTAAGTCACTCATTTTTACGTTCGTCATCGTAAGTTGAACTTGTCAGGTGCAAAATTGTCCTCTTTCCTATAATTACACCATTTATGTCATGGGCTTGAATTCAGGTCGTATAAAATGTGTATCTTAAACTGGAATGGCAGATTGCTGCCCGTGCAGAAATTTCGCCGTGGCCCGACCGGGCCCAGACTCGTTAATATCGGGCCCTGATGTGGAAATCGAGTCAGGGCCAGACTCATCATGAAACACGTAGCCACCTTGGAGCCATGTCTAGGGGCCCGATCAAACGCCCGATCTGTCCCCGGTCTGGCCCCTATTATTTACCCGAGTCTAGCCACATTATTTACTTTTCTACTAGGAATTTAAATGCTTCTAAATAATTATAACAGAATATTAAATGAAAAGCCAAATTAATAGGATTGAGCTTTATTTTAAAAACACCTTAAAAATAATTAAAAATGGTTATTTGGGTCTCTGCTTCCGACTACCGTCCCAGTCTTTTGCATTCCAGAAGACGCTGCTCATGTGGGACAGCACTTCCTCTTCGGTTGCATTGAATTTGTCAAAATTACATTTCTTCATTTCAATCCACAAATATTATCCCTTACCCCGTCACTGGAGCGATAACATGCATAACTTTAAACGTAGAATCCAAAATATAACCTCAAAATTGCAAATACTTGGTTTACAAGAAAACGCTACCGAGCGAAAAAATATCGAATAATAATTTTTTTGACTAAAATGAGAAAATCGAATGTTTAGGTTAGAACTTGGATCCAGTACAATACAATTAAATATATCACAAAATGTAATAATACCATAAAAAATGTAATACCATAAAAGACATACCTTCGTTACTTCCGTTTTCATCGCGTAAATACGGAATTTTGCTGATGGCACGATGTTTGCGAACACGCGGTGTGCTCCTCAATTTTGGCATTTATTATTAATGTGTTAATAATATATTATACGGTCGAACACTCCCAGAACATTTGCAACACAACACCACGAAGGAAACAAAAATTAAGGTTATGTTCGTGATTATATTACATCTACCGCATATAGCTTAAGATGGCGCTGCGAAGAGGCTGTATGACTTCACAGTACATAGCCCGGTCTGGTACGAATCAGGGCCACAGAATTCTTCCTATCAGGAACAGATAGTACACATCGGATCAGGCCCTAGTCGGTAATCGGTAATATATATGGCGATTTCTGCACGGGTGACGATAGGTTAGAAGTGCTAATGAATCGGAGTACAATATAAACTTGGATATAAACGCAAGTGTGGATCCTTGAAGGTGCAAAAATGATTGTGGGAAGCGTAGATATGTCGCACATTTGGAAAGTAACGGGATTGAATTTAAAAAGAAATGATTGTACCTATTAAAAATGTCTCTTCTAAAATTATTTTATTGGAATTTGAAGACAAAACGTTTGTTTGTAAATCTGCCAATGTCATAGAATTTGGTTAATGGTGCATGACTCTTTGTTACTTATTGAAAATAAAAAATTTAGTATTTTTGGTCTTACAACGGTATTACGTAAGTATGCATATATTTATACTTTGTTATAATCACAAATATTTTATTCTCAGAGATTTATTTAATTTATTATAATTCATTGCAAAATTCACTTTTTACATAAACTTGCATTTCACTAACATATGTATGTAAATTGTATTATAATTTAAATATTTTAATTTCAATATTTATATTAAATTATTAAAATATATTTTATTTATTGTATTTCAATATTTTATTTATTTTATTGCAATATTTCATTTCAATATTTATAAAATAGGTTTCTTATGATGGACATTGTTGAATCTTTAAAATCCAACTCATTTAAGTTCCTAACCAATCTGCACTTTACTATTCAAATTTACTCGCACCCAGTTCCGATTCACTACAATTCAATAATGAAGAGAGCAATCTGCTTTATACAATTCATCAAACTTCATCAATCATCAATTCTATCATGAAGATTCGTTTCTGTTAAAGTGAATCTGCACTTTACCATTCAGTTTGACATCCTTCAAACTCCATTTCATCGTAAATCACCAATTGAACTTAAGTTAGTTTTTTGAGGTTATGTTCTCCTATTCAGAATGTCTTAAAACGATAGAACGAGTACATTTCCTAATGTGGCTTTGAAAATTTAATAGCTGACCAATTCAAAGATCCAAGAAAACAATTGAAATGCAACTTTCTCAATCTGAAATTTTAAGAAACACATTTCAAGGCGCTCCATTTCAATCGTTTTTTTTCCTGAGTACTGAACCCTCATTTGCGACTTATCCAACGCACTGCCAGACACCGCTCCAACACACACAAAACTAACAGGTATCAAGTTGATATGGCAAATGGATCAAAAGGATGCAACGTTTTGATATCTATATTCGTGACCAAATTGATTCAGATTTCGGGATAAATTATCTGTCATTGAATTTTAACTAGTCAACACATTATGAAATTAGTAGTGGATGTTCGTTTGCAAATGTTAGTAAATCTCGATCGATGATCGATTATCGATTTGTACGACTTGAATTTAGCAGAAACGAATGTTTTTTGAAAATCGTCAACTACAGGGCATTCAGAATTGAAATTTAACCAAGGAAGATGTGTTCAGAACAGAAGTTTAGGGCACCCTAACCGTGTTTCTAAGGTATCGTCATTTTAGGAAGTAAACTTGGTAGTCCAGGTGTTCAAAATACATATTCCCTTAGGAAGTTGCGTTCAGAACTGAAACAGGAGGCACGTTGGACCCACGAGGTTGTCTAAAATTTTAGTTATGAACACAACTTCTTCGAGGAAGGTGTGTTTGAAACATCTGGACTACCGGCTTTAATTCTTAGAATGACAGGACCTTGAATAACCGATCAAGGTGTTTTAAATTTCAGTTACGAACACAAATTCCCTGAGGACGATGTATTTTAATCACCTGGACTACCGAGTTTACTTCTAAGAATGACGAGACCTTCAAAAACCCATAAGGTTGTCTGAAATTTTAGTTGTTAACACAACTTCCTCGAGAAAAATGTGTTTTAAACACGTCGACAAACGCGTTTACTTCTTAGAGCGTCGAGATCTTTGAAAAGCGATCAGCGTTTTTTTAAATTTCTGTTGTTCTTGTGTTCTTGTGTTCTGAATGATGAGACCTTCGAAAACCCATGAGGTTGTCTAAAATCTTGGTTGTGAACACAACTTCCTCGAGAAAGGTGTATTTGAAACATCTGGCCTACCAGGTTTAATTCTTAGAAATAAAAGACTTTCGAAAACCGATCAGCGTGTTTCAAATTTCAGTTACGAATACAACTTCCCCGAGGAAGATGTAATTCAAACACCTGGACTATCGAGTTTACTTCTTGAAATCACGTGACCTTCAAAACAAGATCAGCTCATCTTAAATTTCAGTTACGGACACAACTCTCTCGAGAATAATGTATTTCAAACACCTGGACAATCGAGTTTACTTTTCAGAGTGACGAGACCTTTGAAAACCGATCAGCGTGTTTCAAGTTTCTGTTGCGAACACAACTTCCTCGAAAAAGGTTTATTTTGAACACCTCTACTATTATTAACGCCATCAATACCTTTATTATTTCAACAATAATTTTACAACTCTCAATAAATCTCTGTGTTCAGAATAACATTTAAAAAAACCGCTTCCTTTCGTAGTCTACTTTCATAAACCCACTCTTGTCATTCTGTTTTGCATACTGATGCTAGTACGCCCTGAAGTTATGCTCATTAATTTTTATTGATCCTCGAAAGCGAATCATATTGAGTTGAAATCTTAGATCAAAATATCAGCAACAATTTGATACCCCAAGTTTTAGTAACTTGTATTTTGCGTTTGTCTATGGAGGCATCAAAACACGCCATTTTTATGATTGCGTTCTGGAAAAATAAAATAATAAGGAAAAATATTTTATTGCATTACTATCTGATAACAAAAAATGAAGGGTAGAAATGCAAAAGGAGTCAAATGCCAAATTTTTGAAATCGGGTTTATTAGCTCAAAAAAAACAGATAAATTCTATTACACATGCCTGCCAAAGGTTTTTTTTTGGGGTATCATTTTTCAAAATTCCCACTAAAAAAAGAACAGCTGGAGGGGTCAAGCGCCAATGTGTACTTGATCCACATCGATCGTTGCGGCTGCGCAGTATCGAGAAATCACGATCGTAGCAGACGAACGGACGCGTGTGTTTGGTTTGTGTTTTTGTGTTCACAGACCGAGAAGCTTTTCTAACCACAAAGTAAAAAATCAAATTTCATTTTTCTCTACACTGGCTAATTATTTTTAATTACTATTGGGTTCCTTCCGTTCGGCACTAAATAACCTAAAACCCAATTCCTCATTTTTTGGAAATATAGAAAATTATTACTGCTATCATCATTTGAAGTTGAAATGACAGTTTTACACCATTTAGAAGTCATAATTGGATTTTCAAATTTCGCGAAACTGCATAATTTTTTAAAAACAAACCTTTTGGAAATCAATTCGTCCATTCAATAGCTAGAATTCAAATTCTAATTTTTTTCTTAGACTGCAAATTGACTCCACAATTAATGTGGAAAGATGTTAAAAGTCGATACGGACCCGAAATCTAACCTCAAAACGTGACCTGTTTCATTCATTTTCTCGAAACCGGATAGCTTTTTGTAAGCAAACTTTTTTAAGTTCGATAGAGCATGAAAGTATCTCGAAAGTACTTTCTTATTTTTTTCTTTGATTGTCCCGCTGAATTTACAACATGTTTTTAGTCTCTCCTGAAAAAAGTGAAAAATGGCGCTTGACTCCTTTTGCATTTCTACCCTTCAAATGTATATTTTTGCACGTCCATCTGAAAAATCGAGTTGCTACGTAGACAAATGAATTATGAGCAATTCCATGTCAAATCATCTGAAGAATTTCAGCTATTGTTAGTAATTTTGATGAAAATTTTAGTATCCGTTCTCTTAGGTGTTGGAAGAAAAACTCTAAAAAAATGTTTGAAAAATTCAAAAAGCTTAGGAGATATTCAAAAGTGAACATTTTGGTCCTTTTTTCTTTAAACTTCAATGTCTTTGGTGACTTTCAACAGAATTTCTAAACAAATCCATTGTTTCATTTTCCTTATTTTTTTTTATAAATAGCTAACAATGTTCTCTATAAGCCCTGTGTATATCAAAATGGGATCTCACTTAGTTTTCGAGAAACGATAAAAACGTACGTCGAAACAATGCACACGATGTGAAGAACCATGCAAACAATAAACGAACAATAGACGATCAGTCTATTCAGTTCTCTGGGACGTTGGGCACACAATTTCACTTCGTACATTCATAATTATTTCTCGAAAACTAAGAGAGATCCTATTTTGATATTCACAGGGCTTTTAGAGGACATTGTAAGCTATCTATAAAAAAATGAAGGAAATAAAAAGTAGATTTTTTTCAGAAACTCAGTTTAAACATGAAATTCACCAAAGTTATGAAAGTTCAAAAAAAGGAACAAAATTTTCAATTTTGAGTATCTCTGAAGTTTTTTTGAATTTTTCGAAAATTATTTTTTGTTTTTTCTTTCAACACCTAAGAGAACGGATACTAGAATTTTCATAAAAATTACTAACAATAGCTTAAATTCTTCGGATGATTTGACATGGAATAGCTCTTATGCAATTTGATCAAGCATGTATACATTTAAATCAAATTATCCAATAAGAACCGAAAATGCTAAATTTTGACCTTTATTACGAATAATACGATATACTCTTATTAAACTAGGAACGATAATTGGACCCTTTTCAGATTGACTTACACATGTTATAAAATAAGACAATTCAAAAAGTTGAAAAATTAAATCTATGTGTCTCGAAATTGTTATTGTCGAATATGACAAATTTAAACTATTTTAAACTTTTTATCTTCGACCTATGCTTATGGTAATAATGATGATAAAATACGTTTGTCACAGAAATTAGCCAGACACGACATGGTCAACGGTGATCTTTTCGATCGCCCAAGGTCAGCTGAATGAATATAAAGTTACTTTCGATTTCTTCGTATATTATGAATGTTACATGGATTCGAAGTTTATTATAGTTTATAGATGTCTTCTTTCATTCATAAGGAAGTTTTATGGAATGTCTGGCATAAATATGATACTTACAAACTTATTCTACACTAAATATAGTTTACTAGAAAACATAATTATTGTATTAAGATAGGTCTGTTGGAGGCCTTTACTAGTGAGTAGATGTGAAACTTTTACAGCAGAGATCTCTGCCTTCAGATTGCTAATAGGTAGGGCCCTAATATATTACAATTATAGTTTTCTTTCCACAATTTAATTAACAGCCGCGAGAAAAAACCTTCTAAGGAAGTAACTGCAGGCTGTGTTTGAACCAAGAACTTCCTCAATACGTACATGTGAGGTGCGCTACCAATTATTGCATTCAAATTCGGCCCGCAGTTAATTTTTTAGGACTTATTTTCTCAGTTTTTGATGTGAAACTTGTTTTTGAATGAGAGTGAATTGAAAAAAAAAAACGACTGACCGAACGAACGAATGGATTCCATATCTCGTAGTGTTTCTCTCTCTGTTACAAATATACTTCCTATACCTTCTCTCTCTCTCTCTCTCTCTCTCTCTCTCTCTCTCTCCCTCTCTTCGCGACTCCCTTTTGTGCGGCGATTCACAATTGCTCAAAAGACTCCTCTTTGATATCCCCATTACTACCATGCTGAGCAAAGCATATTTATGCGCTCTCTCCCCCCCCCCCCCCTCGCTCTCTCTCTCTGCACACTCTCTGCACACTCTAATATTATGTTATCCCCTCAAAACTCATGATGATTTCTGACGAACAATTTTCAAGTTAATTCAACAAAGTTTCGCTTTTGCCTTGTGGCCCCACTGCCACCCACTGTTTTCATTAACTCGTGATAAGAAAAATAATTACAATACAGTAGCACCCAGGGTTTCTTCTTTCTTGTGTAATTTGTCGTTGCTTGCATTTAACGCACACTGCCGCGCCACAGGGTGACTGTCCAATGGATAGACTGGGATGTCACGGTGGCTTTTAAAAAAGTTTAATGCTATTTTCAGTTACCCCAAATTTATGAATAGTAGATTGTTTTGAATGCTTCTGGGGAACCATTTTTGATGAAATTAAAATATTTCCCTAAGCGGATTTTTTCGTTGCCTGGAAAAACCTATTTGAAATACTAAAAAGCAGTAAAATACTATTTTCAAGTTAATAATACCATGTAATTACGCTCATAGAAAGGAGTTATATGTAAATTAGAATTACTAACGAGAATTCAATCAACAAATGAACAAAAGAAACTATTTTTTGAAATTTATATCAATATATTTATGAATATTTCATCAAAAAATTCGTATACATAATGTTCAAGTTTCAATATTAATTCCTTTTTAAAAACTATAGTAAGCATAATATACATGATATTTTTATGTTATTGTAGAATACATAATGTGTATTATACAATGTACAATAATATATAATAGCTATATAATAATTGTATTATAATTAAACGTGCCTACTGTTATACTCGCGTACAGCTTTAAGTAAAAGTTCTGCGTAGTTAGAATTTGACTTTTTCACTTTATATTTTTTTCATATTTTTTCAAAGTCTGCATGAGAAGATTCTACGGCTTGTTCCGAGAAAAATCATAAGCATTAAAATATGATGTATATTATACTTACTATAGTTTTTATATGAAATTAATATTGAAACTTGAACATTATGTAAACGAATTTTTTGATGAAATATTCATAAATACATTGATATTAATTTCAAAAAATCGCTTCTTTTGTTTATTTGTTGATTAAATTCTAGTTAGTAATTCTAATTTACATATAACTCCTTTATATGAACGTAATTACATGGTATTATTAACTTGAAAATAGTATTTTACTGCTTTTTAGTATTTCAAATAGGTTTTTCCAGGCAAAAAAAAATCCGCTCAGGGAAATATTTTAATTTCATCAAAAATGGTTCCCCAGAAGCATTCAAAACAATCTCCTATTGATAACTTTGGGGTACCTGAAAATAGCATTTAACTTTTTTAAAAGCCACCGTGATGTAACGCTCGGATCGACTAGTTTCTAGACAGATCATATATTTTGATAAAAAATAATTAATTGATAATAATTTGTATGATTATACTCGAAATTAGGCTACGATATAATTATTCGTTATTATTTTAGATAATTAATACGTTATGCCTAATTATCATTTACGCAATCAATAAATAATTAAAATAAATGAAATAAATCATATAGTGTGTGTCTGTGCATGGCACTGCATTTGAAATTAGTGATGCTAATTGAGTCGCCTTTATGTGCGCATGTTGTGATTGTAGTATAGTTGATTGGCTGTAGTACGCGCCTGTATTTTAATTCCCGATGAGGACACGAACTAGAACCAATAAGCGCTATGCAGTCGAAGCATGCGCATGTCAAGGTGTTCTTTTCGGGATCACTGTGGGAAATAGTAATCGAATCGAATCGTAGTTCGAGTTCGATAATACGACACGTGGTTTTTCGTATTTGGTAATGCGCCGCTCAGTGTTGCCAACCGTTGCACGGTAAAGTCTGAACAGGAGAAATACGTGAAATATATTTTGAGGCGAGTAATTAACCATAACCTCAATTATGATGGTAGTCTGTTTTAAAACTTTTTAGGCAAACAAGAACTTTTCAAATTAATCATTTTTACGCTCGGTAACTGTGATTTCTATTATAATCGTGTACGTTTCGGTTCTACTTTCCCTATATGATTGAAATCTCAATTTCCTTATAGCGCCACATTGGAATAATTATTTTTATCGGTTGGAATAGAAGTATGTCAAAGATCTGTATATATCTACAGATCAAAAATTGTTGAATATAAAAAGATTTTCAAATTGAGCATTTTACGCTCTTAAGGGGCACTCCTACTACAAAAAAACACCGATACTTCAAGGAATTTTCAAGGAATTGATTTTGATAATTTTAATGGATTTCAAAGAAGTTTGAAGACTATAAGGTATTTTTCTTAAATCCAAGGAATTTTCAAGGTCTTGGAACAATTGTAAGAAATTTAAAAAAATTTTCAAGAATTTGATATATTTTGAGGAATTTGTAATTGATTTCACTAATTTAATAGTATTTCAGAGGATTTAAAAAATTTCAATTGAGTCTAAAAGATTTCAAATTGATATATTGTAGGGAAATATTTGGAAGAATTTCAGTAAATTCCAAGGAATTTGTTATTTATTTTAATAATTTGAAGGAATTTAAAGAGACTGATAATATTTTAGGGCATTCGAAAAGAATCCAAAGCATTTGAAAGAGATGTCAATAATTTCAATGAATGCCAAAAGATTTTAAAGGGTTTGAAATATTTTAGGATATTTTAATAGTTTTCAAGGAATTTTCAACTGATTTTAGTCATTTAATTGATTCAAAAGGATTGTTGGAGGAATTTTTCGAGATTATGAATATTTTAAGGTATTTCAAAAGAATCCAAGATATTTTCAAAAGATTTGAACAATTTGAAGGGATTTCAAAAAGATTAAAGGATTTGAAAACTTTTGGAGGGATTTCAAAAAGATTTAAAGGATTTGAAAACTTTTGGAGGTTTCTTAAAGATTCGAGGGATTTTTCATTTGATTTCAGTACTTTCATCGATTTCAGAGGATTTGCAATATTCTACAGTAATTCAATAGATTTCAAAGCAGTTTCGAGAGCTTTAAAAAGTTTTAAGTGATTTTCGAAGTTTCAAAAGGTTTGAAATATCTTTGGGCATTTCTAATTAATAATTATAATTGATTATATACAAAATTATATTATTGTAAATTATATAAATATTATATAAAAATATTATATTTTAATAATTTATTTATATGTTATTATATAAAAATTATATTTTCAATATTATATAAAATTATAAGATTATAAATGATAGATTATAGATTATATAAAAAATATATTGATTATAATATATAATTATAATATTAATAATTGATTTCAGAGAATTGGAAATATTTGGGAGTATTTTGGAAGATTTCAAGGCATTTTCGAAAGCTTCAAAAAGTTTCAACTTTTAATTAATCCTAAAATAAATATTTAAGGAATTTGAAAAGACTCTAAGGTATTTCCAAGAGAGTTCAATAATTTTGAGGAATTTCAAAAAAGTTTCAAGTGATGTTTAAAGAATCAAAGGATGTCAATAATTTAAAAGAATGTCAAAGGATTGGAAATATTTTAGGGTGCTTTTAAAAATTGCATGGAATTTTGAAGAGTTTACAAAAATTCAAGGAATTCCAAAATATTCTGAATGATTTTTAATATCTTAGGGTAGTTTGAAAGACCCTAGGAATTTTTTTATTGATTTCAGTAATTTAATGATGCTCATAGGATTGGAATTATTTTATGGTATTTTAAAAGGTCTGAAGCATTTTCAAGAGCTTTAAAATGTTTCAATTGATTTCCAAAGATTTTAAAGGATTTGAAAACTTTAAGAGAATTTCAAAAGATTCTAAGGAATATTCAATTGGTTTTAGAAGATTTGGAATATGTTAGAGTGTTGAAAAAGATTCTAAAGCTTTCTCGAGAGATTTGAAAAAATGTGCATGGGGTGTTAAATCAAAGAGTTTCCTAAAATTTCGAAAATATAGATCGATTTAATAGAACCTATGTCAAGTTTTAGGGTATATCAAAAGATTCCAAGGAATTTTCCATTTATTTCGGTAACCTGATAGGATTTGAAATATTATACAGTATTTTTGAAGACTTTAATACACTTTCAAGATATTATTGATTTTTAAGGAATTTTAAAGGATTTCTTTCGAATTTTGTTAATTGACCTGAACTCTTTTAAATTAGGTCAATAATTCTATTCAGTTTAATGGATATTTTATTATATTTTTGTCGTTATTATTAGATAGATATTTATATTTTATTTATTTATTTTTAATTTATTTATTTATTATTAGATAGATATTTTTTAAGTTTTCAGTTTGTGTTTAACTCGTCTTGAAGTGTTTTGAACTCCTTTTTTTATTTTTCAACATTTATTCAAATTCTTTTGAATTCCTTTGTATTTTTCCAAAATCATTTTGAAATTACTCAAATAAATTACATTTCTTGGAGTTTAATATTATTTCTCCAATTTATTTCCATTTTTCAAATCCCAATTGCAATTGTTCGAAGTTTTATGAATTGAAATTTTCAATTCTTTCAATTCTCAGTTTTCAATTTTTCTAAGCGATGACGCTGTTTTGCTACTATTTTGAAAAAAATATACTAAAGACACTATTTTCAAATCAAAAACACGAATTCATCAACCAAGATAGATTTTCTAACAATAAAAAAAATGTCATGAAAAATGTTTAATTCCAAGCCAAAAACATAAACTTTCAACAAAACTGTTGAAGGTTCGACAAAATATTTAAATTTTTACTCAAAAAGATGAATTTTCAATCAAGAAGATTGATTATCTATCAGAGAGAAAGAATTTTGAGTAAAATATGTACATAAATTTTAAACCAAATATTTGAATTTTCAACTAGAAAAATTAATTTTCTATCAAAAAATAAGAATTTTTGACAAATGACATAAATCTCCATCTGAGTACTTTTAACAGTGGATGTGATGTTAGTTTAAATTTGATTTGAATAATTTTTGGGTTATATTTTTTTTGCTCCGAATTTTTTTTCATAAATATTTGAATTTAGAACCAGAAAGATCAAT
>CAKNXH010002094.1:5614-16448 GCA_932178445.1 Andricus quercusramuli | reverse complement strand
GAAGAATTTACTCAACAGTGTATCAAAATAATATTTTGGTATTTTACTAGAGTTTACATATGTTATCTTAATGATTAGTTCAAAAATTCTAGGCGTCAAACTTGTTCTGCTGAGACGTTAAGGTTTATATTTCATTTATCAGTCCAAGAAAAAAAGTTTATTTTACTCAAGAGAGGCAATTCTGGGAATAATAATGAGATTTTCGCGGAAAGTGCTACAATAAAAATCTGAATGTCAAACAGATATCCCACCAAAGATTTGATTCTTAGCGCTGAATTATTACCACCTTCATTTTCTTAATCTTATCGCTAGAGTGATGACATTTAAATGAATACCTGGAAGCTATGTTTATTCTCAAAAATATTATTTCAATTCTAGAAAATGTAATTAATTACAATTTTCCCGTGCCACAGTATTTTTTCTTATAACTAATTTATCAGAATCAAAAATCGATTCAAATTTCCCCCAAAATCCTAAGGCTTTGAAATATTGATTGGAATGGTTGAATAAAAATACTTGGTAATTTTCATTTACTCATTTGATGGTTCAGAAAATTCTTGATAATTTATTAATAGATAAAGACATCAAGCCAAATTGAAAATGGTGAAAGATTTATTAATAGAATCCTTTGGTTATTTTTGAAAAGGTGGTGGAAAAATTTAGAACATAATTGTTACCTTCATTATTGAAGAATCCTTTTGATTTTGATTTTTCCTTACAAAAATAAATATTTAGAATTGAATTCCCACAAACAGCCACTCAAAGCACTTTTTACGCAGTATGCATCCAAAAAGGTAGTCAACAATAATGAGTAAGAGATTTTATTAGAAGCATACTCATGTGAGAATTCTCTCTTTCGCATATGTAATACCAGAAAAATATATTGATCGTACTTTGGACGGCATATAAAAATGTGTTTAATACAGCTAATCAATAGATACGACGAATTTTTTTTTTAAATTTACATTTTTGAACTTAAGTTAATTGAAAATCAGTCGGGGTAAATTAAAAAGAAAATAAAGATAATTTTTAAGAATTGAAGTGATGTTGACATTGAGTGATGTTGCAAAATTCGCGTGGTAATAAGCAGTTTCTAAATTTAAAATTCTCCATTTTGTCACGGTGTAAAAGTTCCCTTTAAGAATGTACTTTTCCATCATATTTTGGTGAAATTACTTTTGAAAAAATAGTGAGATCCGTAACCATAAAAAAACTTAGAATTAATATTTTAATAATTCTACATTATTGCACCTTTAATAATGCTTTTCCAGAAGACAATACCCCTGCATAAAGTTATATTGTCAGTTATGAAAATAAGAGAATATTATTATAATGGATTAAAATGAAAATTGTATTGCTATACTATAATGCCATTAGATTTTTTCAAATAATTACATACTGCATTTTAATGACAACACTGCTGTCGAAAATATTTAGATAGAATTGTGTTTGCAATATTAAATTATTGTTGAGTTTTCTTGAGGTCAAGTCAGTTGGTTTATTCTCTATTAGTTATTAATGCTAAGTTTTCCCTGTCATATGAATTATCATTTAATTATTCTTGATTTATATTTTTTAAACCTATCAATCCTTATGTTTCTACTTCATCTATTGCATTGAACATTATTGCATACCATTTCTTTCTCTTGATATTCAAACTGAAATTTTAAATTGTAAATATCATTTTTAAAGTACCCGCAGCTACGAAACTCTTGCCGCGCAATAAAATTATCTCGTACTTGCCAATGGCTGCGTGCTTACGAGTATGCGCATAATAAGTGTGTAGCTTTCTTTTTTACTGCGGTGTTGACCAGTTTTTTCGAAAGTGTTTGCTGAAAAAACACATTGATAAAGCATCTTAAGGAAAAGGTAAGTTTGATTAATATTCTGATTTTTGATTTATATTTTCATTGGTGAGCGTCTATAAACTACGTGGACGGTCTTTCATTTGTTTAAACAAGGAGGAAAATAAATTTTCTGTGAAGTTAGACAGGTTATGGACGCTCATTCCTTATGTTTTTCATTCGTTCCTTGTTTCACAGAAGAAAAAAATTCACGCTGAAAATGTTTATAGCTTTACTTTACTAAGGAAAATTTACAACAAACTTGAAAACTTCTACATTTTCTAAATTGTTTTTTTCAACCATGATGAAATTGTTTTATTTCTTCCTTGAAAAAATGTAAACCATCTCCATTTAAAGTGAATTTGACATATATGTATATTGTGGACACGTCAAGATTTCAAACTTAAATGAATTATCAATAATTATTATTCTCAGGTATTATAATTAATTTTTCAGGATTCCAGGAAATATCGGCAGATTTCATAGAATTTCACGGGATTTGATAATATTGCAGTGGACCTTAAAGAGTTCATGCAGGAGAAGTGGAGTATTTTGTAGGGTTTCTAAGATTTGAAGGGATTTTAAATTATTTTGTGGAATTCACCAGGAATTCTTATTAATTTATCCTGTATTCTTTTAATTCTTCGGAATACTTTTGAATTTTTAGGTTTGCATAGCCCCGGGCTGAAATCCTGATAGTTTTTTTCGGGTGTCCGTCGGTCCGTCGTACATTTTCCCAAAGCGCGGAAGTGAGGGGAGGGCAAAGTTTCTTCAACAATTTTTTTTTTTAGAAAATTGAAAAATTTTCAATTAACTTTTCATAGGCTAGCTACAAACCCTTGCTTGTAGGTGCTCGGCGAATACTTTGACTAATTTTTTAATTCACTTGAATTCTTCTACATTTACTCAATTCTACTTAAATCCATGGATTAAAAGATTTTTTTTTTTAGGGTAACTTTTCATATTTTTTTGAATTTTCAAGATTTTAAAAGAATTTCAGAGGATTTTAAAGTATTTTGGATATTTTAGGTTATTTTAGAAGATTACAAAGAAATTTGTCAGGATTCAGAAATTCAACGGCATTTCGAAGGAATTAAAATATTTTAGGAAATTTGAAAATATTCAAAGAACTTTTTTTATTTACTGAAGCAGGTTGAAGAGTTCCAAGGGTTTTATTTATTTTAAGGGATTTTAACAAACTTCAAAATGATTTTGAAGAATTTCGGAAGATATGTAAACATTTCACAGGACCCGCAAGGCTGTAGGATATTTTAAAAGATTCTAAGGGATCTTACAAGATTTCTGAGGATTTCAATGATTTTATAGGGTCTTAGGAGTTCATAAGGTATTTTAATGTTTTAGTCGTTCGCCAAAGGTTGCATTTAATAATTTGTTTAACTACGTATTCAGGTTCATAGTTCAAAAACTGTTGTTAAAGAAAGTATTACAATAAGTATGTAATTGCAATAAATAATTTGATACTTTTCCTAATTACAGTCTACCTTTTCTAACCCTACAATACATACGTAAAAAGTTTCAATTATTTAAACAATTACCACTAGAATTTAGTGTGATCTTAATTTTGTTCTGTAATTTTGCGGTTTACTGAAAATGTACGATTTATAGAAAATTCACTACTTCGGATGGTTATTTTACCAACTGCTGGGAATTTACCAATTTTTTTCGTGAAAATCTAACATCTCACAAACTTCCGACGTGGATCGGTGATTTTACGATTTCCAGGAGAAACACATAACCTGAAAGTGCCGTTGCAAAGCAAGATTGAAGTATATTGCTGTCGATTAAAACCCCTCGATCAAAGTTCGGATTTTTACCGGAAGTTAGCCGAATAAACTGAAGCCGGTCGAGACCATATACATATCCGTCAGTAGACGGAAGCCTGGTAGGTGGAGCCATGCACCTGGAAGCAGGAGACCTTGATCTGACGCGAAGACGTGACTCGGCGGCAGGAGAATAAGACCTGACAGGAGAATGAAATTTGTCAGAGGAAGGAGATGGAGAAGAAGAAGGTGGCCTGCCACGAAAAAAACCAACAGGATAATTTCTGACTCCTTACTTACCAGTAAATATGCTCTTGAAAATTTACTTACTTTCAAAGTTGACATCAACAAAACTAAAATTCGTGATGACCATATCATGGCTTTTTTGGAAGTCTTATCACATTATACTAACGTTCCTTTTGATCTTGTTATTAAAGTCATAGATAATAGGCGGTATCACATTAGTAATAATACACAACTTCCCTTGAATGATTTTGAATAAGGTATCATCTTCTTAATGAATTCCACTTTTTTTTAATTTGATGAATAATTTTATGGGCAGATGCTTGGCACTTTCATGAGGTCACCTATCTTTGCCATTCTTCATGAGATTCCAATGCGAGATCCGGATTAAAATGTCACAAAAAATTGTATTGGGCAAGCAATACATTTCGGAAAATTTCTTAATTTTTATCCAACCATCCTATTCAGCACAAAATAGGGATTATTAAAAATCTTCTCGATGCCGCTATTCTGCTGTCTGATAATACTTTCCACTTATATGCCCTATAGAGTGTTAAAGGATACTCATGTCATAACCATTATCCCAATGAGTTCGTACAATCACGTATAAACGAAAGACTTTCTGAGTTAGATGCAAAGAAAAAATAACCTTCTAATAACACCCCAAATGTTGATTGAATTTTTGATGTTAAGCAGGAGATCATCTCCATCCCTTTCATAGCGTCAATTTCACAAAATTTCAAAAGACTATTGAATAAATTTGGAATAAAAAGTGTTTTCTGAGTTGAATCCAAGTTAAATGAATTCACTAAATTGGGGAAAGATAAATCAGATGTTTATATACATCCCATAATACGGATCCACTTTCCATTAAATTTTTGAGGTTGAACTCCTGCATATGGATCCTAGTTTTTATTGTTAAAGCCAATAATAATTGTCTCCAACAAATATTTTCCTGGGGAAATGAAAGTGAACTCCGTCTTTCGAAAAATACTTGAAACCATGATACATTGAGTTTTGAGTATTATTTGTAATGACAAGGTACACGTAATATCTTAAGATAACTTCGGATCGCCAACGTTTTTTTTTATTTAAGATTTTTTCAATTCAGTGGATGACGTGGATGATTGTGGTTCACATTCTGTACTCTAAAATTAGACGAGATCAGGCGACGGGGACCTACTGGAGTTTCCCGTCTTTCATCTCTGGTCAATGAGGTAATCGTTCCGCTATGCATGTTCATTTTTACCCGTTTTCTACCTCTAGCGGACGGAATGTGGGCATATATTCCAGCAAGATAGTCGCTACTCTCCAATATTGCAAAGACGTCACCAGACAATGTTGATAATACAATGTGTTCTCGCGTTGGTATGGGGACATATTTATTCTGTCCTTCAAATAATAAAATATGTTTATCTGCGGGAAAAGTGTATTTCCGAAGTTGGAATACCAGGTTCGAATTTTCAAGGGAAGTAAGCAGCATGAACTGAAGTTGGTCAAGTCCATATCCAGATCCGTCGGAAGAAGGAAGCCTGGTAGGTGGAGTCATGCACCTGGAAGCAGATGGTGGCCTGCCACGAGGAACACCAGCAAAAGGGGCGTCATTGAATAAGCACAAATGTTAAATAAATTAAGTAAACAACCGATAGAAAATGAAAACTAAAATGGATAAATAAAATAAAAATTAAGGTATGAAATAAAATAAAAAGTGCTTATTTCATAGGATTTTATTGAATTTTAAGAAAAATGTGAGTATTAATGATATTTAGGACCTTTTGAAAATTGTACAAAATAAAACAATAGTTTTTCTTACAGCTAATTTATCAAAAATCATTTCAAATTTTCCCTGCAATCCTAAGAAATTATTCAGAATTTTATTGCAAAATTTTGAAATATCTACATCTTGTTTAAAATATTTTGGAATATTTTCAAATTACAAATTACATATCTTCTAATCTTCTCAAAACTTCTAAAACTTTGAAATACTTATTGAAATATTCTAAAGTTTTTATAATATTTTCTTAAAATCCCGCAAAAATTTCAAAAATTGTTTTGAAATCTTTCAGGTACGTTTTCAACATATTTTAAAATCTTCTAAGCATGAAATTATTGTTTTAAATTGGAACTAAGCAGAAAAACTATAGCATTTGAAATTTTCCCGGAAATTGCATTGCCGGCACCCAAAAATTTTTTTTACAGGCATATTCAAAGAAATCTAATAATAATTTGTTAAAAGATAAATGCATAAATCCTGAATTGACATGGTCAAGGGGTTGTGAATAGAATCCTTTTGCATTCTTGAAAAGGTGGTCAAAAAGTTAAGAACATATTTTTCGGAAAGAGGAGATACTAAATTAACTAGGAATGTGACGTAACGATAAGGGGTCGTGCATAAATTACGTAACACTTTCTGGGGAGCGGGGGGTCTAGCTTAGTGTTACGTAATGGTGAAAAACTGCAGGGAAAAGTCGGAAAAAGCTTTACATAGGGGGGGGGGGGGGGGGCAAAATTTTGGGGGAAATTTGTGTTACGTATTTTATGCACGACCCCTAACTAGTTTAGTTTGCAAAGTAACTTACCCATCATTGAGGTTTATGTGCTCTATTCTAAAAGTCTGTGTGACGCTGCGAGTGGGTCCTACTGGAATTTCTGCGATTTCATCTGGAGTCAATGGGATAATTGTGCTACTTTCTATGTTTATTTTTACCCTTCCTCTAGCTTTGTTGCGAGAATTATGTTTATATATTCTAGCAAGTGTATTATCACTTGTCATTATTGCAAAGACATCACCATCATATGTTGATAATACAATTTTTTCTTCGTGTGGCACGGGCCAATAGACACTATTTCCTTCGAGTACTTTAATTCGTTTATCCGCAGGGAAAGTGTATCTTCGAAGTTCGAAAACCCGGTTCGGATTCCTTTTGGAAATGAGCCGAATGCAGTGAAGTTGGTCAAGTTCAAATCCATTTCCATCAGAAGAAGGAAGCCTGGCAGGTGGAGCTATGTAGCTGCCACGAGGAGACTGGGATCTCGCACGTTGAGAAGGTTTGGCAAAAGAAGAAGACCTGAACGAAGAGTGAGGTCTGGCAGGAGGAACAGAAGTGGCAGGAAAATTTTGTATGTCAGGAGAAGATGGGCCGCCACGAGAAGCACCGGGAATAGGGGCGCCGTTAGGCAAACAATCGAACTGTGAACTTAATTCTGCAAGAAGAAACAGACAATTAAATTTTTTTTAAAGAATGATTTTTTATTACTAATAATAATCAGCAAGAGTTTCCAACTAACAAATTCCATTAGTAGCATAAAGTTGGTTCGAATTGATGCTTTCGTTTCTTCATTATTTTTTCCTGGGGATTGGTATTCTAGTAAATTTCCATTTCGTTGTGAAGATAACTCTTTCAAATTTTAAAATATACAAATTTGAATCGTCAATATACATTTTGGTATTTAATTGAATTCTTGGGTTCACTTCAAAGCTATTTTACTTGTAAAAGTATTAAAAGGGTACAAATTAACCCTGAGGATAATTTTCGCCGGGCATAGACAAACAGTTATTTTTGATAGAAAGCTTCAATGCATGATTAATGTGAAGGCAGGTTCGCAGAGATGCGTTTGCTTTTTTATTCTAGATTTTCGAAAGTGGTTATCTATATTTATAAAAATGTTTGTCTTCTAGATTTCTGAATTGGAAAAAAATCAATTATATTTTCATTCTTCACTTATTTGCTTTAGAAATGAATTGTCTCGACGAAAATTCACGATATCAAATTAACGCACGCGACGAATCTCATATTTTTAGCTTCACAGAAATTTCCATTTCACGTTCGAAGTCTTTTTACGATTACTCAACAACCGCTAGATTTTTTTCGTCTTTTCGGTTCAGATGTAGTGAGTATGTGTCGCTGCTGAGTTAATAAATTAAAGAAGCTTTTAGGAATAATTTACTATATTTTCCATGAGTTTAACAAAAACGGTTGAATGAATGTTCAAGTTTTTTCATAACCTAAATTACTATTCTTAGTAGTCGTCTATAAATTATGTAAAACGTTTAGAAATTTTCTTTGACCAATTTTGGCATACGGATTATATTGGTATTTATTTCGACAGAACTCAGATAGAGTTAGGAAAATGATAGTAACTAGGATACCCGGCATATTTTGAGAAACAATTTTGATTTGCGGCAAGATCAAAAATGTTTTTGAAATCATGTACATAGTATAGTATTATATTTACCAATAGAACTAAGTATCACTGACAAGATGGAGACCACCGTAGAAACGATCCTCATTTTTTGCAAATAGGGGGAAAACTGGCTTATACGTTAATAGATATTTTGCTTGACAGTATATCGAATTATTATTCTGATTTGTTGTTACAGTCCATATTTGATTTTTTCACCGCACCTGAGTGGGTGAACAGAAAAACCAAACATTTTGTTTCTATTGTTTTATTCTTATCGCTGAAGTGATAAGATATAATCGATACCTAGAAACTGTATTCATTTACGCAGTTCCTAACTGCTTCATTTATTATATTTGAATAGCTATTATAAAATTTCTCTAATGAAATTTTTTTTTCAACGGAGGGAATATTTTAAGCTAGCCTGTAATATTTATTTTGATATATTGAGAATTATACAGTTAAAAAGAAACTTCTTGCGCGTTTTAAATAAGTGTTTCTTAAGTAGAGGTCACAATATTTTCTATCTCCTCTATAATTTGTTGCAATAATCAGTCGGGATTTTTTTTTCATTGTATTGATCAAGATCAAGAATGATAATAGAGAAAAATGATTCAGATTGTTTAAAAAATTCTTCGAACTCTTAGTATTTTAAATATTATAATAATTTATTTTGCAAATAATTCATTTCTGAATATTAGAAAATATATCCACGGCGACGTAAACGCGCGCATTTGAATAACCTGGTATAAGAAATCAACCCCTAAACTTAAGAGATTGATTTGGGGTGGATGTTATGGATCGATGAAA
Source organism: Andricus quercusramuli (assembly GCA_932178445.1). NCBI lineage: Eukaryota > Metazoa > Arthropoda > Insecta > Hymenoptera > Cynipidae > Andricus > Andricus quercusramuli. The sequence continues at coordinate 7,588 of CAKNXH010002094.1, read as the reverse complement.
TCGATAAGGATGTTGGCTATTACAGGTCGGATCGAAGGTCCAATTGGTGTTCCTGAGTATTGTTCGTAGAATCGGTTATTGAATGAAAAGTGCGTATTATTGAGACAAAGTTCTATCAAAGGTATGAGATTGGAGGGGAAATTTGCAAAGCATTTTTTAATATCGATTACATCAGAGATTCGTACGTCCACAAAGAGAGGTGCTAGGTTGTAAGTTGGCCAGTTTATTGCGCTGACGGTCAAGCTATGTGAGCTACTGAGCTGAGCTACTATCGTCTTTTGCTCTCTTGAAACAGTGTAGCGGAACATCTAAATCCAAATTAATTTTACATAAAACAAGTTTCCTTCTCTTGAAAGAAAGAATGCAAAATAATAAATTTGTGATAAAACAGTGTCTCAATCATACTTATTTCTTATTCAATGAGCCGGAATTCCGGTGCCGTTACGTTGACGACACTTCTGTCATCCACAGGCAGGTACTAGATGAACTACACAAGTTTTTCGATTTCATAAATCAATTACACCCTAATATCCAGTTCACCATGAAAATTGAACAATTTGGAAAATTGCCTTTCTTGGACGTGCTGGTTTACAAAAGATCTGATAACGCTTTAAGACATGAAGTTTACAGAAAACCCAACCACACAAAGAGATACCTACATGCCTTCTCCCACCACCACCTATGTCAGAACGTAAAATAAAGAAAAGAACGTAAAATATTTTTCCAACAAAACATAAAAAAATAGTCAAAGTCTTAAAACACCCTGATAACATTGATAGGTACAATGGATTTAATACCCATACGATTTGGCTTTCCGCTCTCCCGGGCTTTTTGGAGAAGACTTGATTGGCCAATCAAGTTCGAACAGTCCCCACTATAGGGTGCTCTGGCCAATCACCGGCATCGTAGAGGATAAGAACATCATAACCTGGAACTTCAGTTGCAGGTCAGCCATGAACAAGTGCACTGCAATGTTCACGAAACGTCGCCGAGATTCGTATTTTGCACCTTTTGTACCTTTCTTATTCTTCCTGAAGATAAAATTAATTTTACTGTTTCACACGTAACTTTTTCGTCACCACAGATTTTAATTTACCTTTAATATTAAAAACAAAAAATGTGTTAACTTTCTAAGTTTACAACTTTGCTGAGACGAATATAACTTAATTATTACGAATTGGTTTAGGAAAACAAGTTATTCCGAAAAACTTTTTACTCTTCCATCCAACCATTCCATTCAGCACAAAATAGGGATTGTTAAAAATCTTGTCGATGCCGCTAGTATACAGTCCAATAATACTTTCCATTCATATAACCTATAGATTATTGAAAGATTTCTATGTTATTACAATGATCCTAATGAGTTCGTACAAGAACGTATACACAAATAATTTCTAAGTTAGATTCGAAGAAAAACCAACCTTCTAATAACACCTCAAATGTTGATAGAATTTTCTATGTTAAACTGGAGATCATCTTCATCCCTTTCATAGCGACGATTTCCCAAAATTTCAAAAAGCTATTAAATTAGTTTGAAATGAAAACTGTTTCAAGAGTTCAGTGCAAGTTGAATAAATTTATTTAATTGGGAAAAACTGAATCAGATACTCATAGAGATCTCATAATACGGATACAATTTCCATTAAATGGGATCAGGTTGAACTCCTACATGTTGAACCTAATTCTCATTGTTGAAGACAGTAATAATTGTCGTCAACAAATATTTTTCTGGGAAAATAAAACTAAACTTCTTTTTTCGAAAACGATTTGGAAACCATGAGCTTGTATTATTATTTGTGATGGCATGATACATGTAATATCTTAAGATGGCTTCCGATCACCAACATTTTCTTTCGTTGTACATTTTTTTCAATTGAGTGAATGATGTGGATGATTATGGTTTACATTCTGTTCATTAAAATTAGGAGAGATCTGGCGAAGGCGACCCACTGGAGCTTCCCGTCTTTCATCAGT
>CAKNXH010002093.1:171541-186104 GCA_932178445.1 Andricus quercusramuli | reverse complement strand
TTGACTCCAACTATTCCTAAAATGTTGAAACATCGTTCAAAATTAAGAAAATTAATATCTCTCAAACTAACTCGAACTATAACTAACTAACCTTAAAGAACTAACCTTAAATGTTGAAAAAATCTTTAAAAATTAGGAAAATAGCCCTTAAATCTTCTCGATATTTTTGAAATTTGTTGAAATATTTTGAAATTATGATAATATTTTGAAACTTTTTAAAAACTTTTGAAATTTTCTTCGAAATCTTCAAAAATTTACATTTTATCACAAAATTTTGTGAATCTTTTCAAACATAAAATCATTTTTTAACCATTTTTAAAAACTTTTAAACCTTCTAAATATTTTTTGAAATTCTTCAATTTCTTCCCAAATTTTTCTTCAAATTCTGAAAAATTAAAAAACTTGCCTTCAAATCTTCCATATTGTTTTAACAATATTATGGAAATCTTCGGAAAAGTTTACATTTTTTTAAAAATATTATCTTAAAATTAATTTTTCAGAATGAAAAATCAGTTTAAAGTATCCCCTGAATTATGAGAAATATTTTTTATTATCGTGAAATCTTTTTAATTTTTTCTTCAAATTTTGTATATCGCTTAAAACTTTCTCAGGAATCTCAAAAAAGGTTTTTTTTATTTCTAGAAGCCTTTCAAATTTCTTAAAATAATCTTATGTTTTTTTCGAAATCTTCCAAAATTAAATTTTATTTGAAATTTTGGGAAAACTTTCCAAATTTGGAATCATTTCTTAACCATTTTCAAAACTTTCAAACTTTTGAAAAATCTCTGAAAATCCTTAAGATTTTTCCAAAAATTTTCTTGAAATTCTGAACAATGAAAAAACTTGCTTTTAAATCTTACAGTTTCTGTTTTGGCAATAAATATTGGAAGTCTTTTGAAAGGTTCTAGATTGTTCTAAATATTCTCAAAAAATTAATTTTTCCAAGTGAAAAATACTTGAGAATCAGCCCATGAATTTTGAGAAATATTTGTTATCATCGTGAAACCTTTCAAAATTTTTTGTTTCAAATTGTTCATGAAACTTTTTGATTTTGCTGGTTGAACAATTTTTCTTCAAAATCGTTCACATACTTTTTCGATATTGTAGGAAATAAATAAAAATGTTTTCAAATATTCGTCAATTTTCCCTTAAAATTAATTAAAACAAAAAAATTAGTTTAAATTTTGCCAAAAATTTTAAGACATTTTTTTATTATGTAAGACCTTCCAAAATCTTTGAAAAGTTTTTAAAAACTTCTTTGAAATATTTTCAATTTTTTAATTAATTTTTAATATTTTTAAAACTTTTGAATATATCTCTTAAACTTGATCGAATTAAAAAAAACTGTTTAATCTTGCTATTCGAACATTTTTGCCTTAAAATCGTCAACATTCTTTCTCGAAATTCCAGGAAATAAATAAAAATGTTCAAAAATATTCGTCAATTTTCCCTTAAAATTAATTTAAAGAAATGAAAAATTAATTTAAATTATCCCATGAATTTTAAGAACTATTTTTTGTTATCGTGAAACCTTCCAAACATTTTTTTTCTTAATTTCTTATAAACCTTCGTTTTCTTGCTAATTGCACATTTTTTCTTTAAAATCTTTTAGATTCTTTTCCGAAATTTGAGGAAATAATTGAAAATGTTTTTAAATATTCAGAAATTATCCCTTAAAATGGATTTTCCGAAATACAAAATTAGTTTAAATTATCCCATGAATTTTGAGAAATATTTTTTATTATCGTGAAACCTTCCAAATTTTTGTTCTCAAATTTCTGATAAAACTTTGTAGTCTTGCTATCTGAACATTTTGTCTGTAAAACTTTTCACATTCTTTTTCGAAATTTTAGGAAATAAATAAAAAGCTTTTCAAATATTTGTCAATTTTCTCTTAAAATAAATTTTTTTCAAACAAACCTTTTTTTTAAATTATCCCGTGAATTTTCAGAAATATTTTTCATTATCTTGAAATCTTTCTAAATGCTTAAGAAGCTTCAACATTTTTATTTACAAATATTCAAAAACTTATATTTTTTCAACTTTTTAAAAATCTTCTTAAGTTTTGAGTTAATATTGAGTCTTTTTAAAAATTCTAAATGTCTGTTAAACTTGATAATTAAAAATTTATTAAACTTTGTAATCTTGAAGTTTGTTATCTTTCTTTTTCAAAACACGAAATAGAAGGACTGTTCCAACCAATCATAAATACGAGTTTCCGGACAACAATAGTTTTTAATTGTTTCGAGTTATTTCGAGATGGATCGAGAAATAATCGAAAACGGCGCCATGCGCTTTTTAATAAAAGGAAAAAAAAGGAATTAAAATAAAAATGGAAAAATGGATTATGAAAAGTCAAAATCATCAAAAATAGGCCTAGAGCGCTACAGTGACTATATGCAACGTGGAGCAGTTTGGAATGGAGGCATCGAAATCATAATTGTTATTACTTAAATTAATTTCCATCCATTCTCATAGATGTGTCATAAAAAAATAATCGCTTTATTCCCACAATGACAAACTCAAGGCATATGTAATAAATTATATAAGAATCATAGCTTCTTTATAAGTAGACATATAAGACGTATAAATCAAATAAGGTAACAGAAAAAAGTTAGATACACCTTTAACCGAATTCTCCGTTAATACAGGGATCAGTTTTTCGTCATTCAGAAAAAATGAAGAGCCTTTCCACACTCGTCCTGTCATTGGCAGTTATCCTCAATTCAATTGGTGAATATAATAATATACTATACCTTTAATTTGGAAACATTTTTTAGAATTACGCAAATAACAATTAGTCTGAAGTTTTGCGCAGTATGTTTTAACAAATTTATCCAAATAATTTTTTTCATAGTAGCCCCACCCTCGGGAATATTATCTCAAGCTTGATTTTGAGGCTACATTAATCAAACGAATTTTTTCTTATCTTATCAGACACATTCGAAAAGATTTTCGCAACATTTTTAAGAAACCTTATATTCTTTGGTCTGAATTATAATATTCAAAGATCTCACAATGATAAGCTCTAGGCATACGTAACTCATGTGATGAGAACTGCAGTATAAAATTTCAATAATGTTTCTATTGAAATTAGAAACAGATGGCATAGAAACTGTTTTCTGAATTTATTTTCAGGTTACAAATATCATTTTGAATCACGAATTTATTTTTATTTTTAATTCTATTTACATAAACATTAGAAATAACATTTTTATTTTGCCATCAAAATTAATATCAAAGAGGCTCTTTAAAAATTCAATGTTTGTAATAAAGTCGTCTTAATCTTATATTTTTATACAACAAATTTCACGAATCTTGTAAAAAACTAGAGATTGAAAAACAGAGCCTAAACCTCACCCTGCTGCGTATAATTGTGATTCTGCTCGATGCGATATCATAGGTGCAGGTATCAGTCTTACTGTCGCCAGGCAGTTGAATAATGTAGGAATGTAGAAGAAAATTTGTAAATGAATATTTTCTGTATTATCATATCATTATCGTATCATTTTTTCATTTTCAAGTCCATGCTCCTGCGAACTTTTTATCGGCTGTAAAAAATTCAAATGTCAAACTTGGTAACTCAACATTATTATGAACTTTCGAAGTTGTTAACACGGGAAGGAACATATGAATATCGTTTTACGCACAGAAATATGTACTTAATAGTGTAAAGATGATACGTGTCTCAATCAGTTTGCAATGCAGTAAATATTTTTTACAAAAAATTTCGATTTCTACATTATACAACTACCTGGTGTTAGTAATCATGTGATTTGATGCCTTCAAGACATACTTTGGATCTTTTTATGTCTTTAAAATGTCCGCTGGGTGTCCTTCAAACGCCTGTAAAGAGAAGTCCATACAACAACTTCAGGTCTTGTGTACCCACTGGGGATTGTTAACTTTTTAATTAGTTTTGTGATGAACTTTTCTTCCTAATTTTTTTCTTCCACCTCATTCAAGATTTTGAAATACTTTAATCGAATGACTGATTTCTAAATCCCGGAATATTTTCCGGAATGCGCATTCTATCTTGCCTTACGCACTCTAGAAAAATGTAATTCTTGGCTTCTTGTTGCAGAGTTAAGTTCACAGTCCGAGCCTTCATCTAATACTGGTCCTATTCCTGATGTTCCTTCTACCGGAACTTCTGATTCTCCTGGCAGGTCTCCTCTTCCTGTGAGGTTCAGGTCTAGGTCTCCTCCACTCGGGCATTGTTCTTCTAATAAATCATTTTCTTCAAGGCCTTCTCATCCTACTAGGTGCATGAATCCACCCAACAGGCTTCCTTCCAATTGCGGACCTGGACATACACTTGATCAACTTCCCTTTATTCGGATGATTCGCAGAACGGATTCGGAACGGACATTCGAACTTCGAAGATTCACCTTTCCTGCCGATACTCGGCTTAAACTGAGAGTAGCAGATGGTAAAAGATTCACACCTCTGCCAACCCAAGAACAAATTGTGATATCAACATCCAACGGTGACGTCGTTGCAATATTGGAGAGTCAAAATGCTCTTGCTGGAATATACTTGCATGATAATTCTGCAAAACAGACAAGACGAGCAAAAATAAACATGGAAAGTGGCACTGTTACCCCACTGACCACAGGAGAAATCAGTGACACTCCAGTTGGTTACAACTCTCCAATCAGGAGAAATTTTCAAATCAAACGCGTGAAACTCGTTTAAGGCGCAATCCTTCATGCGCTATCAAGTCAATAAAGAAATACAAACCATCCTCATAATCTCTCTGTGTTTTCTATACTGCTGCACCCAACATGTTTCAAAGCCAATTTTTGGACTAATATCCATGGTTTGGTAAGAATTTGTTTGAGAATTGTGAAGGGAGGTGGTAATCGTCGAATCATTGATATAGAATCACTGATTTGATTTGATTCATTCAAATCCAACAGTCCGTAGACCAATGTGATCCAATTCTCAAGATAGGGTCAACAGTTTTCAAGATTTCATCAGGTATCCCAAGATTCATCAGATCAATCATGATTTTACTATGGCTAACTCAATCGAAGGCCTTGGAGATGTCAGTGAATATGACATCAACCTGACTATTTTGTGTGAGCGATGATTCAATAATTTTCAGAAATGTGATCAGGTCAGTTCCGGTGAACCTTCTTGGAACAAACCCACGCTGAGAATGAAAAAGGACAGGACTTAGGCAGGACCAGATTATCTCACTCAAGAACATCTCCAAAATCTTAGAAAAATTGCACAGCAATGCCACCGAGGGTAATTAACGATTCGAGATTTATCTCCTTTCTTGAAAATAGGACAAACTTTCGCGCATTTCCATTTTTCTAAAAATTTTCCTGCTGAGAGAGACAAATCAAAAATAATCTTTGAAGGCACATCAATCTCGTTAGCACAAAATTTTACTAACGAAGCTGGGATCTTGTCCAACCTGGAAGAGATTTTGTTTTTCAAATTTTTTATATAAGGAAGTATTTATACATCGGTAATACCCATTCCATCTCCCAAATCAGAAAGTGTTTCAGAGATAATACCACAAGGCAAATCATTGGCTGGCTTATAGACACTCGAAAAGAAGTCAGCAAAAGAATCAACAATATTTTTAGGACGTATGATTTCATTACCATCACGGAAGATGATTCCGGAAATTCTCGAAGTCTTATTAAGATTATTGACTAGTGACCATACTGAAGACTGTGATCTCTTAATACCTAATTCTACCTTAACTTCTTGTTGCTTTTGGAATGTCAGTATAGTGTCAATAGATTCAGTATAGGTAAATAATAATTTTGACCCTGACTTAGCAAAATATCTCCTAAATTAGAATCAGCCATAAGGGCCCTTATCATGTGCGACCTAGGTCGCTGATCAATCTCTCTAGCAACCACCAGAGGACAACCGCTTCACAAATTCACCATGCAAAAATTTCTACTTGGGTCCATTAGTATTCAAGGTCTTTCGTTTTGGACGTCATTCATTTCACTGACACTCTTCATCATGCGTTTCTTATAAACTATTTTTCGCCACACTTCTCTGTCCTGGCATACCTATTCAGCTTTCTTCACGTCCATGCATCTTTTCAAGCAAGCTCTTGTGTTTCCGTGGCTTTTCATATCACTTCGAATTAGGTTCTTGTTCACACATTCTAACCATTCTTTTCTTGGTCTACCTCCGGATACGATACCATTCACTTTACATCGATATACTTCTTTCTTCAGTCGTTCATCTTTCATTCTCTCAATAAGCCCAAACCATCTCAACGAATTTCTTTCACACTTGTCAACCAGTGTCTCCTCTTCATTGAATTCTTTGAGAAATCTCTTATTACTGACTTTGTCCATTAGCGTTTTACCGTTTTAGCGCCAGGTGGAAAATTCAATCCCTACTACTTGGGGAGGGGTGGTCATCCTGGTCTACAAATTTTTGGATTAAGTACTGTTCGGTAGACGAACATATTTCCAGAATTTAAAGACGATCAAAGAACATGACTTTTCAAGTTACAGCAGTTTAGAAATAATGCCCCTAATACAGTATTATATATTGCTATTTTAGCATTATCTGATATATTTTCACTTGTTCTATCCTAAATTTATAAATAATAGTTTCGACGTTCAAACGTTCAAATATGTATCCAGGTCTCCATAGTACATTGTTACCTTGAAAGGAGTTTTCCAATGGAAAAAATTGACCTTCAAATGACCTTGAAAGTCATGGTCAAGGTCATGCTCAAGGTCACTACTGAATACGCCTTGGCAAAGTTAGTAACTTTGATCGTTACAAAAAAAAAATTGAAAAGCTTTTATTCCCAGAGGTATGCAGACCTTGTTTAGATTTGAATGACCTTCGACTGACCTTCAAGGTTACAATGTACCTATATATGACCTGGGTACATATTTGCACCTAAAATTTTCCGCTCTATCTATTGCCGATGTAAGAAAGAAGGTTTACTTGTTTTTTAAGTTGACCTTCAAAAAACCTTGGAGGTCATCGCCAAGATCAAAATAAAGGTCACCATTGAATTCTTCGTGGAAAGTTACTGTATAAATGACCTTAAACATCTTGAAAAATATTTGACTTTTTAAATCTCTGAATATCTTTTAAAATGATTGCAATTTTTGTAAATCCAGCAAATTTAAACAAATTGTTTGAAAATCTTTCAATTTCTTTTTCGAAAATTTTGGAGATCTCTTAAGATCTTTTTGAATAATTTTTTGAAAATAAAAAATCATTTCAAATTTTCGGAGAAATTTTACAAAAAAATTTTTTATCATTTTAGAATCTTCCGAAAATTTCAAAAAACTTCTAAATTTTTCCTTCGAAATCTTCAAAAATCAACACTCTGTTTTAAGTTTTTTGAAATCTTCTTCACTCTTCTCTTCAAATTACTTTTTCAAACTAAAAAATTTATTAACAATTTTCCTAGGAATCTCAAGAAAAATTTGCTATTCTCTTGAAATGTTGCGGAAAAAAATCCTTACACTATGAAATTCCAAAAAAAGAAGATATTGGAAATATAAAATTTCCGAAACCAGAAAATGTTCAATTTTGAACATTTAAAAATTATTTTTTTTTTTTTAAATAAACATTCATTTATAAGGAACACAATAATTAAATAGTCAAACAATAATTTAAAAAAATTAACATTGAACAAAATTTTTCTTTGATCAAAATATTTCATTACTGTATTTTTAATAAATAAATAATATTTGGGACGGAAGATTTCTCAGTGGATAAAGAAAAAAAATCTTTAAAAAAATGTTTTGCCTCCAAGCCAAAAATGACCAATTTTTGACAGAAAAGTTGAATTCAAAACCACAAAATATGCATTTAACGAAAAAAGTGAATTTTTAACTCAATAATTGAATTTTCAACCCAAAACATGAATTTTCTACCAAAAATGACGAAATTTGAAAAAATAGATACATTTTCAACCAAACAGATGAATTCCCAACAAAAAAGATCAATCATCTGTCAAAGAATTTTATTTTAAACAAAAAACAGCTGAATCATCCAAAAATAAGAATTTTTTACTAATTGAAATTAATATTCAGCCAAAAATGGAATAGTTTAATTTTAGAGTAAAAAAATTAATTTTCAATAAAAGAGTTTAATAATAAACGAAAAGTAGAATATTTTAGAAAACAGTTAACTTTTGTACTAGAAAAGCTTAATTTTTAACAAAAAGGTTCATTTTAAGCCAAGAGAGGTGAATTTTCAAAATATTTAAATTATAGAAAAATAATATCCAACGTAATCATTGCATTCACAACCAAATAGTTGAACTTTCAAACTAAAGAAACTAATTTGCAATAAAATAGTTGAATTTCCAAACGAAAAAATTAATTTTTTAGAAGACAGTTAAATTTAAAAAATTTAATTTCGAAAAAAGAAAGATGAATTTTTCAACCAAAAACAGTTGAATTTTTCTCATACAAAGACTTTTTAACGAAATATTTTAATTTTTAATAAAAAGTTAATTTTCAACCAAAAAAGAGGAATTTAAGAGAATTAATTTCCCACCCCACGATAGAATTGCGTAATAAAAAAATTATTTTTCCCCTCGACGAACATTTACGTCTAGGTGCACCACAAAAAAAAAATTCTCCTCTGTTTATTTTTGCTTTAGGTGTTTGATTTCAGCTAAATATTCCATCAAAGCCCGAATGTTTATACAACGCACACTGCATGTGGTCGGAAAACTGAATGATGGAAAGGGGTAAGTGAATTTTAATTTAGTAACCTGTGGAAGCCAGATTCGCGAGTCAAAGTGAAAAGTTTTTACCTCGGCGACGATTTAATTAGAAACACAAAGTTGAACAGAGGTACAGAGGAAAAAAGGAAGTAGATTATTGAAAAATATGTGAACAATGTTTGGCGCTTACATGTGGATCGACTGTTCAGAATCGCGCGATTTAAAATTAATTTTTTGCAGGGTGGTTGCAAAACTTCATTAAAAAATTTACCTGATTTTCCCCCTTTTCTTCCCTCACAATATGTCCCCGTGTCCGGTATACCCCTATTGTCCACATTATACGCCTTTCTTGTAAAATCTTAATCTCTTTCCTTTCTTTCCATCCCCGTATTTCTGCTTCATAATCTAATACCAGTCTATCAAATAACCAGATTCTCCTTCTCCCATCTTTTTTTGAGCTTTTTTCCCCCATTCCTAATATCTATTCTATTGCCTCCTCCGCTTTTTATCCTTTCTTTTATACGAGCTCTATGATCTCCATTTGTTTGCAAAGCATATCCCAAACATAGACTCCTTTACTTCATGTAACTTCACTCCTTTCCATCTCTTAATTCATTCTTTGCGTCTTCCCCTCCTTTTCTAAGAGTAAATATCTTTTCCTTTCCCATCCTAAGTCCTCCCCATTATTTTCTCTTCACTCCTTCTCCTAAGTCTGAGGTTAATGTATTGAATAAAAGTGGGCTCAGAGGATACCCTTGCCTTACTCCTCTCAAAAACTTGCTCTCCTACATTTACCATGCCTCTTGTCTCTCTAGAAATTTCCGATACTCTATTAAACTCTCTTGTAGCCCTCTTTCCACCACAACTTTTTCTATCACAACTCGGTCCAATTAGTGAAAAGCCGTCCTTAAGTCCACGAACATTGACATCATTGCCACTTTCTTCCGTTGAATTCTTTTATTTATGTATGTTGTGCATCACTCCCATTCCTTTCCCAGACACCACCTAATTCAGTTGCTCTAACTTTTTTTTCTCAACTTTTTTCTTCGAGCTCTCCGATAAAACAGATACACATAGTATACACAATATTATCAATAACGTCATTCCTTAATAATCATTAACCTTCTCCTCCTTGCCTTTCTTCACTATGGTACCACTACTCCTTTACGTCTGACTTTACCCTGACCAGCCCTCTCCTCTCCATCCTCTGCTTCTTATTATCCATTCTCATTCCTTTAGTTCTGTCCCACCATATTTCCAGACTTCATTTGTTACCTTACCTATACCAGGTGCCTTTCTATCACTCATCATTCCTAACACCTTTACTGTTTCTTAGCTTGCTATGCCCTCTTTCTCATCTCCTTCCCTACCATATTTTCCTTTTCTCCTAACTTTCCTGTTTACCGCTCCTGGTAATTCCATAAAATATTTGCCCATTCTACCATCTAAATATCCCGATTTACTCTTTTCATTCTTCTTCTCTCTTTATTTAACACCTTCCATACCTCTTCTTCCGTCCTAGCCTTCTTCGCCTATTTTTCGAACCTTTTATTTTCCTCCTCTTTTTTCGATGACATAACTTTCCTATTTTCTTTTTCCTATTTCCTTTTCCCTTTTTCTTTTTTCTTTTTTCCTTTTTCCTTTTCCTTTTTCTTCCTGCTCTTTTTACCTTTACTATATAATTTCAAAATTTGAACAATTTTGAAAAGTTCCAAAAATTTTTAAATAAAATGTAGATTTTTCCTCATTTTGAAATAAAGTCTTGAAGCTGTTTGAGGATTTTGAGAGGTTTCAAGATAACACCACAATTTCCTTAGAATTTCTGGAAAAGTTTTCAATGATTTTTTATTAAAAAAAAAAGATATAATTTTGAAAATCTTTGAATTCGTTGATTCATTCTTCAATTTAAAAATTGAGAATGATAACGTAGATTGACATATTTTTTTGGCTTTAGGCCCTTCAGGCTGAAAAAAAAAATTTAATTTTACTTTTTCCAAATGAAAATTCAGTTTTTTTGTTTGTAATTCAACATTTCAGTTGAAAAATCTTTTTTTTTTAATTTAATCTATTTTGTTAACATTTTTTAAAATTATTTTGTCAACTGAAAATTCAACTATTCTATGCTCGGTTGAACATTTATTTTCTTCAGTTGAAAATTCAACTAATTAGTTGAAATTTCATATACTTTATTAAAAATTATTCTTTTTTGGTAGAATATTCATTCTTAATATTCAAAATTGTTTTTTTTTTATTGAAAATTAATTTTAACTGCGAATTTAAGTATATCATATTTGTTTAAACATTAATCTTCTTCAGTTCAAAATTCAACTACATATACGTTTGTAAATTTCTGTATATTGTTGAAAGTTTTGTGTTGAAAATTCATCTATTTTGATAATGATTATCCTTTTTGCTAGAAAATTATTATTATTATTTAACTTAATTTTGTGTAGACATTTTTTTTATGAGCATTTAATTTTGTTGGTAGAAAATTCAGTTTTATGTTGAAAATTCAATTATTTCGCTGTAAATGTATTTTATTTGTTTAAAAATTTATTTTTCTCAATAAAAATTAAATTATTCTTTTTTTCGTTGAAAATTCATCTATTTTGTTGAAAATTTGTCTTGTTTTGATAGAAAATTAACATTTTTGATTGAAAATTTCATTAAAAATTAAAATATTTGTTTGAAAATATAGGTGTTTTGTTGAAAATATATATTAATATATATTATATATTGAAATATATATTAAAACTATTCCATCTTTCGTCGATTTTTTTATAGACATTTAATCTTTTTGGTTGAAAATTCATTTTTTTGTTTAAAAATTGAACTATTTCGTTACAAATTAATTTTATTTGTTAAAAAACTTATTTCTCCAACTTAAGGTCGAACTATTCTATTTTTGTCAAAAACTTATCTTTTTTAGTTGAAAATTCAATTATTTTGTTGAAAAATTGTTTTTTTTTATGGTAGCAATATAACCTTTCTAGTTGAAAATTCTATTAAAAATTGGAATATTTGATTGAAAATTCATATATTTTGTTAAAAATCATTCTTCTCTTGTTGAAATTTCATTCATTTGGTTGAAAATTCATGTATTTTGTTGGAAATTATTCCTTTTTGATAGAAAATTCGATTTTGTTTATTTAAAATTATTTTTTTTCCAAACTAAAAATTTAACTATTCCATTTTTCGTCGAAATTTTTTTTATATACATTTAATCCATTTGGTTGGAAATTTATTTGTTTATTTAAAAATTGAACTATTTCGTAAAAAAAAATTTTAATTTGCTTAAAAACTTATTTCTTCAACTTAAAATCAATCGATTCTATTTTTGTCAAAAAAGTTGAAAATTCATTTATTTTGTTGAAAATTTGTTGTTTTTTTGTGGTAGCAGTATAACCTTTTTGTTTGAATATTTAACTATCAAGTTGAAAATTCTAATAAAAATTAAAATTTTTGGTGGAAAATTTATATATTTTGTTAAAAATTCTTCTTCTTTAGTTGAAATTTCATTCTTTTTGTTGAAAATTAGTCTCTTTTGTATTGAAAATTGATTTTTTCAACTAAAAATTTAACTATTAAATTTTTCCTCGATTTTTTTTTGGTAGACATTTAATCTGGCTGAAAATGTAACTATTTAATTGAAGACTTATTTTAATTGGTTATAAACTTATTTCTCGAACTTAAAATTAAACCATTCTATTTTTTGTTGAAAATTCATCTTTCTTTTGATAAAAATATACCCTTTTTGGTTGAGATTTTTTTTTTTTTTTAAATGAATTTTTAAAATTAAAAATGTAGCTATTTTATTTTTGATGGAGCGTTGATATTTTCATTTAAAAATTCACTTATTTTGTTGAATATTACAACTTTTTAAATTTCCCTGAAAAATCGGAAATTCAATTTTGGAAAGCACAAAAAATAATGAAAAATCAATGATTTCATTTTGCGGTCAAACTATGCAAGATACGACAATAAATAAGTTGACCAAAAAGTATTGAAAATTCTTCGAAATCTTTGAAGATATCCAAAAATATTTAAAATCCATGGAAATCTTTTGAATATCTAGCAATTTTTTTAAGTTCTTTAAAATTCCTTGTAAATTTCAAAAATACCCTAAAATTTTTAAAATCTTTTAGAATACCTGCAAATTATTGAAATCTATTTGAAATTTCTTTAAATCTTTCAAAATACCCTAAAATATTTAAAATCCTTTGAAATACCTTGAAACTTTTTAAACCGCGGGAAATTTTGTCATATTCCTTTGAATCATAAAAATCCTTGAAAATAGCTTGAAATTACTTAAAACTTTTAAAAAGTCATCAGAATCTTTTGTACTACCCTAAAATATTCGAAATCTGTTGAACTCCCTTAAAATTTTAAATTCCTTGATATTTTTTTTAGAAAGATTTAAAATTACTTCAAAAATTTGTAAGGCTCTTTAAAATTTCCTGAATACTTGAAAAATACCCCAAAATTCTTTGCAATTCGTTCAAATGATTGAAATCCATTGAAAATTCTTCAAAATATTTTAAAATATTTGGAAGTATTTCAAATCATCAAAAGGCTCTTGAAATTCCCTCAATCTATTTGAGCTCTTTAAATTCCTTGTAAATTTTAAAAATATCCTGAAATTAAATTTTTTTTTTAAATACCGTTAAATTATCGAAATCTGTTCAAAATTCTTTGAAACCTTTTTAATCACCCTAAAACATTTAAAATATTTTGAAAACGCTTGAAATTCTATAACACTCTTGAAAATTCCTTGAATTTTTTTAAAAAAGATTCGAAATTCCCTGGAATTTTTAAAAGTAATCCGAAACATTGAAAATTTTCTGAAAGCCCTTAAAATTATTGAAATTTATTGAAAATTCTTCGGAATCTTTTAAAATACACAAAAATATTGGAAATCCTTGGAAATCTTTTAAAATGCCTTGAAACTTTGTAAAGCTCTTGAAAACTTCTTGCAATTTTAAAAAATACCCTGATATCTTAAAAATTTTTCGGAACATACATATGCAAATTATTGAAATTTATTTAAAATTTCTGGAAATCTTTTAAAATACTAGAATATATTTCAAATCCTTCGAAATCCTTCCAAACTTTTTAAATATCTTGAAAATTCCTTCGCATTTAAAAAATACACTGAAATTCTAAAAATCCCTTGAAATGCTTTCAAATTATTGGAATTCACTCAAAATTTCCGAAAATCTTTCAAAATTTTCTACAATTCTATAGGTCCTATAATAATCATTCAAAATCTTTCGAAATTCTAGAAAATTCTTCAAAACTACGTGAAATTACTTCAATTTCCTTTAAAATGATTAAAATCCTTAAGAGTTCCTAAAAATTTTTGTATCTCTTGAAAAAGATTAAGAATCTTTTAAAATACCCTGAAATATTTAAAAACTTCTGAAATCATTAAGAATTTTTGTAGGCTCTTGAAATCTCAAATTCGTACTTTTTTTGAAATTATTTGAAACCTTTCAAATTTCGTATAATCTCTTTAAAATTCCTTAGTTGCTTTAAAAAAACCCTAGAATCTTTTGAAACAGCTACAAGTTATTGAACTCTATTGAAAATTCTTCGGAATCTCCTAAAATACCCGAAAATGTTTCAGGCCGTTTAAAATCTTTTGGAATACCTTGCAATTTTTTAATGATCCCAAAGATTCCGAAAGAATTCAAGAAAATACGGAAACAGGTATAGAACTGAATTCAATAATCTTATGGAATCCACAAGAGTATAGGATCTATAAGGTTATGGGATCTATAAGGTTATAGGACCTATAAGGTTATGGGATCTATAAGGTTATAGGACCTATAAGGTTATGGGATCTATAAGGTTATAAGATCTAGAAGGTTATAG
>CAKNXH010002093.1:125460-162104 GCA_932178445.1 Andricus quercusramuli | reverse complement strand
TATCGAAATTCCTATTTATTCATCGCAGACATCACGGACCCTTTTTTTGGTTTTAATTTAAATGCGAACTGAGTTTTTAGAACCCAATAACCCACGTACCTTTGGAAAGTCCAACTATTCTTTGCTGAAAGTTCATTCAGTCTTTTTGGCTTGAAAATTCTACAATTTTATTGAATTTTTTTGCGTCTTGATTAAACAATTTTTCTCTGGTTCAAAATTTAACTATTTTGTGGAACATTCTCCTTTTTGGTTTTAAAACTCTTCTCTTTTTGTAGAAATTCGATCTATTTTGGTTAAAAATGTAAATGTTTGGATAAAAATTAATCTGTTTAGGTTAAAAATTTATTTTGTAATATTCTGTTGAAAATTCGGTTTTATGGCCAAAATTTGTTTTTACTGAAAATTTTACTATTACTTCTTTTGCAAAAAATTTATCTTGTTTGTTGAAAATTCAACTATTTCGTTGACCCTCGAAAAAATTGCAGAACAAATGAATTTTGGAACAGATATTTAAATTTTGCACTAAAAAATATCAATTTATAACAAAAATGGAATAATTAATATTTTTAATAGAAAAATTAATTTTCAATCAAAAATCACAGATTTTCAAAGAAAATAGTTCTATTTTCAAACTAAGTAACGAAATTTCCACTAAAAATATGAATCTTCAATTGGAATAGTTTAATTTTAATCCAAAAATATGAATTTCCAACAACAAAAATAAATCTTCGACTGAAATAGTGGAATTTCTAACAAAAAAAAGTAATTCTCACTAAAAAAAAAACTGTTAACCAAAACTTGAATAATTAAATTTTAAGTTTAGCAGAGTAATGTTCAACCGAACAGATAAATTTTCAACTAAAAATATGGAATATTCGATTGGAATAAGTTAAATTTTCAGTTAAAAAATTACTTTCCACCAAAAAAAATATCTTTCAACAAAAAAAAAATAACTTTCAAAAAAATGGTTAATTTTTAACTGAAATGATGAATCTTTAACTAGAATAGTTCAATTTTTGAACACAGAGTTGAATTTTCAACAAAAAATTGAATAATTAAATCTTTAGTCAAAAAATGAATATTCCACCCAAGAGGTACATTTTTAATCAAATGTTTTTCAATAAAATAGCTCAGATTTCAGCCAAAGAAATTAATTTTGAATTAAAATAATGAATCTCAAAAAAAAATTAATTTTTCATAAAAGGGTTTAATTTTCAACCAAGTAATTTTATTTTCCACCTAGAAAATAAATTTTTCAACTAGAATGGCAAATATTTAACTGAAATACTTACATTTTTATCCAAAAAGAAGAATTTTCAAACAAGAAGATTAACTTGCAAAGAAAAATATAATTTAAAAAAAAATGGATTTTTAACAAAATATGTACATTTTCAACGGAAATAGTTGAATCAAAAAAGTTTTAATCAAATACGAAAATTTTCAACAGAAAGATGAATTCTTAACGAAAAAAAAGATAGTTGCTATGTCAACCAAAGAAAACAACTAATTTTCGAAAAAATAGTTGAATTTGCAACCAAAAAGTTTACTTTTCAAGAAAATAATGGAATTTTCAACAAAATATTTCAATTTTTAACCCATTACTTGAATGGTCAACCTACAAAGACGAATTCTCAAACAAGAAGACGAATTTTCAACAAAGAAGGTTAATTTTCTACCAAAAAAGACGAATTTTCATGAAAATGCAACAAGAAATGAAAACATTGCATTTTCGAAAAATACGAAAATTTTTTCAACAAAATAGTCAAATTTTCAATTACGAGATGAATTTTAAACTAAAATGGTGAATCTGTAACAAAAAAATAATAATTTGCTGGCAAAGTAGTTTAACTTTTAACCAAAAAAAGAGTAATTTTTAACCAGAAAGTATAATTTTCTGCAAAACTGAATTTCCAAACAGAAAATATTAATTTTCTACTGAGAGACTTATTTCCAACCGAGGAGATAAATTTTTAAATAAAATGATGAATGTTCAATAACAATAAAAATGATTTTTTCACAAAAGACTTTTCAGTCAAGAAAGAAAAAAAAGTTCATCTAAATATTGTTTAACTTCCCAGCCAAAAGATGACTTTTCTGTAAAAAAAAGTTTATTTTCAACAAAACACAATTTTTAAACAGAAAAGCAGAACTTTCAAACAAGAGTTAAATTTCCAGTAAAAAAAAGAATTTAAGAAGAAAAACAAAATTTCAACAAAGTAGTTGAGCTTTTATCCAACGAGATGAATTTCAACTAAAGAGATCAATCTTTATAAAAAATGATTTGTTAGCAAAGTGGTACAAGCTTTAATCAAGTAATATAATTTTCAATTGAAAAAGATATTTATTTTGAATAAAAGCAATTGAATTCAACTAACAAAGACGAATTATCAAACCAAGTGGTTAAATCCTCACCCGAAAAAAAAAAGAATTTCCAACGAACATTTGCATTTTTAACCAAAAATAATTAAATATCTACACGAAAGAGATCAATTTTTGAACGGAAAGCATTCATTTGAAAAAAATAATGGGAATTCCCTGACATCGCCCATGCTATCGACAATGGATGGTTGACCATGCGACATCGACTTTTTCTTTGTCGGCTTTCTTTATTATTTATTTTTTTATGTTTCTTACTGTTTTTGAAGCTTCCCATAAAATAAGGTCGACTTTACATGATACGAGATTCAAGAAGAGATTCATTTCGGAAAATCAAGACAAAACCAGCACAATCGAGAAAGCAAGACTCAGCGATCGCTATCAACAAATTATGGTCGTCCATGCTATTTTTTTTATTATGTTGCTCACTTTGTTTTGAAGCTTCCATTAAAATTGAGTCAACTTCACGTGATACGAGGTTCAAGAAGAAGTTCATGAAAGAAAAATCAAGACAAAATAAAGACAACCGAGCATGATAGAGAATGCAGGATTCATTTATCGCTATCGACAAAGGTTGGTCGTCCATGCGACAGCGACTTTTTCTTGGTCGGCTTTCTTTATTATTTATTTTCTTTCATGTTTCTTACTTTTTTTTAAGCTTTCCATAAAATAAAGTTGACTTTATCTGATACGAGATTCAAGAAGAACTTCATTTTGAAAAATCAAGACAAAATCAGCACAATCGAGCTCGGTCGAGAAACCAAGATTCAGGATCGCTATCGACAAAGGTTGGTCGTCCATGCTACTTTTTTCCTTTATGCTTCTGACTTTGTTTTTTAACTTATAGTAAAATCAAGTAAACTTTACGTGATACGTGGTTCAAGAAGAAGTTCATGAAGAAAAAAGCATGAAAAAAAAACACAAGCGAGCATGATAGAGAAAGCGGGATTCATTTAACGCTATCGACAAAGGTTGGTCGTCCATGCTACTTTTTTCCTTTATGGTTCTGACTTTGTTTTTGAACTTCTAGTAAAATCAAGTCAACTATACGTGATACGTGGTTCCAGAAGAAGTTCATGAAGAAAAAAGCATGAAAAAAAACATAAGCGAGTATAATAGAGAAAGCGGGATTCATTTAACGCTATCGACAAAGGTTTGTCGTCCATGCGACATCGACTTTTTCTTGGTCGGCTTTCTTTATTATTTATTTTCTTAGCCTTCTTACTGTTTTTGAAGCTTCCCATAAAATAAGGTCGACTTTACGTGATACGAGATTCAAGAAGAAATTCATTTTGAAAAATCAAGACAAAATCAGCACAATCGAGCTCGATCGAGAAACCAAGATTCAGGATCGCTATCGACAAAGGTTGGTCGTCCATGCTACTTTTTTCCTTTATGCTTCTGACTTTGTTTTTGAACTTCTAGTAAAATCAAGCCAACTTTACGTGATGCGTGGTTCAAGAATTAGTTTATGAAGAAAAAAGCATGACAAAAAAAACACAAGCGAGCATGATAGAGAAAGCGGGATTCATTTAACGCTATCGAAAAAGGTTTGTCGTCCATGCGACATCGACTTTTTCTTGGTCGGCTTTCTTTATTATTTATTTTCTTATCTTTCTTACTTCTTTTGGAGCCCTTGCGTGAAACAAGGTTCAAGAGGAAGTTCATGAAAGAAAAATTTAAAAGGTTGGTCGTCCATGCGATATCCATTTTTCCTTGATCGACTTTCTTTAGTAATTATTTTATTCCTCTATGTTTCTCACCTGTCTTTTAAGCTTCCCGTGTGATTAAGTCACATTAAAGTGATACAAGATTTAAGAAGAAGTCCAGGAAAAAAAATCAATACAATCGAGCACGATCGAGAAAGCAAAATTCGGCGATCGCTATCGACAAAGGTTGGTCGTCCATGCGATATCGATTTTTTCTTGGTCGGCTTAATCTAGTATTTATTTTGTTCCATTACGTTTGTCACTTTGTTTTGAAGCTTCTAGGGAAATGAAGTCGCCTTTGCGAGACACATGATTCAAGAAGAAGTTCATGAAAGAAAAAAAAAATGAACACATTCGAGCACGATCGAGAAAAAAAGATTCAGCGATCGCAATCATCAAAGGTTCATCGTCCATGCGATATCAATTTTGTCTGCGTTGTTTTTGTCCAAGATTTACTTTTTTCCCTATGTTGCTCACTTTATTCTGAAGTTTCTCTTAAAATCAAGTCGCCTCCGCGTGACACAAGGTCCAAGAAGAAGTACAATGAAAAATTAAAAAAAAAACACAATCAAGCACGATCGTGAAAGCAAGATTCATTCATCGCTGTCAACAAAGGTTGGTCGTCCATGCGATATCCAATTTTTTCTTTGTCAGCTTAATCTAGTATTTACATTGTTCCTTTATGTTTATCACTTTGTTTTGAAGCTTCTCGTGAAATCAAGTCGCCTTTGCGTGATGAAAGGTTCAAGAAGAAGTTTATAAAAGAACAATCAAGAAAAAATCAACAGAACCGAGCACGATAGTGAAAGCAAGATTCATTGATCGCTATCGACAAAGGTTAGTCCATGCGATATTCATTTTCAAGAAGATGTTCATGACAAAAACACTGGTTTTATTTTAATCAGCCTTGTAACGGAGGAAGGTTTAATTAAATGAATTTAAATATTTTGGAAAATATTACTATTACAAAGCTTCGTCTATGAGGAAGCAAAATGCATTTTCCAATTACATAAAAATTTAATGAACAAAATAATAAGAAAAAAATCTGAAAAATTTAGTCTTAAACTTAAAAAAAAATCTAAAATCCGTCAAACTGAGATCTACAAGGAATTCTTTGTTCTGTTTGTCCTGTTTACGACTACATTTAACGATAGCTCTTTAGAATTCGCCTTTCGTCTTGCTAACTTGAGACACACATGCAAAATTGAGGAGGAATCTGACATTCATTTGAAATACAGATACTCCCTTCTACATGAACGTGTGGATTTCGCGAATTTCCGTGAGTGAATGCTCGAAACCTCAGATTAAATTAAACTCGTTGATTCATGTCATTCAGGAAAGTGAAGTGACAAAATTAATTTACTGTGTAGTTTGTAATTATGTAGTTGAAATTCTATAATCTTCGTGGCTCGAGTGGAATTTCAAAGCTTCGGAACTATTTTCTATGCAAGATGCAAAGCCCTTTGAATAAACTCATTTAAGAGAGCATTTTAATTATGTAACATTTTCAACATAAAACCTTTTATAAACGGAATAAAACTCAATTAAATAATGTTTGTACATTTATCTATACTGAATAAATATTTATATAAATTTAAATATTCACATACCTGTACGTACTAGCTTGATCCCAGGAAATCGAAAATAAGCCAGTCAACAAGATCCTAAAATTTTGGAAGAACTGTAATTCCGATTGAAGTTGAAACTAAAATAAATTTTCGAACAGGATTACGCAAATAAAATTTTTTTATTTCATATTTTTCTGAAAAAGCATTTGAGCTTATTCATTCGTTTATTGCAATTTGGATCATAATTCAGAACATTTGATACAACAAATATTATATATCAATCATACATTTATACCAAATTTCGATTCGCAACGACTATTTTATATACAGATTGTACAAAATCAAGACACTAGAGAAAAAAGAATTCTTGAATAAAAAAAATTTTTCTTTGATTCAAAGAAACGGTAATGCTGAATATGACCGAAGAAATATTTCTTCGACGTAAGAAGAAATTTTAAGGAAGCTTGGTTCTCAGTTTCAAATAAATTTGTTCAATTAATTAGCTGCCATGATCATTGAACAAATATTTTTTGTATAAGAGAAATAGCTTTTAAAGAAACTATTTTTTTGAATCAAGGCTTGAGCTAGTTGCTTTTAAATAATATTTAATTGAACTATGTAAAAAAATTCCTTGACACAAGGAAGTGTGGCCACAGAAATGTATTTTTTGCATCCAAGAATTCTTTTTTTCAGTGAATGTGAAAACAAACAAACTTCTAACCTAGGAAAGATATTGTAAGCTCATTCAGATCTACAAAAAATAGATAATTTTTTAAACAGCAGTATGTTACACTTTTTTTTCTTTTTTACATTCTTGAAAAACAATTTGTTTTTATCGCTTTTTGTAGCTTTTATAAATAAAATGTACTGCATTAACAATTCGCCGATAAATTAATGACCTTCAATAAAAATTGAACGGAAATAAAAAGAAAACAGGTATATGCTAGTACATAATATTATTTTTACATATATAATAAGAAGAACACATCAGATCATCCTTAATGAACACAAATTTACCTTTAACCATCATTTTTTTAAATACATATGTCACGTAGAACGAAGAAACCAGCAGTGCTGGTGCAAGAGTCGAGCGCGACTAGGGGAAATGATCTTTATTCAGAATCAGTCAAAACCGGAAAATCGATTTTTCGGTCCTGAAGCTGGTTTCTTCGTTCCACGTCACCTATAGGGAAAAGGAAGTATTTTTTGACGGTATAGAAACTTAGAAACTATGAAATACATATGCATAAAGTATATACGAAGCTGCACATTATAGGTTGAGGTAGACAAGTTCCTCAGTTTTCTTTTCTTTTTTTTACTACCTAATGGCGAACTTTTAGTTTCTGAAAAACTTCGCCTAATTTTAAATATGACCAAGTTCATCTAATCAGTGACCGTTTGCTCTTCATAAATAATATGAAAATTAATAAGAGAAATATGAGTTTGTCACTTGACTTCACCAGGAAAATTTATTAATTTAATAATTTGCATTGTTCGCAAGTGAACAGTCTGTTAAAAATGGACGCCATGCAATCAATCAACTTATTTTTCTCGGAAAGTACCGAGATAGAACTTTGTCATCTAAACACATCTGCTACGAAAATTGTAGGAATGGGCTCGATTCAATAGGTGTTTACGTCGGGAATTCAGAATAAAATGATTATTTTATATTTATAAAATACACTCAAAAGCGGGCGAATGAGAAAATAAATACGCTACTGAGTGACTTGTGAATTCCTGGGCGAAAGAGTTGTATAGGTCACAGGATTCGTCGCAACACCACTATCACCATCTTTTGGGCATAACGGTCCCCAGATCTCCCTCCACCAGCCATGACACTGCGCCAGCGCAGAAGACACATCTCGTCTCCCCGCGTAGGAGGGGAGAAATTGGCCGGTATGCGTACCGTCAAGTGAAGCGAACTCCTTGTTTTTAATCGTTCGAGCTTCATGCAGTATAGTTCGCATTCCGAGCTCTTCTTCGTCGTCACAGAGTGGCTGTTTAATTGATTTTACTTTTTTGGATAAGCTTTCTTTTTGGGCGTCGATATTCTGTGTCTTCTGCATTTCTGGACTTGGTGGTTGCACGGAAAAGTAAAGTTGAGTTTAAAAGAAAAACGAACAACGAAGCACGGAAATGTGAAGTGAAATTTAAAAGAAAACAGAACAATGAAGCACGGAAACGTCAAGTGAAATTTAAAATAAAACAGAACAACGAAGCATGGAGACATGAAGTGGAATTTAAAAGAAAACAGAACAATGAAGCAAGAAAACGTAAAGTGAAATTTAAAAGAAAACAGAACAACGGAGCACGGAAACGTGAAGTGAAATTTAAAAGAAAACAGAACAAGGAAGCAAGAAAACGTGAAGTGAATGTAATGTGATGTATTAATGCAAATATGAAAACTTTTCAATTGAGAGCAATTTTGGACCCTGAATATGAGGACCATTATATTTGTAGAGAATTTTTGGCAGAAAATTATTTCAAATTTTCCTCCCGCCAAATTCCTAGTATATATCTTTACATTTTTCCCCTCTCGAAGCCGAGCATGTGTAGCTAAATAACAAAGTTTTTATGAATTTTTGATAGCTTACTTAAAATTAGGAAAGAAAGGAAGCGGCGTTTCAAGCAAACTTCCAGAACTTAATGACATTAGCAATCGAGCAAAATGGATTAACGTGGACGAAGCATTCGCATTAAGAAGCCGTCAATTAAAGAAAAAAAAGGTGAAATCCCAAAAATGGATCAAAGTAAATTATACCCAGATTGGCATTGCTTAAATGATGATATCTATAGGTTATTGAAATATGAGCCATTGTAATATCGTTTTTGTCGAACCTAATTTGCCTCTTAAATTTTGATATATCTTCTTACGTGTTTTGATATCTTATCTTTCGTTACACTTCATTATCTTCTTATTGTTGCTATTACCCTCGAGACTTTTTATATTTTTGATTATCTTATCTTGGGATATTTTATTGTGTTTTGCCTCTTTTTGTTATTTCGGATTATCTTACGTGTTGGATACCTTTTTATCTGTCACCAAATTTTTATTTTGGATTATAGTTTGTTTTAAATCGAGGTATATCCTTTTGACTGAGGTTTATAAGGTTCTAGTTCATCGTTTGGCATGAAACGTTTAGCGTTCAATGAGTTTCCCTTTTCCGTTTGGAATATAGATTCCGTGTACCTTTACCGTTTCTCACTCACTTTGATTGAATTGGTTCACCTTTGTCCCAAGCAAGGACTGGCGCCAAAAATCTAAGTCATTTTATCGTTCAAACCGTTTGTTTAAAAAGTCATTTATTCCGGCTAGGGTCCTTTGTGCGCTATTTAGAGAGACCACAGAATTTTATATTTGATTATTAGAAGTAGCGTTACAGATTTTATTTATTTGCTTTTTCCGATGTTCAATTTTTGTTTCCTCGTTGATCCTGTAAGGAGTCAAGAAACTCCGTTTCATTATTAATGAAATAATAATTGCTAAAAGAGGTTATTGTTTCTTAACTTTGCACTGGACTCTTTATCACGGGAGGGTGCAGTTAAAACAATTAATTATTTAAACATATAATAATTAATGAAAAGATTTTGATTTATTAACTTCGCACCGGCCCCTCTCTCACGGGAGGGTAGAGTTAACCATTTCATCATTAAAAAATAAAATTTTTTTGACAAATGATTGTTTATTAAATTCGCACTGGTCCCTTTCACAGGAAGGTCCAGTTAAATACATTCATTAGTAAAAAAAATCATTATTACTGAGAAGAATATTGTCTATTGACTTCACACCGGTCCCTCTATCAAGGGAAGGACCAGTTAACACAACTAATTATTTAAACAAATAATAATGATTAAAAAGGTTATTATTTATTAACTTCGCACTCGTTCCTCTCTCACGGGAGGGTCCATTTAACACAAGTATTATTAACTAATAATAAAACTCATAAAATAATTACCACGATAGCTGGACTCAGTCATTTAATTTTCATTATGCATGGATAAAGGATATTTCTCGACTAGTCAGCAGTTAACTATCTGCAAGGAAAAATAGAAAAGCGCGAAAGATTGCGTAAACTTGAATGTCTACAAAATCGTGCTGCCACAGCCTGGAAGAAATATACTCGAATTCAAAAACTTCAAGAATAAAGAGAAGTTTAAAAGGAATTATTATTTTTTTTATTAATTATTCCTTTTATCGTATATGCAGAATGTGAGTCCCTGCTAAAACCAGTGGAATTTCAGGAAAGAAAACACCGAGGTGTTCCAAAAACATGACGTTTGTGGCATCGGATATTACCTCAAGTGCAGCTATGACAATTCACTATCTTTCTATAAGTCCTGTCCTGAAGATGTGGAACCAGCAAAGTGGATTGCTCTGGAATTACTGAAGATAGCAAACAGTTCTGATGAAGTACCTACTACATTTACAGTTCCCATGCAGAAACTGATCCCAGAGCAACAGGAAGTCTTCATTGGATTCACGAAATCTCACATGTGCGGAAAGGCTCTATATCCAACGAAATTTATGCACATGGAAAGAAACCTCTCGAAATCCTCAGCAGTACAAACCCAAAACGAAATAAGTATCGAATACGCCTTTTCGAAACCGATATTTATTGTAAAGACATTAGGTCATAACGCTAAATTACCACCATTTGAGGCTAAGTGCATAACAAATATAATGTAAAATATGTACTGTGTTCGAGAAAATCTAAGTTGAGTGTTCGTCATCTTTAATTCTGTGAAAATTGGTGTTGTGCACAAATTGGATTATGTGTTAGTTGGATAAAAACCCGAATCTTTAAGGCTCTCTGAAGCTGAACCCAGGATTCATTAGGTGTATAAATCAATGAGCTCTCAGTCCTCACTGGTCACCCTGAAGACCCTCCTCCATTGTCGGGAGAAATCTGGGCTACACATCTCCCTTCTGGAAGGGATCATCAATACTATTTCCCTTCACAACAATCCATGTGATAAACCAATTTGGATCTCTTGCCCAAGCTAATGCAGCCAACATTAAAGACACCTTCAAGGATCTAATAATCAGCCGATGGGGAACACCGGAAGTGCTTCATTAAGACCGATGCACTGAATACGCCAATAAGGTGTTGGACGAGATGGCTAGGAAAAAAAATATCCACCGCTCGTTTAGCCCAGTATACCACGATAAAGGAGCCATTTTGTTCTACCAAATTACTTGTTGGATAAAGGACCTAGGGTTTCTCTCCGAAGGAAGAAAGGTAGGCGTCAGTCTGTTCCTCTAGTTTTTTTGAGTTATTTTGGGTCTGATTTGGATTCTGTTTTATTTTGAGATGTTTTAGTTTGTTTTTGTTGTCGGGATAGAGCGTCGTCGCTTACTACGTACGAATTTTGAGTGAATCGGTATGCATTGTACGATGCTTTTCTTTGTTTCCTTAGTCATTAAGCATAATTTCGTGAAATGGTAATTCTTGTAGTGTTATTTTAAGTTAAGCTTTTTTCCGTGTTGTCTCTTTTATCTTATCGAAGAAGGTTAGCGTCTGTTGACAATAAAATTGTGGGTTATCTAAAGTTTTCAAGGAATAAGTAATGCGATTATAAATCTCCGCCCTTCAGGCA
This sequence comes from Andricus quercusramuli, assembly GCA_932178445.1. Classification (NCBI taxonomy): domain Eukaryota; kingdom Metazoa; phylum Arthropoda; class Insecta; order Hymenoptera; family Cynipidae; genus Andricus; species Andricus quercusramuli. The sequence continues at coordinate 150,853 of CAKNXH010002093.1, read as the reverse complement.
AACAACTGCTTTACATTCACTGTTAATTTCAACAATGTCAATATCATCTTAATATCTTTTCTACTACCAAATAAAGCTACTCTTTTATTTATAAAATTCAAACAAATGGTTTAAGCGTTTCTGTCCCTCAAGACATCCCTCTACCCGGAGTCAGGGCAATTATTTTTTTTCTTGAGTTATTCTAGGCTAATTCTAAATTTGAAGTACTTGATGTTGTTCCTGTCGGACGACACCCGGAAGGCGTTTCTGGCACTCAACACACAAAAGAGTAAGTCAGAACTTTATGACGTCATTCTTCATTTGTATCCCTCAAAGCTGGGACTGGCGTTATAATGGAGTGGGGCGAATTCTGCAATAACTAATGTCGGTTAGTTTGGCAGGGCGAAATGGATTAACAGGCTGGCCAGGGATGTGCCACCTATAAAAATCTTCCCCCAGATGTTGAAATCTGGGAAGAAACAAACATCCACTTCTTAATCTTGAAGCCCCTAGTGAAACTAACGAAGTGCGAGGTATGTAGTGGGGAGGGAGAGTTTATACAAGAGGATTCCGCGAAGTGCCCGGAGTGCAGTGGGGTGTTGGTGGCCGCCTTGTGGAAGGGGATCCACCAACAGGCACCTCTAACAGAAGGACTCTACGAGGTGGAGCCCCTAGCGTATAACGGAGGCAAGATTGTGCGTTTTCGGAAAATAAGCCCTAACGACAGTCTTCCTGTTACTACGTATCTGAATTTCCTCTTTCCCGTCGGAGCAGCCCTCCCCAGCATTGGATGACGAAGAGAAATAGGAACCTTTAAAAACCTAGGATCTGTTTAAACTTCGCAATTTAACAAATTCGTATTGTCCTGATGAGGAAAACTATGGCTTTCGAAACGTAGACGACTGCAAATGATGGAATAAAGGATCCAACAACGAACTCTTTTTTTCGATCTGAAGTATGTCATTAACCACCATATACATTATATATTTTTACAAGTTTATATGACTCAGACAAACAACATCGCTTAAACATCTTTTCTAATCAAACATATATTATCCTTATTTGTACCATTACAAATAATGTAAGGTAGATAAAAGTATCATTTTTATAGATTCTGTTTCGACGTAAAAATAAAAAAAGATCAAAAAGAAAAATGACGTTAGTTAAACCAATAAGCTTAGTGAGTTGTTCGTGGGTCAAAATGGTGTGGCCCACGGACTCTGTTTATTCTGGTGATTATGTCGCAGTTGACGGACAGGTAAGTCGTTAGCCACCTTATAATCCGGTTTCCATCCTGGGTCATCCCTGGCCAGGTCATGGTTAACGGATAACGGTTAACTAATCCTCAAAAAGAAAGAAAAGTAATTTTCGGGTCAAGTGTAAAACTATTGAAAATAGTTTCCTAACTAGAGCGCATTGGGAACCTCATCGTGGGGACGTTAAACCTGGAAAACCCTTCATCCAACGAGTGAACCCGCGGATTCAAATTACTGGGTCAATCTTCGGAATAATCGGGCTTCCGTACATCGGAAAATTTATCTCCGAAGATAACGGTTGTTTGGGAAGGCCACGTGAAGTTTGGCATCCCCAAAAATTTTTAATCCGCAACAAACAGAAACGCCTTAGGCAATTTCAAAGTCGAATCTCAAAACTTCCGAGAAATTGTCTATTGTAGTTAGTGTCTGGAATAGCAGGGAGAAGGACAATAAGGAGACATGCGAATTTAAACGCACTCCATGTCATCTTGGTTAGAAAAACAATTGTTATTCTCTCCGCTGAAACAAATATAACGCCCGTGTGAGGGGACGTGTCGGGCAACTACGTGCGAAAGCGCGTGTGTGTCGCGACTACGCTTAAATGGACTAGAGTTGTCTCAAAGACAACGAGAAATAATCCAATGAACATCGGCCCTTTAGAAACGGGAAAAGCTAGGGGTTTCATAAATCATTATCTGTCCTTTTTCTAAAGGTAATTAATTGTGAAATCAGCGAAGGGACTCGGTGAGTACTTGGTATCGTTCCAATTTTGTATTATCTACATGCATATTTATATTAAAGTGACATTCCTTAATACTTGTTTCATTGCTTATTGAGAAAAAATAATATCCCTTCACTAATAGTCTGGCAAAGTATTCTCGGATGAGAACAATTAAATTACGTCCCACAAAAATAATTAACGAAGCCTGACATTAGATTTCGTTCAGTTTGTGAAGCCTCCGCAACCCATGGCATATATTTAGTGAAAATGAAAACCTAAGAAAGTGAATACCAAAATAAATTATCGGGTTGTAACAAACTGATGTAACAAACTACTTTTACTTTTATGGTAAGAGCAATTATTTTATCTAGACTCACTTCATATATAACACCTGATAGTATACATACCGATGATTGGGATCATCTCAGGGGTATAAAATTTGCAGACCCTTTCCTAGAAAAGGGTGGAATTATGGAAATGATTTAAGGGGCTGAAGTTTACTCCTATGTCAATGAGGAGGGACTCAAAAAGGGGGGTTTAAGATTCTTTCGAGACTTCAATCAAGGGAATTCACTACATCAGTGCAATCTCTCGTGGGATTGCAAAGTACCGTAGACATAACGTAGTCGAGCAGTAACAATACTAACTGTGTCGCCTACTGCTGATTATACTATACTAACTAACGTTCTTTTTTTCAAGCATTTGGGTACTCGGTACAGGTACTCGGTCTACTCCGGACCTGCATGGTACTCCAGTACCATGCCTTCTTATAATTTAAAAATAATGTTTTAAAAAAACTATAGTTTTGAATTTTTATTTATAAAAACTACTCTTTTATTATGAATAAATTTTTAACCATCCGGCAAGATCAATCCAGATCGAGTACCGAAAATGGATTTCGGCATAAATAATGTAATTTTTAACTAAATTGATCATTCTTCACAATTTATCTACGGATCCTATACGTATCAAAGTTACTATGATGCATGATCGTGGTTGTTTTTTGCTTTTGGAGAAAATTCTCAATTCTCCTTCTTCAGAATATAACTTTCAACTAAATTTAACTTCTTGTTTAATGATTTAACTATGGTCTTTTCTGATGAGGTTGCCAAACTGGTGACGAAACGTCAATTTTATTAAACCAATTTTTAGTCTGGAAGCGTTGTTCTTAACTTTCATATATTATTCATCCCAGACGTTAAATTATTATTGAGGATTCAACATCTCTCCTCTGTCTACTTATACACACTCTTTTTGTAAATCAATAATCGACCAGTAGGACGAAAAATACAAGATCTACACATTACCTACTACCCTGGTCAAGAAACTTGATAACATTTGAAAAAATTTTCAAAAAATTTTCAAAATCGAATAATGTCACAACCCGAGCCTAACTTTAAAATAACATTTGCTATTTTATGATCTAAAATAGAAAGCAGCTGGCGTTGACCACTTTAGATAACCTAATCGGTTAAAATAATTGAAAATCTAAAATATGGTTTACCGTGATTATTCACAAAGAAATAACAAATAAGATCATGTCTTCACAACAACACACATTATTGCTACATTGCAACCGAAACCCAAAACGTTGAGCGAATTTCAAAGCTAGCGCGCCGAACCTTGATTATGGACCTTTAATTAATTTAACCAATTACATCTGCACAAAGAGGCCAGTTTGTGCAGCCTGCGTCCATCCCATCACACCACCTATTCTCTATTTCTGCGTATACATTCTAACTTCTCGGATATATCCGTATATGCGGCGATTCCCTTGGCGCGGTATCTCGACAAGCTAAATCCGCCATACATGCGCATCCCCATGATACGCTTGACGGAAGAGACGACGGTGTTGCACTAACCATCACATGGATGTTCTTGCGGTGGCTGGCTACCCACAAAACCACAAACCGTAACTCAATTAATCGGGATTGATCCGCTGCGTATATATTTGCTCGTATAGATTACAGGTACCTGCGGACAACAGGAGTGGGTGGATGCTGACTTCCGGCATGTCCTGACGAATTATGGCGCACCGGGACCCAGAGATCTCTGATACACATGCGTCGCGGTATGTAAATGCCGTTTATTCCAAAAGAGATAAGAATGAAAACAAGAGATTTTACACTATAGTTCAATATAGGAAAAATATATCTTAAGATGGAAACGGTGGATGCACACTCCGTCATCCTTAAAATTTTCATTAACAACTTCACTATTATATAAAAAATGTTAAGCTTCGAATAACCAATTATTATTTAATTCTACATACTTCTTCACATAGTCAGCAAAATGTGAAAGACAATCTAATGAGAGAATCGGTCCGATTTCTAAACGCGATTTTACTTCACATCGTGGAGCGAAAGCTCGTTCAAATAAATTAAAAATCAACGAAAGAAATGAAAAAAGCATACAAACGGAAAGCGGATAAAAATGCAACAAGAGTTGAAAAGGAACAAAAATGTCACTCTAGTAAAAGAAAGAAACTTCAATTCAAAAATAAAATATTAGGTTATATTTTGTTGCTCTTTGTCTCAATGTTTTGAAAAAGCTTCCTTTTACAGAGTACAAAGCCATATCGGAACCTTGGTTTCTCATTTTCACAACAAAACTTATTTACATATTTATGCACTAACAACTTTTAGTCTCAGCCATCGTCACTTTACAAATAACGTGAACATATCTTTTCGTCGCATTAAACAGCGTGTTGATAATTATTAAACAACACTCACAGGTACAGGCCTCAAACGGTTTCTAACAAGATATTAAGGGTTCATTTCAGTGCTTAGTGAAAGTAATCGAGAGTACGACAGATATTTTCAGGATCTTTGCATCGGACAGTTCAATTACTTCGGCGATAGAGTGCACTTTCAGACCAGAAGGAACGAAAGCAATTAAGTGCAAAGATATCTTATTCACATCCAGTGGTCGAGGCGATTTATACAAAGAAGATGAATTGTCTCTGCTGTTCAAAATATTTGATTTACTAATTTATTAACTAAATAATACTTCACAAATGGAATTAAAAAATTTTTCCGATTATAACATTGCATACTGAAACTTATACCACAAGCAATGAATAGAGCAGAGCAAAAATATTTTATATATAAATTATGAAAAAGTTTTAATCTAAGTTTTCACATACGTGAATGATCGACGAAATTAAGGATTGTAAAGAAATATATTTGAAAAAAAATTATTTTTTTCTAGTCACTCGTTCCGTAATTTTAATTACGTCTTGAATTTAAATTAGGGTGCTCTTCTTAAGTACCGGTATGAAAAATGATCTGGTCGGATTATACTTCTAATGTTTCCGTAAACCTCTGGAGTATCGGCTAACTGCATTACAAAACCTTGAATCCTTCCCACAAGGCTGACCCATCCACTATATCAAGAACTTGAACCAAATGGCTGAAGCCAGCCCGGGCATAAACCTGGCCCACGCCCAGTCTATTGAGTTTTTGAGTGTCCGGTTCGCGCAAGTGCGCCTGGTTGCCAAACAATCAATTGAGGTATTTTTTTTAGCTCCGAGAAATTATAAGGTAATAGGCGTGGCCCAGTAAGAGATAGTTTCTTTGTAAATTCATCTTCACAAAGTTTGTTATTATTATTAATAACATAAATTCAGTAACATAAATGGACTTATTCGACTGCAAGAAGGTTGTCCAGATTTACGACGATGTATATAAAATTTCGCATGAAAATGCAACAGCTTCGGAGATCTTATACTGGAAACATCAGTGCACCCAGGATATTCGAAGGCTCAATAAAATTTTGCACCGGAGGAAGCAGAATTTGTCTCTGGGTGAAAAAAATAAACTACAAGCAACTATTGGCCTACTGACATCCAAGACCAGATTATTCACAAAACTACAGAAGCGTGGAACTGGTGTCAACGAGGGCTTGGATAGGAAAGGAGATAGGATCAGATGACAAGATCTGGAGTCTGCATTTAAGCGTCGAGTGAGAACTGGTTAGATTGTAAATTTAACCCACAAAGATTTAGATACTTTTTTCGAAGATTCGAAAACAATGATTACTCACAGATTAAAAAATGCTTTGAAAAGTTTCGTTGGGGGCTCAAAAACAAATGTTATTGTTGCCGCGAAATTCAGTGCTATAGAAGAGGGTAAAGAAATTGAAGTGATTAAATTTTTTAATACTAAAAACGAACTAATTTTAGAATCAACTAAAATAAATGAATGGTTTGAGAGTAAAGTCAGAGAGCAACTTTTGACTAAAGTAGAGGATTTGCAACAAACAAAATCTGGATGGAAATTGAAAGAAACAATAAATTTAAATGTAAATATAAATAAGTATGCATCTTTCACAGTAGGCTCATTAACTTTTGTGATTTTGCCTACATTTATTAGAGATAAAAAAGCAGTTGTAAATATTCAGAATAATGACGAGTACTGTTTTCTCTGTTCGGTAATGACCGCTCTTCATCCTGCGGAAAATCATGTAGATAAGGCTAGATCTTATCCGCATTTTAATTCAGAACTCAAGCATGATGGAATCAACTTTCCCATGCCTTTCGAAGATATCAAAAAATTCGAAAAAATGAATGACCTGCGTATAAATGTTTACGGTATAGAACATGAAGAAAATAGGAAAGAAGGTAGGATTGTCCTCCTGTATATAAGCAAATGAAGAATCGAGATGCCCCACAATTCACCTTTTAATGATTGAAAATACCGATTTTGAAACAATGACATCGAAAGTAATCCAGTGTATCATTTCGCATGGATTAAAAATCTATCTCAATTAGTTAGTTCACAATTGTCAAATGGAAAACGGTATATATTCCTTTGCGATAGGTGCTTGTGTCACTTTAAATTGGAAAAATCTTTAATAAACCACAGAGCTGATTGTGAAAATTTAAATAATTGTAGAGTAATACTCCCAACAGAGGACAATGGTAACATATTAAATTAAAAAAATTATAGATACAAGGAAAACGTACGATTTGCCGTGTACGCAGGCATTGAATATTTGCTGGAGCCGATTACAAATTCACGAATAGATAAAGCGGCGTATCAAAAGCATACCCCTATAAGTGTTGCGTATTATACAAATAGCAGTTTTATTGATTCCACTTCAAAACCAAAAGTTCACCGTGGAAAAGACTGTGTTGAATGGTTTGTAAAAGAATTAAAAGATTTAGCAGTTAAAGGAAATTCTCGTTTACAAAATCCCGTACCAATGAAAAAATTAACATCAAAGCAAAAACTTTACCAAATCTTGAATTCTTCCCACAAGGCTGACCCATCCCCTCTATCAACAACTTTAACCAAAGGGCTGAAGCCATCCCGGACATAAACTAGGCCCACGCCCAGTCTATTGAGTTTTAGAGTGTGCGGATGGCGCAAGTGCGCCTGGCGCCCAAAAATCAATTGAATTTTTTTTTAGCTCCGATAAACTGTAAGGTAATGGGCGTGACCCAGTAAGAGTGAGTTTCTTTAGAAATATATCCTTACGAAGTTTGTTATTATTATTATAATTATTAATAAGATACTTTTCATTGCAATCTAAGGAAAGCTTTTTTATACACATAAAATGAAAATTTAATATTTTATAAAAAAAGACAACAAATTTATAACTAAACGTAAGTAAATTTATAACTCACATCTCCACCTGTTCAAAAAGAAAAGAATGTCTGTAAGTTGAATTCTCTGTTTTCGTTAGGTTACTATATATAGCCTTCCGATATTGTATTTATTCCTGATGAGGCTCAACGTCGTTGAGCGAAAGCTTGTGTTTTAAATAAACATATTTTCGAAGAAATAAAAGACTAGTAGATCACAAACTGTCATTCCTCCGACAAACAAAAATTAATACCACACTAGTCAACACCAATTAACACCTTTATAATTAATAAGATACATTCAGTAACATATACGACTTGTGAACTGGAGATAAGAAATCTGGTGTTGAAAATCGGTTATTGCTCTTTCTTATTTTCAAAATTTACACAGTGCCGTCCATTAGGATATTTGTGAAATTGTTTGACTATAGAAGTCACTTCATAGCGAATTTTGTTCAGTTGTCTTCTGACCATCCTATGGTAATTGTATTCGAAAAAGGACTCATTAGACTGCAAGAAGGTTGTCCAGATTTACGACGATGTATATAAAATTTTGCATGAAAATGCAACAGCTTCGGAGATCTTATACTGGAAACATCAACGCACCCAGGATGTTTGAAGGCTGAATAAAATTTTGCTCGGGGGAAAGCAGAATTTATCTCTGGGTGAAAAAAATAAGTTGCAAGCAACCATTGGCCTACTAACATCGAAAAACAGGCTATTCACAAAACTACAGAAGAGTGGACCTGTTGTCAACGAGGGCTTGGATAGGAAATGAGGTAGGATAAGATGGCAAGATCTAGAGTCTGCATAAGATAAAAAGATCAAAAAATATGAAGAAAACTCGAATATCCTCTGAAGTGATAATGGCAAGGGATCCCCCAGGAACTCCAGAAGATTCACTGAGCACCGACTATCAAGAAAGTGATGATGGATTTGGTAAGGTTTTAGAAACATTAATTGAGTTTAACCCTATGCAAATAGATGAAAAGTGTGTTAAAGGCCCTCCTGTTGTTACTATAGGAGTAACACCGGCAGGATCAATGGAGTTATCGGAAGAATGCAGAAAATAAAAGTGCATTCGTACAGTGAAGTTGGAGGATGAGAGTGAGAACAGGTTTGATTGTAAATTTAACGCATAAAGATTTAGACACTTTTTTCGAAGATTCAAAAACAATGATAACTTGCAGATTAGGAAAACACTTTGAAAAGTTTCGTGGGGGGTTTAAAAACAAATGTTATCCTAGCTGCAAAATTCAGTGCTATAGAGGAGGGTCAGGAAATTGAAGCGATTAAATGTTTTAATAATAAAAATGAACTAATTTTAGAATCAACTGAAATAAATGAATGGTTTGAGAGTAAAGTCAGAGAGGAACTTTTCACTAAAGTAGAGGATTTCCAACAAAAAAAATCTGGATGGAAATTGAAAGAAATTATAAATTTAAATGTAAACATAAATAAGTATGCACCTTTTACAGTAGGCTCATCAACTTTTGTGAGATTGCCGAAATTTATCAGAGACAAAAGAGCAGTTGTAAATGTTGAGAACAATGATGAATACTGTTTTCTCTGGTCGGTAATGGCCGCCCTTTGCCCTGCTGACAAGAAAACAGAACGCGTGACTTCCTATCCACATTTTGATACACTCTTGAAACGTGATGAAATCAGTTTTCCCATCACTTTCGAAAATATCAAAAAAGTTGAGAAAATAAATGAACTGCGTATAAATGTTTATGGCATAGAACATGAGGAAAATAGGAAAAAAGATGAGATTGTGCCTCTGTATATAAGCAATGAGAAATCGAGATGCCCTACAATTCACTTGTTAATGCTTGAAAATACTGATTTTGATGACAACGTAAGTAATCCAGTGTATCACTTTGCATGCATTAAAAATCTATCACGACAACAAAGGGAAAGACAAAAAATCAGTTGTAAATGTTCAGACCAATGACGAGTACTGTTTTCTCTGGTCGGTAATGACTGCTCTTCATCCTGCGAAAAATCATGTAGATGAGGCTAGATCTTACCCGCATTTTAATTCAGAACTCAAGCATGATGGAATCAACTTTCCCATGACTTTCGAAGATATCCAAAACTTCGAAAAAATGAATGAATTGCGTATGAATATTTACGGTATAGAACATGAAGAAAATAGAAAAGAAGATTAGATTGTCCCCCTGTATATAAGCAATGAAAAATCGAGATGCCCCACAATTCACCTTTTAATGATTGAAAATACCGATCTTGGCATATCCCTACAAAGTGTTGCGTATTATACACAGTGCAGTTGTAATGATTCCACTTTAGAACCAAAAGTCTACCGTGAAAAAGAACGTATTGGATGGTTTGTAAAATAATTAAAAGATTTAACAGTTAAGGTAAATTCTCGTTTACAAAATCCCGTACCAATGGAAAAATTAACACCAAAGAAAAAACAAGATTTTCTAAATGCTAAAGTGTGTCACATTTGTGAAAAAGAATTTAAGAAATATGATGTTAAACATCGTGATCACTGCCACTTCACAGGTAAGTACCGTGGTCCAGCACACGGAAGCTGCAACGTCAATTACAAAGACTCTCATGTAATTCCATTAGTTTTTCATAATTTATCTGGCTATGACTCGCAATTCTTCATTAAAAAGTTAGCCAAAACTTTTGAGGGACATGTCTCCTTACTACTAATTAATAAAGAAAAATATATCTTATTTACGAAAGATGTTTTGAATACTAAAGTCAAACTCAGATTTATCGATTCTTCCCGATTCATGCCGAGTAATCTAGAAAAATTAGCCTGATATCTCAATGACAGTGAAAAAACAATTACGAGCAAATTTTGCAAAAATGACAGTGAATTAAATTTGTTAACAAGAAAAGGTGTATTCCCATATGAAAAGTTGGAAGAAGAGAGTTTACCTCCAAAAGAGGCATTCTCTTCCAAATTAAATGATTGCCACTTTTCCGATGAAGTTTATCAACATGCGTGTAAAGTGTGGAAGACTTCTAATTTGCAAAATTCGGGGCAGTATTCAGATCTGTACCTCAGAACCGATGTTTTACTTTTAGCAGACATTTTTGAAAATGTTAGAAAAACTTGTTTTGCAACATATAAATTAGATCCTTTGCATTATTATACAGCACCGGGACTTTCTTTTGATGAAATGCTCAAATACCCCGGAAATTGAACTTGATTGACTGAAATTGTTTTTAAAAATGTCTACAACATTATGATTTAGTAACAAATCTCTAATAATTTTTAGTCAGCAATTAATAAAACTTAATTTTGAACACCTAAGAACCGTTATAGGCCTCAACAAAATAATGTTATTACTGAACTGGAACGTTTGGTTGATTCATGATCAGGCAGATGGAAAAAATTAACAGGCAACAAACTGTTTTATATGTCTTTAAAATTATATAAGCGGCGAAATAATTTTATAAATAATGTACGAGATAACTGATATTTTGAATCCTTATCTGAAACTATAAGATTTTTTTATTGTTTCTACTTTTACGTTAATTTTCGTTTGTCTAAGATTTATCCTTTTATAAAAACGACATGCATTTCAGCCAACTTCATAGTGTTACCTTAACGCTCACTTCATGCATACCACGGGTTACGCATGAAGGTAGCGTACTAACCAGAGAGCTGCCAAGTCGAGAGCATGATCCAAACACTCATGGTCTAGCCGAAAAACGTTCCATTTTCGTTCAACTCGCGCATACCAGCTCCATGGCCATCTTGGTTACCATTCAACACAACCGCTAACCGTGCATTTATTCAATATGGCGGTTTTTTGGAAAGGATGCTAAATTTAAATGATATATAAAAGAAGTCGAAGTCAATTTCTAAATTCTTATAGGTGTAAAACCAACCATACACCTAGACGATTAATAATATCATTAATGTAAAAAAAAAATATTTTGTTTCTAAATATATTTAAAAACACTTTTTAGTTGTGTTTTCAAGTCAAAAAGATGAATTTTCAATGAAAGAAATGAATTTTTAACTGAAATGATGAATCTTCTACCAAAAATATGAATGTTTAAACAAATAGTTGAATTTCCAAACCAAAAGATCAATTTTTTACCAGAAAAGACTCATTTTCAACGAAGTTTATGAATTTTCATCTAAAAAAATCAATTTTCAACCAAGATTATAATAGTACGAAAAAAGATGGATTTTCAACAAAAAAAGGAAGTTATATTTCCAGTTTTCAATTTTCAAATTTTCAACCAATGAGATGCAATTTTAATAAAGTACATGAATTTTAAACCAAATATTTATTTCATATAATCTGAAATTCTCGATTATTTACGAACTTGAACTACCAATTACAGAAAACCTTTAGATTTCTGTCTTCTTAAAAGTGTTCTGTCATTGGCTGTTAGTTTTCTGCTTTGCATTTTCGGCCTTCATAGAATTTCACTCTCATGATAACATCATCTATGGCGATCAAAAATTGATTGTTGCGGTCACCTCGGTCTCCTACTCTTTTTCTCTGCTCTGGAACGTGGGTCAACGTGGGTCGTTTCAGGTCGTCAGTGTGGTAAAAAGTTACTTTGAGCATCCAAAGAGTACTAACGATGGCATCGTTTGAATTTACGTCTGATGAGGAAGTGCAAGCATTTATTCATGAAGATAAGGGAATGTAAGTATTCTTATTTTAATTTATTAGAACCTAACCTAAAAATTATTATTCCCACGTGTTCGATCACTATAGAATTTTCCCAATATTCATCGTACTTTCCGGATTTCTTAAGTAGTCTCCTTTTCACAGTGATGCAACTGTTTTGGTTAAAGTTTGACCTTTTGTGTTTAAAAATTCAACCAGTTTTTGGAAAGTCCATCTTTGTAGGTTAAAAGTTCAACTATTTGCGCGGAAAAATATATCTAATGGACTTGATAGTTCAAATATTTTGTTATAATTGCAAATGTTTGGTTGAAAATTACTTTTTTCTTAAATTAGGACCTTCAAAACTCATATCTGGATTCATTTATTTTATCCTATTTTTTTCAGGGATCTCACTGGTTACGTCGATATGATCGATGGCATGAAAGTATTAAAAACTGCACAAGGTCATGTACTTAAGTTCGTTCTGAACAATGCTGCAAATTCTCGAATGCGTGTCCTAATTTGGGGGACATCTTTAGCTACTAAGTACGAATTTGTAGTGAAACAAACATTCAGTTTGGAAATTCTGTAATTGGCTAGCAAGTTATTTGTCAATTTTTCATTTGTTCTCTTTGCATGTTTCAGATTGTGGAGATTACTGGAGGATCAATTAAAATGTCCAATCCAGCCTTCAGAAACCCGAATGAGAAAGTTTCTTTGCTGGAATATCATGTGCAACCGCACAGTACAATTACATTTCATGGTGAACATAAAAGTACTACAGGTAATCTAGCCGTAACATTCAAAAGTATATCTTTTGACGAGGTCATGATTGTGGATGGGCCGATTGGTTAGTATATTATTAATTAATTATAAATTGAAGGATAAACTAGAATAAAAATATATGATCTACCAGGAAGAAAACAAATGTTAACAAAATAATTTATTTTTTGTGAATTTCATAAATTCTTGGACACATGAAGAGCAACGGATTTGTGGAGGTAAAAACCCCTAATGCGTCCTACGGACAAGGCGTAATAGCCAATGGGCAATACAGGCTCACTGTTCAAATCGCATCTTTCCAGGCAGATGCCAGGATGGAAAAAGGTGTGCATCTGAGATTGCGGGGTGTAATGCAAAAACAAGGTGAGCGATTATTGCTGTTAATTTGTCTGCATTAAGGGCACATAAAAGCCGTCTTCTAGCCAATTTTTAGATTTCGTTCAACTGAACTAATCTCTTTAAAATATTTTTATTCATAAAAGAACATTAATTATTCTTTTTTTTTGTAATGCTGTGAGGTATGAAAAGTAGTTTGACGTATAATCGTGTCATATAGTATTATCTTTTTTAATGAAGCATAGGTTCAGGCCAAAGTTTTACACAGCTTAAAATACGAGAAATCTCTATATATTGTCGAACTTCAACGAATGAGGGCCCATTTTGTTCATTATTCAATTATCAGAAACTTTCACTTTGGAACAATGGTAAAAGTTAAAAGTATGAAAGTTACAGACATTTTTTCAAATAATTTTTAAAAACAAACAACTTTTACTATTTTTTCAGTGGGGAGATTCTGATTAATTGAATAGTGAACTAAATGAGTCCTGATTCATTAATATTGGATAATATTAGCAGATTTTTTATCCCTTAGACTATGTATAAATTTGAACTACAGAGATTATTGCTAAAAATGATATTTTTTGTGACTTCTATTTTTTCCATAATGAAATATACCTTTTCTCGGCTTAACTTCATATAATATTATTTTTTTAAATTAAAGCATAATTTCAAAGCCAAAAATATGGTTCACAATGAAAAAATTGCAATAGCAAAAAACATAACTTTGACCAATAATCTTTGTAGTTAAAAGCTTTACACAATTTGAAATATGGGAAATCTTTAGATATTAACGGATTTCAATCAATCAGGGCCCATTTTGTTCATTATTCAATTATTAGGAACTTTCACTTTGGAACAATGGTAAAAGTTAAAAGTATGAAAGTTACAGACATTTTTTCAAATAATTTTGATAAACAAACAAAAGTAACTCACACAAATCAACTTTTACTATTTTTTCAGTGGGGATATTTTGGTCAATTGAATAGTGAACCAAATTAGCCCTGATTCTTTAAGATCAGATAATATTAGGGGATTTCTTATGTCTTGAACTGTCTATAATTTTGACCTACAAAGATTATTGCTCAAAATGTTTATTTTTTTCTAGATGAAATATACATTTCTTAAACATATGTTCTATTTTAAAAAGATGATACCACATGAGGTAATAAATAAATATGTTTCACGTGATTCCTTCAACGACACCGATACCTCCTTCAGCTCATTCTTCCCGCATAATAAGAAATATTTTTTGTCAGGTTCGAAATTTCAATAATTTTTTTTTTTCCTCTATAGCCGGAGGTGGCTTAAGGGTTGCAGACATGAATGCAATCGACATTGTGGAAGATAGCATTCTGACTTTGGAAGAACTAAAACGGTCTACTCACAACGTAATGTTAGTTACCACGAAACGTTCCAATAATGACAGCTATGGACCTCCAGAAAAAAAGCAAGCCTTCGATGAAGAAAACTAAATGGACCGTACACAGTATTTAATTTTTCATATTACAGACATTTGCGTAATATTGCGTCCGAAAAATATTTTTAGCAATCAAAAACTGACCTGAATTGAAAAAATCATTTTGGATTGTTCATAAAAGACTTCAAAATGAAGCACTTTTATGTGCTACCAAGTTTATGGTTTCTAGAAATAATTTAAGTTCACGGCTTATAGAAAAAATTTAATTTTATTGTTTATAGAAAAAAAATTTAAGTTGACTGTTTATCGACAGAAATATCTCTATATCACTATAATAAGTATACATACTTGGAAGGCTGGACTTGATAACATATACCTACTATATTCTAATTCGTTAAAATTCAAGACCATTATATGAAAGGAACAATGTGATTTATTGTAAACAAATAAGACTTACATAATGGAATATGTAAGGAACATTATGATTTGCTGTAACCAATAGAGACTTTCATAAGTAATTGAAATTCGAATTTTTTTATTTTAATAAACAGCTGATTCGTCGATCTCCAGAATTTTAATTTATCTAATGATAATAGATTAAAATCGTATAATTATGTTGGAATACATAATTGTTGTTGAATATTAATTAATTTTATTGAAAATTAATTAATTTAGTTAGAAATTCGTAAACTTTTTATTAAAACTTCTATGATTTTTTTCTTAAATTCAATGTTAGTTGAAAAATAATTACTTTTGTTAGAATTTAGTTTATTTAAATAACTCAATAATTTTCTTTTTTAATTCTGCAAATCTGATAAAAATGTTCGATTTTGATTAAAATTTGATTATTTATTTGGATATTCAGCCATTGTTTTTGAAATTCTTCCGAAATTGATGTAAAAACTTCAATTTCACTGAAAATTGTAAGTTTTTTATGAAAAATAATTTATTTTGCTGAAAATTTGTCGATATTATTGGAAATTATAAAATTTTTTGAAATACTGATTTTCTTGAAAATTTATCTCACTTTGGTTGACATTTTATGAATTTTGTTAAAAATTACATAATTAAATAGTAAAGAAATTACTCCACTGGGAAAATCATCATCAATTTTATTGAAAATTATAGATTTCTGTTTGATATTCGATAATTTTGTTAAAAACTCCATTATTTTTTCTTGAAATTCCAATAATTTTATTTAAAATCATACAATTTTGTTCAAAAATATTATTTAGTGAAACATCACCTACAGTTGTTAAACTTTTGTTCACTTCTTCAAAGATAAAAAATAATATAAATAAATTGAAATATCATTTTTTATCATCTTGGTCACTTATTTTCAAAATTTGAGTGACATTTTTCGTTACTTTTTAATTACTTTACATAGTGTTAAGGTTACTATTCAACTATTTAAGAATGCCTGAGCTGTCTCGAGCTCATTATTAAGTTACTGTAGTATGATAAACTAACGATCATAATTAAACATTTTATAAAAATTTATATAAGTAAAATGGACGATTTACCAATAAGTTGATATTGGCCGTATTCCAATTAAGTATTATACTTCAAAGTATACGGGGTGATGCTTTTATTTCGAGATATGGAAAAATCTCAAGAAATCCGCATCTAACGAAAAAAATGTCATCAATAAAAACTCTTTATTTTTGAGGAGGAAAAGCGACCCCGTAAAAATGTACACCAACCCCGGGGGGCGGGAGAGGGTAACTCAAATATTTTTAAATCACGAATCGAACAAAAATTTTCAGATAAAACTTACGTATTTTTTAAGGAGAATCTAGATCGGCAATAAAGAAAGTAAGTTTCCATTTGAAATTTTTAAGTTACCCCCCTCCCGTCCCAGGTGTTAAGATGTAGGGTTAAGTTTGACGAGGTCTCTTTTTCCCCTCAAAAATAAGTGTTTTTATCGAGAACATTTTTTTCGTTAGATGCTTATTTATTGAGATATTTGGGTGTTTCAAGATAAAATAATTACCCTGTATACTTCGCATGCACTTTTAATACCCAGGCGGAAATATTATATATAGTTTATATATAGTGTGAATTATTATATATAATATTCGTTTGTTTTATACATTTTTTATATAAAACAAATGAATATTACATATAATACTTCACACTATATATACACTTTATATAATATTTCTGCGCTGAATAGTTAAAAAGGTATCTTACAGGCCTATAGTTTATTCTGCTGTGAATCGGGAACTTCCTAACAGTTCCTGACAACTTACTTACAAAAACGAATAATTCATTGGAGCATGTCTTTTCCAAATATTCATGAATATATTTTATTACTTCATTTGGCGTAGTTGAGGTTATTGTAGATATACGCGTTCATTGAATACAAAACATCGCTTCTTTCAAATAAAATCTTCTATTGCCTTAAGGGTCATCCAGAACATACTTGATGTTAGGGGGGGGGGGACATTATTGTTCATCATGCGGGAAAGGGGGGCTCAATGTCCTTTGTATCAAATAATATTGACTCTTTAAATGTTTCTATTTATGAACACTATCTTACTTCATTTATAAATGTGAAGTAACACGGTATGCTCATTTAAACCTTTCATTGGAAGATCCCGTGTGGAAATCTGCCCAATTAAGCCCAGTTAATAAGTGGGCGCCAACTGGGTCCCAGCTGGGCGTCCCGGGTAAAAAGTTTAATTAATTAAAGCGAGTTATATTAATTATACTACAGGCGGAAGGCAATCTCCCACTAATATTATACATTTTTTAGTTATTCCGATTTCTCAATCATGAAAATTTGAGCCAATAAAACCAAAGAATGTTTACGTCCTGTTTGGACGTATACCGGGTATACCCACGTTGATCCCATATAGTGTGCGCCGCCGTAGAAAACAAGTCGGGTCCCATATGGAAATCTCAGTCGCTGTCAGTTACTATTAGTAAATTTAGTTTTTACAGACAATGGGTGAATTAAGTAAAAAAAGGTGTGCGAATAATAAATTACGTTTACTTTTGAGAAAACATCGAGCGATCAGTGGAGTTATAATAAGGAGTAAATTTGAAGACATTGAAGAAGACTCGAGTGATGATAGTGATGAGCATGGTAAGTTACGAAAATCATAGCATTGACTCTTAGATTTCAAAAATGATTAATTATCTGTTTCAAAAATACCTATTATCTCTATATGTGACGTTGCATATTTAATAAAGCTAAAAATGTTGTCAATCCTGAATTACTCGCATTCTAACCTCAAAATTACATTGCCTCATTTTATACTCAATGAATACTAGAATTCAATTTTGTTATGAGAGGACTTATCTTTTTTTCAATTGAAGTGTGTCTGCCAGAGTAAACAACTATCTAATCCTAATACTCTTTTCCTCAAACGAGTTTTTCGAATTCTACCTCAGCAATCAAAGAGTCAATTTTTTAAAATAAAACCCTTCTTTTACTAATTGGGCGTAAAAAGTATTTCCCAGCTGGGGCCCAGCTGGTTACCCCAATCTGGGCATTAGTTGGTCTGAGCGTTACAACCCAGAGAATAGCCCACCTGGGCGAGACTGGGGTTCCCAGTTGGGACCCAACTGGAACTTGGGCAATTTGGCTGGGACCCAGTCTGGCCCCAGTAGACTTTTCCACACGGGATACTGTACAATTTTGAGATTATACTACATATAATGTTTTAATGTACTTTCCTTCTATATGTAAAGAAAAAAAATTGAAACAATTAGTGACATGATTAATAATTAATTCACGTAAGAACCATTTAAACCCTTATCGACTACACTGGCAAAAGTTTTGTATATGAATTAATTCCGAGCTAATTTAAAGTATTAGAAATCATTCAGAAATCTGTATCCGACTTAATAAGAATCAATCCAAAAAGAGTTTTCAACTTAATTTATTGAAAATCATTCAAAAAAAATCCAAGTCAATTCGATTCAATCCGAGAACTTCTATCCGAATAAATCAGAATCAAATTTTCAATTCGAGCAAATCGGAATCAAATCTTCGATCCGAACGATTAAGAATCGACCCGCACTGGTTTAAACCGCATATTCAAGCCTATTAAATCTGAAACAATCCGAATGCGGAATCATTCGAATCTATTCGGTTTGAATATTCAGTTTAGATCAATCCAGGTTCGGATTGATTCTCATTCGTTCGGATTGAAAAGTTGATTGTGATTCATGCGCAAGCGTTCGGATGCATTAGTTTGTATTGGCTCGGAATAAATTCCTATCTGACCCACCAAGGAAATAAATTACGTGATAGTGAAATAAGTCAGAATACTTTTAGAAATTGTATTACAGTCTACCTTACTCCTCTGATTGAAATATATTCTTATCTATAGTTGATAATGGTTAGCAAAGTATCACGTATTTTCTGGATGATCCCTTACCAATGAAATACATTAATAATACAATCGATCTTTTTTTTTAGGATAAGCAGGAAGCAGCTTCGGAGGCGAGCCGAGTGCAAGCATAGCAAAGTATTTCTGGCAGAATTTGATAGATGATTCTTCACTATTACTTATAAGATAAAATAAGAGAACATTACTTTATTGTCATCGAAAATATTAAAAATTGTTATGTTCGATGGATGTTATTGTAATTTGATTCAATAAATGAACCTGTTTCACTGAATAAAATAAATTTACAGTTCACCATTATTTGAGTTGTAATGTAATGAAATGAAAATCATTTGTATTAATTTGTAAGTTTAAAAAGAGATACAAGTAATAACAGATATAACTGATAACAGATACAACTGAAAATAGATACAACTGAAAACAGATAAATTCAAAAGATACTAAACATTTGAGAGATACCAAAACATTTAGCGATAAATGTCACGAGACCCAAAATAGAGTAAGATACAAACAGATCATTTGAAAGATACCAAAACAATTTGGAGATACATTTAGACAAAAAGTTAAAGATATTTAGATACAAACTGACCAAAAACAAAGATATCATACCATAATCTATACGTATGAATGGTATGAATAATTTAATGAAAACAAACGTAGGATTGTAACTCAACCACCAGTATATTTATCATTTTAATTTTTGAAGCGAAAATGCCTAAACGCAAAATTAAATGCTGTCCCACGGAAGAAGAAAAATTGGAACTTTTGAAACAACAAAAAATAAATTATCAGCAACGTTCTTTTCATGAGACTACAAGTAATAAAAGAGATAATGTTGCAACAATTGAAAATGATATTTGTACAGGACAAACTCCTAATACTAATTTAGGAATTAAGGAATTTCCAACAGAATCAACAAGTGCCATGGTGGTAGAAATTTCACAGAATTGTGGAACATCACAAGTTGATCCGAAAAATATCACAAAAGAGGAATCATTACGACAAAGTCGTGAGAAAAATGCTGCTAAGCAACGAGCATATCGTCTTCGTCAGAAGGACAATCGTAACAATGAGACCACAAAAGAAAAATCATTAGGACAAAGTCGTGAGAAAAAAGCTGCTAAGCAACGAGCATATCGTCTTCGTCAAAAGAACATTCGTGACAATGAGATTAACAGCATAATTCAAAGAACAAGAGTGCAAACAAATAACAATGTTGTGTCGTTGAAAAATGAACAAATGATTGCCTCTGATTTAAATGAAAATGTTTCTCAAAACACTCAACATTCTGCTGAATGCTCTCTCGCTGAAGAAGAACAGTTTCAACTTTTTGCACGACAAAAAATCAAAGAATTGCCAGCACAATCAACAAGTACTGCAGTTACAGAAATTACACAGATTTGTGAATCTCCTCAAGTTCAGCAGAAAAAAATCACAGAAGAGGCATCATTCCTACAAAACGGAGGGAAAAATGCTGCTAAGCAAAGAGCGTATCGTCATCGTCAGAAGGACATTCGTAACAGAGAGAAGCTCAGCAAAATCCAAAGAACGAGAGTACAAGCAAATTACAATGTAACAGTTGAGTCCTCAGGAAATGAACAAATCATTGCCTCCAATTCAAATAAGAATGTATCTCAAAACTGTCAACCTTCTGTTTATCCTCAAAATCTTTATGACAATATTGCAACTACAGCTGTAACAGAACACTATTCCGGACAAATGAATATTCTATGTAAACATTGTAATGCCAGACACTTCCAAGCTGAAAAAGTAGCTAACAAAAAAAATTCATTCAATGATTGTTGCAGCCATGGTGAAGTCATTCTTGAAACATTACCCGATCCACCACCGATACTCAAGAGTTTATTCAATGGTACACACGAACTATCAAACGATTTTCTCGAGCGTATAAGGTGGTACAACAATACATTTGCATTCGCGTCTTTTAATGCTAATTTAGTCAAGTTCAATAACAGACGACCTGGGCCATTTTGTTTCAAAATACACGGCCAGATTTATTATCAAATAAATACGTCTTTATATCCACCTGCAGATGAAAGTCCTTCTTATGGTCAACTGTTTATCGTCGATCAAAATGAAGCTACGGATATTCGATGCAACCAGACCTCTACGTTGAATAGGGAAATTATTGATGCCGTAGATAATTCTCTTCGCAACTGCAATGTATTTGCTCAATCATACCGAATGATGCATGAAGAGATACAACAATCAATGATGAACGACAATACACAGTCTGAACCTGAAATGAAATTATTATTTTCCTTGAAACCTGGAATGGATAGAAGACGGTATAATTTTCAGAAAGTTAATGAGGTTGCTGCCATTTTCACAACAACTGCTGACGGTGATATTCCGGAATCTTATGTGACTATACATAATAAGGATACTACAGAGCTTGAATACGTTAGTTCCATGGACGCCAATGTTGAACCTTGGATATACCCATTATTTTATCTATATGGTACAAGGGGTTGGCATGGAAATATATTCTGCGTTAACAAACGAAGGCGGGTATCACGATCAGCATACATCAAGTACAGAATGGCCACTCGAAATAATAATGTATTTTTAATGGGAAGGCGATTATTCCAGCAATGAATTGTTGACAGTTACGTAAAAGTGGAGAAAGATAGGATGAATTTCTGTAGAATGAATCAAAAAACAATTCGGGCTGATACTTATCAAGGTTTGATTGATCATTTACAACGTACAGCAGATGAAACAAGCAGCCATGTTGGAAAAATGGTAATCCTTCCATCATCGTTTACAGGATCACCACGCAATATGTTACAACATTATCAAGACTCGATGGCTATCGTTAGGAAATATGGTAAACCAGACCTATTTATAACCATGACATGTAATCCAAACTGGCGTGAAATCCAGGAGAATTTATTGCCTGGGCAAACAGCATCAGACAGACCCGACATTGTTTCACGCGTTTTCAATATCAAGAAAGATGAACTCATCAATATAATTGTAAAAAAAAAAAAAATCGGCGGAGTACTTGCCTTTGTGTATGTTGTCGAATATCAAAAGCGGGGATTACCTCATGTTCATCTATTGTTAACGTTAAAACAAAATAATAAAATAACTACTCCTGAGATAGTTGATAAATATATATCTGCTGAAATTCCAAATCCACACGAAAATCCCATACTTCATAATATTGTTATGAAAAACATGATTCACGGTCCATGTGGAAACTGGTGCAAAGATGAAAATGGCAAATGCTCCAAAAACTTTCCGAAAAAATTCCAAGCAGAAACAATGATGGATGAAAATGGATATCCAACGTATGTTTGCAGAAATACAGGTGTTTATAATCGTTCTAATGGAGGCACGACTGACAATCAATATGTTGTTCCACACAATGACGAATTATTACAATTATTCAATTGTCACATTAATGTAGAAGTAGTGTCCACCATCAAATCTGTTAAATATTTGTATAAGTATATCTACAAAGGACATGACGCTGCTGCTGTAGTTGTTACCGAAAATGATAGTAGTCAAAGCATTATTCATCATGACGAAATTCGAAATTTTATAGAAACTAGATACGTCAGTCCAGTTGAAGCATGCGATCGAATATACGGAAGGCCATTGCAAAATAAAAGCCATTCTATTATGCGGTTGCCAGTACATTTACATAATCAACAAACTGTTACTATCAGTGATGAAGGAAATGATAATTCCATAAGAACTGCGTTAGAAAAGAAAACTATGTTACTTGATTATTTCGCCTTGAATCAACGTGATCCCGAAGCTAGGCAATTCACGTATGCGGAAATCCCGTCTCATTATGTATTCAAGAAACAAGCAGATGTCAATACATTTAAATGGGTTATTCGAAAAACGCAATTTAACGTCATTGGAAGAATGTATTCTATCAGTCCCAGTCAAGTAGAACTATTTCATCTGCGTTTATTACTGATAACTGTTAAAGGAGCCACAAGTTTTGATGATATCAAAACAGTCAATGGTAATACACACGATACCTTTCACAGCGCATGTTTAGCATTGGGTCTCATCGAAGACGACACAGAGTGGGATCGTGCAATGGCAGAAGGAGAAATATGGATGATGCCTTATCAATTAAGGCATTTGTTTGTTCGTATTTTGATATACTGCCATCCAAACAATCCAGAAGAACTCTGGCAAAAATTCAAAGATTCCATGTCACAAAACTTTCTAAGAAATTGTACTTTAGAGGAAGCACATCGAAGAGCATATATTGAAATTAATACCTATCTCTTACGTGAAAGATCTGATCTTAGTTATTTTCCAAAGATGCCGCAATTAAATTAACTAAATATTATTATCGATGAACAAGGAAATGATGATGAAATTTCAGCTCACCAACATGAAGAAATTGGAAAAAGACAATATGAAAAACTTAACCCGAAACAGAAGGATATTATCGATAAAGTATTGAATGTTTTCATGACAAATGAAACAAGTACTTCATGTTTTTACATTGACGGGCCAGGTGGATCAGGCAAAACATTCATTTACACTACATTGTATCATTTGTTACGAATAAAAAAGAAAACTATTTGTACAATGGCATTCACAGGAATTGCTGCAATATTACTCCCCCATGGGAAAACTGTACACAAAACTTTCGGTATGCCTGTTCCTCTATTTTCTGATTCCGTATCAAACATCCGAAATCAATCAAAAGATGCACAATATTTGAGAAACGTCGA
This sequence comes from Andricus quercusramuli, assembly GCA_932178445.1. NCBI lineage: Eukaryota > Metazoa > Arthropoda > Insecta > Hymenoptera > Cynipidae > Andricus > Andricus quercusramuli. The sequence continues at coordinate 127,061 of CAKNXH010002093.1, read as the reverse complement.
TATTTTTATTTGGGATGAGGCTCCAATGGCACCAAGATATGCATTGGAATTGATTGACAGAACTCTACGAGATTTCATGAATAATGACTTGCCATTTGGCCGGAAAAAAATGCTGTTAGGAGGAGATTTCAGGCAATTATTACCTGTGAAAGTAGGTGCTACACGAAGTGAATTGGTTAATTCATCTATCAAGTTCAGTGCATTATGGAAACATTTTTCAGTGTTTTCATTAACTGAAAATATGCGAACTTTACCAGGGGAAGCAGAATTTGCTAAGTATCTTTTGTCTGTTGGCAATGGTAGTTTAAATGACAATGATAATAATCTTTTAGCATCAGAACAATGTGTAGCTCCTAGAACTGACGATATAGTAGAGATCATTTTTAAAGAAACAATTATTAATCGTAGATATGAAGATCTAGCAAAGATGGCTGTATTGTCTGCACGTAACGTTGATGTTGAAGAAATCAATTGCAGAGTTGTACATTTACTCGACAAAACAACAGAACGAATTTACACAAGTATAGATAGTACGGAAAATTGCGATAATGGAGATATTACTAACGCGATACTGACGGAATATCTGAATACTTTGAACCCCCCTAATTTTCCACCGTATGAATTACGGTTAAGAAATAATTCGATTGTAATGCTTATACGAAACTTAAGTATCAATGAAGGTTTATGCAACGGAACACGATTACAAATACTTGAACTTGCTAATAGTCTTTTAAGATGTCGTATCTTAACAGGGGATAAAGCAGGAAATATTGTGTTCATGCATCGCATTTCATTATATTGTGAAGACGTTTACCCTTTCACTTTTAGGCGGCGACAATTTCCAATCAAATTAGCATTTGCGATGACAATTAATAAAAGCCAAGGACAAACTTTTGAAAAAATTGGAGTAGATCTCCGTAAAGATGTTTTTAATCATGGACAATTGTACGTGGCATTTTCTCGAGTTAGATCTTGGAAATCTTTACGTATTTTCTTGGGAGAACAACGCCCAAATGAAGTGATTAAAAATTATGTATACACGGAATTATTCGACTAAAATAATTATTTTACTTCTAAAACAATCGATAAAACATGTCTTTAAAAAATCTTGAGGTCACAGGATACTTTACCATACAAAAATTTAGATTAGGTAGGTTTTTATTTACAATGCACAATTTCAAACAAAAATATTATTGCCCATATGTGAAGAACATTAAGACGTACGTCTGACAACCATTATTTGTTTGAAAAATTATTCACAAAGACCTGCGTAAATTAATTTGCTCTTACGGCAAAGTTTCACATTCCTTCGAATTATTTGCAGCAAAATAAAATTTCAAATAGAAAACACGCGCGCTCAAGCGCGCGATCGGTCTCGTTATATAAAAAATGTTAAGCTTCGAATAACCAATTATTATTTAATTCTACATACTGTGACAGGGTAAAAGTTTGACTTACCTGTCACTTCAAAGTGATATCCGTACTAAATGTTTTTTTTGTTGGGATTTTGAATCCATCGAGACCAAGAGCGGAAGTCACCTCGACCAGGAGCATTCGTCAGAAATTGTTCATTTAGATTATTTACTCCGTAAATTCTGTTT
>CAKNXH010002093.1:109732-120460 GCA_932178445.1 Andricus quercusramuli | reverse complement strand
TGGTATAAATAAGCCCTCGCAATACTTCTTCACATAGTCAGCGAAATGTGAAAGACAATCTGATGAGAGAATCGGTCCGATTTCTAAACGCGATTTTACTTCACATCGTGGAGCGAAAGCTCGTTCAAATAAATTAAAAATCAACGAAAGAAATGAAAAAAGCATACAAACGGAAAGCGGATAAAAATGCATCAAGAGTTGAAAAGCAACAAAAATGTCACTCTAGTAAAAGAAAGAAACTTCAATCCAACAATAAAATATTAGGTTATATTTGTTTGCTCTTTGTCTCAATGTTTCGAAAAAGCTTCCTTTTACAGAGTACAAAGCCATATCGGAACCTTGGTTTCTCATTTTCACAACAAAACTTATTTACAGATTTATGCACTAACAACTTTTAGTCTCAGCCATCGTCACTTTACAAATAAGGTGAACATATCTTTTCTTCGCATTAAACAGCGTGTTGATAATTATTGAACAACACTCACAGGTACAGGCCTCAAACGGTTTCTAACAAGATATTAAGGGTTCATTTCAGTGCTTAGTGAAAGTAATCGAGAATACGACAGATATTTTCAGGATCTTTGCATCGGACAATTCAATTACTTCGGCGATAGAGTGCACTTTCAGACCAGAAGGAACGGAAGCAATCAAGTGCAAAGCTATCTTATTCACATCCAGTGGTCAAGCCGATCTATACAAAGAAGATGAATTGTCTCTGCTGTTCAAAATATTTGATTTACTAATTTATTAACTAAATAATACTTCATAAATGGAATCAAAAAAATTTTCCGATTATAACATTGCATACTGAAACTTATAACACAAGCAATGAATAGAGCAGAACAAAAATATTTTATATATAAATTATGAAAAAGTTTTAATCTAAGTTTTCACATACTTGAATGATCGACGAAATTAAAGATTGTAAAGAAATATATTTTAAAAAAATGATTTTTTTTCAAGTCACTCGTAAACCAAGTTTCAAGTTTCCGTAAACCTCTGGAGTATGCTAACGGCATTACGAAACCTTGAATCCTTCCCACAAGGCTGACCCATCCGCTCTATCAACAACTTAAACCAAATGGCTGAAGCCAGCCCGGGCATAAACCTAGCCCACGCCCAGTCTATTCAGTTTTTGAGTGTCCGGTTTGCGCAAGTGCGTCTGGTTGCCCAACAATCAATTGAGGTATTTTTTTTAGCTCCGAGAAATTATAAGGTAATAGGCGTGGCCCAGTAAGAGTTAGTTTCTTTGTAAATTCATCTTCACAAAGTTTGTTATTATTATTAATAACATAAATTCAGTAACATAAATGGACTTATTCGACTGCAAGAAGGTTGTCCAGATTTACGAAGATGTATATAAAATTTCGCATGAAAATGCAACAGCTTCGGAGATTTTATACTGGAAACATCAGTGCACCCAGGATATTCGAAGGCTCAATAAAATTTTGCGCCGGAGGAAGCAGAATTTGTCTCTGGGTGAAAAAAATAAACTACAAGCAACTATTGGCCTACTGACATCCAAGAACAGATTATTCACAAAACTACAGAAGCGTGGAACTGGTGTCAACGAGGGCTTGGATAGGAAAGGAGATAGGATCAGATGACAAGATCTGGAGTCTGCATTTAAGCGTCGAGTGAGAACTGGTTAGATTGTAAATTTAACCCACAAAGATTTAGATACTTTTTTCGAAGATTCGAAAACAATGATTACTCACAGATTAAAAAATGCTTTGAAAAGTTTCGTTGGGGGCTCAAAAACAAATGTTATTGTTGCCGCGAAATTCAGTGCTATAGAAGAGGGTAAAGAAATTGAAGTGATTAAATTTTTTAATACTAAAAACGAACTAATTTTAGAATCAACTAAAATAAATGAATGGTTTGAGAGTAAAGTCAGAGAGCAACTTTTGACTAAAGTAGAGGATTTTCAACAAACAAAATCTGGATGGAAATTGAAAGAAACAATAAATTTAAATGTAAATATAAATAAGTATGCATCTTTCACAGTATGCTCATTAACTTTTGTGAGTTTGCCTACATTTATTAGAGATAAAAAAGCAGTTGTAAATATTCAGAACAATGACGAGTACTGTTTTCTCTGTTCGGTAATGACCGCTCTTCATCCTGCAGAAAATCATGTAGATAAGGCTAGATCTTATCCGCATTTTAATTCAGAACTCAAGCATGATGGGATCAACTTTCCCATGCCTTTCGAAGATATCAAAAAATTCGAAAAAATGAATGACCTGCGTATAAATGTTTACGGTATAGAACATGAAGAAAATAGGAAAGAAAATGGGATTGTCCTCCTGTATATAAGCAAATGAAAAATCAAGATGCCCCACAATTCACCTTTCAATGATTGAAAATACCGATTTTGAAACAATGACATCGAAAGTAATCCAGTGTATCATTTCGCATGGAATAAAAATTTATCTCAATTAGTTAGTTAACAATTTTCAAATGGAAAACGGTATATATTCCTTTGCGATAGGTGCTTGCGTCACTTTAAATTGGAAAAATCTTTAATAAACCACAGAGCTGATTGTGAAAATTTAAATAATTGTAGAGTAATACTCCCAACAGAGGACGATGGTAACATATTAAATTAAAAAAATTATAGATACAAGCAAAACGTACGATTTGCCGTGTACGCAGGCATTGAATATTTGCTGGAGCCGATTACAAATTCACAAATAGATAAAGCGGCGTATCAAAAGCATATCCCTACAAGTGTTGCGTATTATACAAATAGCAGTTTTATTGATTCCACTTTAGAACCAAAAGTCCACTGTGGAAAAGACTATTGAATAGTTTGTAAAAGAATTAAAAGATTTAGCAGTTAAAGGAAATTCTCGTTTACAAAATCCCGCACCAATGAAAAAATTAGCATCAAAGCAAAAACTTTACAAAACCTTAAATTCTTCCCACAAGGCTGACCCATCCCCTCTATCAACAACCTTAACCAAAGGGCTGAAGCCATCCCGGACATAAACCAGGCCCACGCCCAGTCTATTGAGTTTTAGAGTGTGCGGATAACGCAAGTGCGCCTGGCGCCCAACAATCAATTCAATTTTTTTTTTTAGCTCCGAGAAACTTTAAGGTAATGGGCGTGACCCAGTAAGAGTGAGTTTCTTTAGAAATGTATCCTTACGAAGTTTGTTATTATTATTATTATCATTATTAATAAGATACTTTTCATTGCAATCTAAGGAAAGCTTTTTTATAGACATAAAATGAAAATTTAATATTTTATAAAAAAAGACAACAAATTTATAACTATATTAAGTAAATTTATAATTCACATCTCCACCTGTTCAAAAAGAAAAGAATGTCTGTAAGTTGAATTCTCTGTTTTCGTTAGGTTACTATATATAGCCTTCCGATATTGTATTTATTCCTGATGAGGCTTAACGTCGTTGAGCGAAAACTTGTGTTTTAAATAAACATATTTTCGAAGAAATAAAAGACTAGTAGATCACAAACTGTCATTCCACCGACAAACAAAAATTAATACCACAGTAGTCAACACCAATTAAGACCTTTATAATTAATAAGATACATTCAGTAACATATACGACTTGTGAACTGGAGATAAGAAACCTGGTGTTGAAAAACGGTTATTGCTCTTTCTTATTTTTAAAATTTACACAGTGTCGTCCATTAGGATATTTGTGAAATTGTTTGACTATAGAAGTCACTTCATAGCGAATTTTGTTCAGTTGTCTTCTGACCATCCTATGGTAATTGTATTCGAAAATGGACTCATTGGACTGCAAGAAGGTTGTCCAGATTTACGACGATGTATATAAAATTTTGCATGAAAATGCAACAGCTTCGGAGATCTTATACTGCAAACATCAATGCACCCAGGATATTTGAAGGCTGAATAAAATTTTGCTCGGGGGAAAGCAGAATTTATCTCTGGGTGAAAAAAAATAAGTTGCAAGAAACCATTGGTCTACTAACATCGAAAAACAGACTATTCACAAAACTACAAAAGAGTGGAACTGGTGTCAACGAGAGCTTGGATAGGAAAGGAGGTAGGATAAGATGGCAAGATCTAGAGTCTGCATAAGATAAAAAGATCAAAAGATATGAAGAAAACTCGAATATCCTCTGAAGTGATAATGGCAAGGGATCCCCCAGGAACTCCAGAAGATTCACTGAGCACCGACTATCAAGAAAGTGATGATGGATTTGGTAAGGTTTTAGAAACATTAATTGAGTTTAACCCTATGCAAATAGATGAAAAGTGTGTTAAAGGCCCTCCTGTTGTTACTATAGGAGTAACACCGGCAGGATCAATGGAGTTATCGGAAGAATGCAGAAAATAAAAGTGCATTCGTACAGTGAAGTTGGAGGATGAGAGTGAGAACAGGTTTGATTGTAAATTTAACGCATAAAGATTTAGACACTTTTTTCGAAGATTCAAAAACAATGATAACTTGCAGATTAGGAAAACACTTTGAAAAGTTTCGTGGGGGGTTTAAAAACAAATGTTATCCTAGCTGCAAAATTCAGTGCTATAGAGGAGGGTCAGGAAATTGAAGCGATTAAATGTTTTAATAATAAAAATGAACTAATTTTAGAATCAACTGAAATAAATGAATGGTTTGAGAGTAAAGTCAGAGAGGAACTTTTCACTAAAGTAGAGGATTTCCAACAAAAAAAATCTGGATGGAAATTGAAAGAAATTATAAATTTAAATGTAAACATAAATAAGTATGCACCTTTTACAGTAGGCTCATCAACTTTTGTGAGATTGCCGAAATTTATCAGAGACAAAAGAGCAGTTGTAAATGTTGAGAACAATGATGAATACTGTTTTCTCTGGTCGGTAATGGCCGCCCTTTGCCCTGCTGACAAGAAAACAGAACGCGTGACTTCCTATCCACATTTTGATACACTCTTGAAACGTGATGAAATCAGTTTTCCCATCACTTTCGAAAATATCAAAAAATTTGAGAAAATAAATGAACTGCGTATAAATGTTTATGGCATAGAACATGAGGAAAATAGGAAAAAAGATGAGATTGTGCCTCTGTATATAAGCAATGAGAAATCGAGATGCCCTACAATTCACTTGTTAATGCTTGAAAATACTGATTTTGATGACAACGTAAGTAATCCAGTGTATCACTTTGCATGCATTAAAAATCTATCACGACAACAAAGGGAAAGACAAAAAAGCAGTTGTAAATGTTCAGACCAATGACGAGTACTGTTTTCTCTGGTCGGTAATGACTGCTCTCCATCCTGCGAAAAATCATGTAGATGAGGCTAGATCTTACCCGCATTTTAATTCAGAACTCAAGCATGATGGAATCAACTTTCCCATGACTTTCGAAGATATCCAAAAATTCGAAAAAATGAATGAATGTAATGATTTCACTTTAGAATCAAAAGTCTACCGTGAAAAAGAATGTATTGGATGGTTTGTAAAATAATTAAAAGATTTAACAGTTAAGGTAAATTCTCGTTTACAAAATCCCGTACCAATGGAAAAATTAACACCAAAGAAAAAACAAGATTTTCTAAATGCTAAAGTGTGTCACATTTGTGAAAAAGAATTTAAGAAAGATGATGTTAAACATCGTGATCACTGCCACTTCACAGGTAAGTACCGTGGTCCAGCACACGGAAGCTGCAACGTCAATTACAAAGACTCTCATGTAATTCCATTAGTTTTTCATAATTTATCTGGCTATGACTTGCAATTCTTCATTAAAAAGTTAGCAAAAACTTTTGAGGGACATGTCTCCTTACTACTAATTAATAAAGAAAAATATATCTCATTTACGAAAGATGTTCTGAATACTAAAGTCAAACTCAGATTTATCGATTCTTCCCGATTCATGGCGAGTAATCTAGAAAAATTAGCCTCATATCTCTATGACAGTGAAAAAACAATTACGAGCAAATTTTGCAAAAATGACAGTGAATTAAATTTGTTAACAAGAAAAGGTGTATTCCCATATGACTACATTGACATTTAGCAAAAGTGGCAAGAAGAGAGTTTACCGCCAAAAGAGGCATTCTCTTCAAAATTAAATGATTGCCACTTTTCCGATGAAGATTATCAACATGCGTGTAAAGTGTGGAAGACTTCTAATTTGCAAAATTCAGGGCAGTATTCAGATCTGTACCTCAGAACCGATGTTTTACTTTTAGCAGACATTTTTGAAAATTTTAGAAAAACTTGTTTTGCAGCATATAAATTAGATCCTTTGCATTATTATACAGCACCGGGACTTTCTTTTGATGAAATGCTAAAATACCCCGGAAATTGAACTTGATTGACTGAAATTGTTTTTAAAAATGTCTACAACATTATGATTTAGTAACAAATCTCTAATAATTTTTAGTCCGCAATTAATAAAACTTAATTTTGAACACCTAAGAACCGTTATAGGCCTCAACAAAATAATGTTATTACTGAACTGGAACGTTTGGTTGATTCATGATCAGGCAGATGGAAAAAATTAACACGCAACAAACTGTTTTATATGTCTTTAAAATTGTATAAGCGGCGAAATAATTTTCTAAATAATGTACGAGATAACTGATATTTTGAATCCTTATCTGAAACTATAAGATTTTTTTATTGTTTCTACTTTTACGTTAATTTTCGTTTGTCTAAGATTTATAATTGTATAGCAGCGATTTCTGTCGAAAGACATTATTTGCAGTAAACCCCTAAAGTGCGATTTCAGTTATGAATTATGGAGTGTATTCTTCGCGCGATGGAATTCCCTGGAGCGACGTCGCATTTCGGAGTTATGTTATTAGTTTTCGCTATTGAAAAGCCTGCAGCATGCGTCACCAACTACTTCGATTACTAGAACACGAAAACGCCCAATAGAACAGTACACTTTAGGTTATTGGGGTGTATTTACTTGTCATTCAAACATTCATAATTCAATCTCAGAACACGGAGAATATTTTTTCATCAAAGAGCTACATATAACTTTAGGAAAGAAATAGTGATAGAAGGTAATCTAGGTGTAGAAGATACTTTCCGTCTCTTGGTTAAAATCCAATTACTAGCTCTTTTCTGTTATTGGACAGTAAAAACAAAATAAAAATCGCAACCTTGCAAAATATTTACGAATAGTATTTCACTAGAGGATTGAAGATACCGCTGCCATACGCGACTAATAATCACGTAGATACTTCGTTCAAATTATTTTAAATAATTTCAAATTTTTAAATAAATTTGAATGATTCCAAAACTTCTAAAAATTCTACTCGAATTTTCGCCAAGAATAATAGGTGTCTAATTTTTATTTATACACCAAAATTCATTTATTAGACTTACAAATCAAGTTTTTTTAAATAGAAAAATTCGAAATGTAACGTTCTAATCTTATTTTTTTGTTTTTACTTTTGAACTGACAAAATAATTTTAAAAATAAACTGAAAGCTGAAAAAAGAGTGATAATACGTACGTCTTTTTATTATCTGACATGTTTAGTACTTTATTATTGCATTGTGCCTGATTCCTTAATCGAAAACTACTTTATCAAATAAAATCCAGTTCTTGGTATTCAAAACGATGAAAATAAGAACTATTATGTAAATACGAAACCCCAAATGAAAAATATCATACATTTTGGTTCTCGTTCAATATTTCAAGTCGCCTAATGAAACGTCGAATAAAAATAAACTCGATTTCGGATTCCGGAACAAGCAAACATTTACTTAAAATAATGAAATTCAAATTGAAACTGAAGAATAAGGAAACCAACGTGTAGACGCGTTAAAACGGGACTCTACCATGGGCCGGACATTTCGAGCCAAGCACTCGCAATAGTTCAATCTAGCAACCGAGTCTTGATTCACACTGGCTTCTGGAATATTTAACAGAATCCTTCAGTAATGTCTATTATTACTATTATCAGGAAGGTAACTGTTTCTGGTCTAACATATTACGCTGGCGAGTGTGCGAATCGTAGACAAACTGTTGGTTGCTGTTCGCACTTTGCTGCTATAGTGTATTATTTATCCCATGCAAGATACCTATCTAGAATTTTCAAACCAGCTGGAATACTGAGCGATGTATTCAAAAAACATCACTTTACTCCAGTGACTGAAGATGATAGCCTGGAAGAATAACTCGAGACGAGCAGGTCTTTTTGCGTGGTGGTAACGCTTTTGATAGTCTGGACAGAGGATGAAGACATTAAATTCATTATTACGGATTAAAAATATGAGGTTCCAGTGAAGGAGGGCTGAAAATATCAGACAGGTGCTTGGACTGTCTCTTAATTCGTAAGATCCGAAATTAAAAGGCGTGCCGAATAGGTAGGCACGCTGCCGTAAAATTTGATAATTGCTGACCTCGGTCAAGGTCATTCCGCGTTTCAATGATCAAGTCAGTGTTCAGACATTAAAACAGTTGACCGGGATGGGATTTCTATCCCATCACCAGAAGACGGCCACGTCATAAGCAGCGTTCTGGTGGCCAATGAGGGTCGTGTTAGACCGCGAGATGAACCAATCAGCGGCCGTGGGGGGTCAGTGAGGGAGTTTTTACTCCGGGTCCAACTGGGGTGGTTTCTCGCGAATTACTGGGTCCGAAATTATCCTCCCCTGCAGCAAGGCTTTGCTACCGAAGGGAACAGTGGGAACCCCTTCACAATCCACGTGAAGGAGAATGCTTCAACTGCCACCACTCTGGTCATAACTACAACAGGTGTCCATTTAAGAAACACGTTTTCTGCTTTACCTGTAGTCAACCAGCAGTAAAGTTGACTAGTTGCTCCAAATGTCATCTTGGATGGCGGGAAGGGACGATTGGCCCAAGGCATACTTTGGGTAAAGAGCCTAAGTTTGTGCCGGCAACGTTGCCGTGTAGGCCGATGGTCCACAGCATTGTGCCTCCTACGCTCGACGTATCCCCGCAGTCGGGCGTGTCGCCTTCGATGTTCTCATCGGCGGAACCGTTCCCGCTTGTGGTACCAGCTGGGGATTTCTCAGGAAGTCATACCCTAGCGCTGCAGACAACGTCGGATGTGCAAATTGACAGATTTCACGTATCCGGTGAAGTTAATTCCCGGCATTACACCATTATATAAACCCCAGTCTCAGTCCTGGTGGTTGTCTTTATTGTTTATACAGTCGTACTGTCCACATCAATTTACGAACCTCCTTGACTAAGTCGCGTGCTTTTACCTCACCGTGAAGTATTCCTAAACGAAGAACCGCCTTGACTAAGTCGCATGCTTTTACCTCACGGTGAAATATTCCTAAAAAAAAAGAACCTCCTTGATTAAGCCGCGTGCTTTTACCTCACCGTGAAATATTCCTAAACGAAGAACCGCCTTGACTAAGTCGCTTGCTTTTACCTCACCGTGAAATATTCCTAAACGAGGAAACGCCTTGATTAAGCCGCGTGCTTTTACCTCACCGTGAAATATTCCTAAACGAAGAACCGCCTTGACTAAGTCGCGTGCTTTTACCTCACCGTGAAATATTCATAAACGAAGAACCGCCTTGACTAAGTTGCGTCCTTTTACCTCACCGTGAAATATTCCTAAACGAAGAACCGCCTTGATTAAGCCGCGTGCTTCTACATAACTACGAAATAGTAACGCGGAGTCCAGATTTGAAAGTAAAGTCCCTTCGTCTTTCGGTCTTTCTACTCTCATATTATAATAAATAATTGTCATATAAAACTACTGTCATTCTGAATTATCGCAATCCCCTTGGATTGATAAAGTGGAAACGAACCCCACCATGAAAATAAATAGTCAGGCCTAACCAACCTGACTTAATTAGCTCACTAGCCTCGCTCATTCTAACCATTTTCCAACCTACCTTGTCTTTATCTCGGGACGTGACGTGGTTACCCGTAGTGCACACGAGGAATCTAGAAAACTAGTCTGTCTGATATCTGTCATTTTCTCGTCCGTCGGTCTATTTTCTGTCTCTGTTACGTCTTGTACGAAGTTCAGTGTTTGTCGACGTAAATTCTGTAAAGGTTAAAATTGTACCACATTGGTGTTGTGCACAATATTAGGAATATGTGATTTGTGTAAATTGGTGTAGTATAATACAGATAAAATTCCGAATCTATTTGGCTCCCTGGAGTTACAACCCAGGATTCATCTGGCGTTCAATCAATGAAACCTCAGTCATCACCCGTTACCTTAAAGACCCTTCTCCGTTGCCGAGAGAAATCTGGTCGACATTCTCTTGGAACTGGAGTACAAGGCTCAACAATAATAATTTGAGTCAGTACCGAACTATTTCAATTTAACTGTTTAATTATCTTTCCTTTCATCTAAAATCTTACTGAAAGCTTGTCCTTTTCTTTGAAAGCTGCCTTATCCTGGAAAAACCAAATACTCGGAAATCTGACCAGTCACTACGGGACATATTAATGCAATGCCGTACCAGCCTTCAAGACGTCTGCTGCTCTATGCTGAAAACATGAGTAAGCGCCACGTAAAATAAGTTTGAAGATGTTTGCTGTATATGTTAACCAAGCGTGACGGTAACGAATTATTAAATTAAATGATTAATCACGCCCACTCAGCCTAAATTCACCTAAAAATTCATTAAAAGACTATACCTGGTCAAGCAAAGAATCCATTTAGGAACTGTCATATGACAGGATCCTCGAGAGGGATGGCCTGTTGCCATGAACAAACCCATGGAGGCTTAGGGATTTTAATTTCACTGCTCCGAACCGTCACCAGACTGGAGCGTGCGGGGGGGGGG
>CAKNXH010002093.1:79641-109632 GCA_932178445.1 Andricus quercusramuli | reverse complement strand
ACTGTACTACTAAATCCGCCAAACTTTCTTTTTTAATCAGTTTATCATTAGGATACGAACTGTCAACATGCTAACAGCCAAGATTTCGAGCATGCACCATGTATAATAGGAATACGCTATTATGAACACGCCCTGACAGGCGTCTGAGACCCAAGTCACAACTGCGGAACCTGAGCAGAACAGAAAACTGATCTCCATCATGGAACAGGCATACAGCATGTTAACGGAGAAGAGAACAATAGATAACAGCAGCAAGTGAATTAAATTTGGTACGGAAAATATTAGAATATTAATTAATATGCATACTCGGGTATTTAGAACTGTCTGTATGCCAAAAAATGAATGTTCAGTCAACAATAGGAATTTTGAAGGCGTTGAAAAGTAAATTGAAGCAATGAGAAAAAAGGGAAAAGGTTTTGAAAATTCGAATAGAAAAACAGATCGAATACAGTGGGAAGACTAAGAATCAGAGCCTTTAACGTCCGAGAAACTTTTGGAGTCATCTTCACGGGAGCAGGATGCTTCTCCATCCTTCTCTCATAATAATTTTATAAAAATATATGTTTTAAATTTATAAATTTTATCTAGTTAACAGTTCTTTTTAAAATTAATTTAATTCACTACACGAATTTCTTGAAGATTTGTCTTCAATTGAAATATGAAAATTCATATATTATATTCTATTCGACAGCTGTCGGCATATATTTTTTTAAATCACTATTGACTTTTTAAAATTTCAATTTCAAACTCTAGTCCAAAAATGACGATTAGGACTTTCGTAACTATTTCAATTATATAATTTCCCCTGATGATGGAAATAGCGTGTTTCCGAAACGTTAAGTTTTTTCAAAATTTTAATTAACTTGTCCGATAGAGTTGATACGACTTTGTTGTTCTTCTTTTTAATTTGTGTGCAATAAATTTAAAGCATAAGGATCTTAAACATTTTTTGGAGGACACAAAATCAATGGTCGTTCGAAGGATAACAAATATTTTTTTTTAATATGGGGGCTTGAAACTTAGAATCTTACCATCAACTGACGTCAGTGCATGGTATGATGGAAATGTGTCGAAATAAAATTTCGGATGAAGTGGAAGAAAATCAGGAAACAGATTCAGGATATACATTGACTGAAATCATGAACCTAATAGTAAATTTTGATAAATATCTACCAATCAATTCTGGTATAACAACTGTCGTGCAGTTGCCTGAATTTGTTCAAGATGAAAGGGCAATTATGAATGTAGAGAACAGTGATGAGTACTGCTTTCTATGACCTACCATAAGTTTTGTATATAAGTTATATAAGTTTAATTTAAAAATGGATTTTAAAATTCCATTCTGATGACGTCATCCTAGTTCCAGGAATCCTTATATGTCTGTTAAGACCTATTTAGAAGCAGAATTTGTTCTGTGATTCCCAAAAAACTGATAACAAACTTGCAGTAGTGAGCTTAAAATCTGCGAAGTGTTTTTATAAGCCTCTGCTGATTTCAGTGTAATTTGAAAATGGATTTCAAAGAATATAAAAAAGTTCTACAAATCACGAAGGCGGGGTATCAACTCATACTTGAGAAGCAACTCCCATCAGACGAAGAAATTAGATGATGGACGAGGGACGGAACGAGAAACATCAGAATATTGAACAAAATGCTGAGGATGAACATACATATATCTCTGGGGCAAGAACGTGCGATTATGACATTGATCGCTAGTCTGAAGACAGCAAGCCGAAGATTCAAGAAGTTACTGAAAACCGGAGCTGGCATGAGTGAAGCTTCGATGAAACTACGAGAGAGAATAATTTGGGATGATGTGGAAAGTGCGTTTCAAACGCGGATAAGAATTGGGGTAATATAAAATTTAATTCATGAGGATTTAAATACATTTTTGGATGACTGCAAACGCATGTTCATTTCACTAATTAAAAACGCATTACATATTTTGGGTAATCTTAAAGCTTGTGTTGAATTTACTGGGATTTTCAAAGCAACATTGGCTGGTGAAGGAAAAATGAATGAAAAAAGTGTTTGTACTAAGAATGACCCTATTCTGACAACCACAAATATTGGTGGATGGTTTGAGGAAAAAGTCAGAGTTAATTGTAATTGAGAATCGTGTTTAACCTAAACTGTTTGCTTATCGCTTATGTGCTTCTTGTGAATTTCACGGCTTGTGAAATGAAAATGGCTGCGCCTTAAGTTAATTCGTTCGTTGCGGCATCCTTTTAATTGTAATTGAGAATCATGTTTAACCTAAACTTTTTGCTTATCGCTTATGTGCTTCTTGTGAATTTCACGACTTGTGAAATAAAAATAGCTGCCTTGGGTTGATTCGTTTGTTGCGACAGTTTTTTTTTTTTATGCAATTGAGAATCGTGTTTACCTTAACCTGTTTGTTGATCGCTTATGTGCTTCTTGTAAATTTTGCGGCTCGTGAAAAATTAACGATCTATTTTTTTTATATGTAAGATTTTTGGTAACACTGTTTATCTTGGTCGAGTCGCTATGTGCGGATTACTATTATCTGTGAAAGTTCTGTTTTATTTTACTGGATTTTTACGGGTTTAATTTTACAGTTTCCCAGTCGATCCTGAAAGGAGCTGGGAAACGCCGTTTTAACCTATTACTCACCTTCTTATGGTTGAAAATACTGAACTTAATTCAGACACAGAAATGTATCATTTTTCTTTGATCAAAAATCTATCTCGACTAGTGAAGCCACAAATTACATAATCTATAAGTAGCACTTATTTTTGTGATAGGTGTTTTGCCACTTTAAATTTGAGAAATCACTTGAAAAACATAAAGTTGCTTGTGAAAGTCTACATAAATGCACAGTAATACTTCTCACAGAGAAGGATGCCATTTTAAAGTTTAAAAATTATAAATACAAAGAGAGAGTTCAATTTGCAGTATATGCTGATATAGAAATGAATCCTAGAAAAACCTCGACCATCAGAGGAGAATCGTAAAAATGGAGAAAATTTCTAAGTTTATAATGTAATCTCCTTATTTTAATATTTCCTGGAGAGGATAAACTCTTTTGCATATATGTACTACATATTTTAAAAAGTGTGACTTCGTAATGTGGTAAGCTAGTTTGGATTATTAAATTGTCTTGAAATAATGTATATAATTTTAAAAACGTAGGCATTTAAAAACCGAGTGTAATTTATTATAGAGTAGAGCAAATGTGATCCTGAGGAGGCTCCATGTCATGGAGCGAAGGCTAGATAGCTAAAATAAA
Organism: Andricus quercusramuli; assembly: GCA_932178445.1. Lineage (NCBI taxonomy): Eukaryota > Metazoa > Arthropoda > Insecta > Hymenoptera > Cynipidae > Andricus > Andricus quercusramuli. Next base: position 106,382 of record CAKNXH010002093.1, on the reverse strand, counting down.
ATTACGATCAGTATATCATCAAAATTTACACCATCATTAATAATTTTTACACTGATCAACAATACTAACATCATTCTGAAAAAGCTTGTTAGAGCCAGTTTCCAACATTCAAGGAAATGCTTATGAAAACATACACCTACAAGTGCTGCTTATTACACAAAATGCAGTTTTGATGATTCACAACCTGAACCTCAAGTTTATCGTAAAAAAGACTTTATCACGTGGTTTGTTAATGAGTTAAAAAGCTTGGCTGAGAAAGTAGATTCAATTGAAACCTTAACATCAAAACAAGAGTATGATTATCAAAACGCCGAAGTTTGTCATATTTATGAGCAAGATTTTAGCAAATACGATGTGAAACATCGTGATCACTGTCACTTTACGGGGAAATATCATGGTCCTGCTCATGAGAGGTGTAACGTAAATTACCAAGCCTCACATATAATTACCATAGTATTTCACGATTTATCTGGCTACGATGCTCATTTTTTTATAAAAGAATTGGCAACAAGCTTTGATGGTGATATTTAATTATTACCTATGTGACGTGATAGATATTACGTGGCTTAAAGAACTCCTTAAAGAACGCGACACTGGAATGAAACGTGGAAATTGAAATGTCGAGTCGGATGAAGAGACAATCTGCTTTCTTACAAAAATTCGTAAGGCCCTCGAAACCGGGTCCCTGGATAGGAAATCTTTGTTACTACCGGCACACTAGACACGAGGTAATGATTCACGCACGATCTTCAAAGGTGTTTTGGAAGAAATCTATTCTACCGATGAGAGCTGGGCATGGATCGACAAGGGGGCAGCACCTACTGGACCTGGTCGGAGAGCGAGGTAGACGAGCGGGAAGCCGGCGAAAGGACGCCAAGAAATCAGTTCGTGTTGGTCGTTCCTGGAGAACACAGCTGTTGCCTTACCGATTACGTTTTGGACAAAGAAGCCATTGGATCTTACCAAAGTACCTATTTTTTTGGATAAAGGACCTCGGTTTTCTCTCTGAAGGGAGCAAGGTAGGCGTCAGACTGTCCCTCTAGTTTTTTTTTGTTATTCTGAGTCTGATTTGGATTTCGCTTTATTTGGAAATGTTTTGGCTTTTGCTGTTGTCGGGATAGAGCGTTGTCGCTTACTATGCGTGATTTGTGAGTGAATCGGTACGCGATGCACGATGTTTTCTTTGTTTCCTTAGTCGTTAAGCATAATTTCGCGAAATGTTAATTCTTTAGTGTTACATTAAGTTAAGCTTCTTTCCGTGTTTTTTTCCTCTTTTCTCTTGTCAAAGAAAGTCAGCGTCTGTTGACGATAAAATGGCGGGTTGTCTAAATTGTTCGAGGAATACGTAACGATATCATAAATCTCCGCCCTTCAGGCAAACAACTGCTTCATACTCACTTTTTAACTTTGTCAACTTCATCTATATATTTGTTTTACTACCAATAAAGCCACTTATATATTTATAAAATTTAAAAGATGGTTTAAGCGTTTCTATCCCTCACGAAATCCCTCTATCCTGAGTCAGGGCAATTATTTTTTTTAGTTTCCTTTTCATCGAGTTATTCTAGGCCAATTAAAAAATTTTAAAAACGTGATTTTGATCCTGTCGGACGAAACCCGGAAGGGGTGTCTGGCGCTCAACACATAAAAGGGTAAGTCAAGGATTTATGACGTCATTCTTCATTTGTATCCCTCAAAGCTGGGACTGGCATTATAATCCTTTACAAAAAATGTGCAAAATACAAACGCTAAACTTAGATTCATTGACTCTTTTCTATTCATGTCAAGTAGCCTCTCCAAATTAGCTTCAAATCTTAGCAAGGATGAAAAATTAATAGCGAGACAATATTGCAAAAGTGATGATGAATTTGTATTATTAACGAGAAAATGTGTATTTCCATATGATTATGTTGATAACTGGCAAAAATCAGATGGAGATTGTCTACCAGCAAAAGATGAATTTTATTCGAAATTAAATGATGAGGGTATTTAAGATGAAGATTATAATCATGCCTGAAAGGCATCGGAACTTATAATTTAGATCCATTACACTACTTTACAGTGCCTGGGCTTTCTTTTGATGCTATGTTAAAGTATACTGGAATTGAACTTGATCTATTAACAGACATGGAAATGTTGTTACTTATTGAAAGTGCCATCAGAAAAAAAACATGTATAAATATTCTTTTTGATAAATGAATTTATTTCTCAAGAATCTGATTACAACAAAGCTTTAGGTTTGATGAAAGATGAGAATAACAGCAAAATCATGAGTGAATTCATTGGATTGAGATCTAAAAATTGTATACTCAACATTCAATTCGAAACAAAAAGCATGATGTTCAATTGTTCATACTATCAAACAAAATAAAATCGTTCTCAGCTAGCAGGATAATAAGAGGGTATTGATATCTGTTTTAACTGGTACTTTACCATAGGCGCTTTAAAGTGGGTGTGATTTTTCAATACTCATGAAATGAAGACGGCACGTCAAGACAAGAACGAACAAGAAGACAAGACGAGATGGCGGTGGATGATCAGAGGGGATTGAAAAAAATAGAGGGCAGTGATGCATTTCTCATTGCTCACATATCACAGGACCTTTTCAAAAGTTATAGAACGTTCTCGAATCTTTTCTTAGAACTTGAGGGCGTTGATTTATGAGCGATCGAATTTCTCCATTAATTTTTCACCAATACAATATTACTTAATTCGAATTGTAAAGTAAAATGTACATCATTAACTTGGACAATCTTTGAAGTGAGTCAAGGAGGAAGTGACAAAAAAGCCCTATTAGAACCATTTGAATCCATGCTTTGCGTTCATTTGGAAACCATTTATCATTTTTGGGTTCCTTTTCAGCAAGAGAGGTTCCTTTTTGTAGCAGATCCTTTGGAACAAAAAAAAATTGTTTATAATAGAAACCCCAGTTTTACTGGGTGATTCCTAAGCTATCAACAATGATGAAAAATTTATAACAAGAAAATATTGTAAAACTGATGAGGAATTTGCATTATTAACGAGAAAAGGTGTATTCCCATACGATTATGTTGATAACTGGCAGAAATTAGATGAAGATCGTCTACCAGCAAAAGAGGAATTTTTATTCAAAATTAAACGATGAGGGTATTTCAGATGAGGATTATAATCATGCTTGCAAGGTTTGGGATGAATTTAATTTAAAAACGTTAGGTGAATATTCAGACTTGTACTTGAAAAATGGTGTTTTTCTTTTGGCAGACATTTTCGAAAGTTTTATATGTCGTTGTATTGAAACTTATAATTTAGACCCACTGCACTACTTTACAGCACCTGGACTTTCCTTCGATGCTATGCTAAAGTATACTGGGATTGAACTCGACCTATTGACAGATGTAGAAATGTTATTACTGATTGAAAGTGCCATCAGAGGAGGTGTGTCTCAGTGCTCCAATAGGTATGCGAAGGCGAATAATAGATTCATGGGCTTGAATTTTAATCCATTGGAACCCGAATCTTACATCATGTATTTTGATATAAACAATCAGTACGGACAAGCTATAAGTCAAAATTTGCCCTATCGTGATTTTAAATGCTTTACAAATTTTGAAAACGAACCGAATTTTTTCCATATTCCTGATGATTCAGAAATAGGCTATATTCTCGAAGTAGATTTGGAATATCCTGAAGAACTCCATGATTTGCATAAGGACCTGCCATTATGCCCAGAGCATTTTGTACCTCCTCTCCCCACATCTAAAATTCCTAAACTTATAACCAATTTGAAATCAAAGACAAAATACGTTCTTCATTATCAAAATCTAAAACAGTATTTAAAGTTGGAAATGAAACTCGTTAAAGTTCACCGAGTTTTACAATTCGAGCAAAAACCTTGGCTAAAAGACTATATTGATTTGAATACCGAGTTAAGAAAGCAGGCAAAAAATGAGTTTGAAAAAATTTTTTTTAAACTCATGAATAACTCAGTCTTCGGCAAGACCATGGAGAACGTAAGGAAGCATAAAGATGTTAGGTTAGTAAAAAAGTGGGAGGGTAGATGGGGTGCAAAAGCCCTTATTGCCAAACCAAACTTTCATAGCTGCACTATCTTTGGTGAAGACATGGTGATAATTGAAATGAATAAACCCAAAATTACTTTCAATAAGCCAATTTATATTGGATTCACAGTTCTCGACCTATCAAAGATAATGATTTATGACTTTCATTACAATTACATGAAGTACGCCTTCAACGACAAGGCGAAATTACTCTATACTGACACAAACAGCTTGATTTACCACACTACAGCTCCGAACTTTTATGAATATATTAAAAGTGATTCGGCCAAATTTGATACCTCAGACTATCCACCAAATAATATCTATGATATTAAATTACTGAACAAAAAAGTCTTGGGGCTCATGAAAGACGAATGTAGCGGAAAAATTGTAACAGAATTTGTCGGGCTAAGATCAAAATTGTATGCCTATAAAGTTTTGGGGAATGACGAGGGAAACAAGAGAGCTAAAGGTATTAAAGGGTCCACATTAAGGACAATAACGTTTGACGACTACAAGCGAACTTTGCTACATTAAGAAACTTTCATTCGACCTCAACGGTTGATTCGAAGCCGAAAACATGAAGTTCACTCGATTGAGCAAAACAAGATTGCTCTCAGCTGGCGAGATGATAAGAGGATGCTGCTTCCTCATACAACCGACCCACTTACATGGGGCTATAAAACTCAATCACAGGAGGCAATAACTGTGGATAAAGAGTAATATTCATTTTTCGATAAATGAATTCCAATTCTCAAAGAAGTGTTGAAAAAAAAAATATGTACAGCGATTTCCGAAACATGTGTAAATGTTCATTTTGTGATAAATGAATTTGATTCTCAAAGAGTAGTTGAAACTATGTACAGCGATTCTAAGAAAACTTGTGTAAATGTTAATTTTTTCCAATGAATGAATTTAATTCTCAAAGAAGAATTCAAATTCTGTACAACGATTATTAAAACTTGTATATAAGTATTAACGAAAGACATATATAAATAAATTGACGTATATAATAAAGAAAAGATATATATGAGTAGAAACAAGCGAGGCGATGAGCGATATATGAGTGGAGGAGTGAGAGAGAGAGAAATTAGTATATGTACTGCATATAAACTTAGATGTAGTAGATATAGTCTACAGTGATTTGGAATGAATCATCTTTATAGCATAAATAATGTAAATTATATATACATGTAAATTGAAAACATGATGTTCATACTATCAACAAAATAAAATCGTTCGCATCTAGCAGGATAAGAGGGTGTTGATGTCCGGTGTAACTGACACTCTGCCTTGGGGCTTTTTAAAGGAAGTGAGATTTTTCAATAATCACGAAATGAAGACGGTAGTAGAGGAGATAAGAATAAGGTGGTGGTAGATTGAAAAAATACAGGACACTGATGCATTTCTCATTGCTCACATGCCACAGGACCTTTTCAAAAGTTCTAGAACGTTCTCGAGTCTTATCATAGAAATAATGTTTATAAACAAAATAAATGGTATAAAAGGCTGAGCAGTAGAGGGTGATTCATTACTATAAAAAAAGTTCACCAATACACTTCTTAGTCACGAATACGCTTCCAAAATTTCGACAAAAAGCTACAATCATCTTCTACATCTTCTACATCTTCTACATCTTCTACATCTTCTATAGAAAGCTGAATAGAAGAAAAAAATAAAGTAAGTACCCATCAATATTAATTGCACACATTTTTAAAAATTTTGTTTTTGATTATTTTCAATTTTTGTATTATTACAATTCTTGAAAATTTAAGAATCACATGGAAAAATCTTTTATAGAAATGAGAATCATTCTTGTTTCTAATAAAATATTTTCCCATAGAATTCAACTGAACATATCTTGAAATAATTTATTATTATTATTATTATTATTTTCAGGAATGGCTGGTTACGTTGAGCTGACGCCGTTTATTATAGTACCACAAATTTGGGCCAACACAGGAATTCCCTCTTTCGCAGAAATAATTTAAATGTGCGCCTTAACAAATGCGCACCCCGCCCTAGACATGTATCTATCAGGTAGTGGTATCACTTATTCATCGGATAAACTAGGAGCCACTTAGACTTAGTTTCCTTTTCTTTTGTTAATTGATTCATTTCCGGAAAAGGGAAGGCACCTGCAAATAAAACTGTAAGCTCTGCGCGTATCTCGAAGGCCAGCGCCGAGCAGGTAGAATGGAACCTTTTCGCACGACTTTGTATGCAGTGGATTAGGGAAATTGTTTTGACTTCTGTAATTGTAACTTTCTTAAAGGTTCAGTTAGTTCAAGTTAAGTGATCGTGGTGAGAGGTTCCTTTTTTTGTGGGTGTGTGAACGAGTCTCGTGTTGGATTATGTGTGTTTACCATTGTGTGGATTGGATTCTGGCTGTTTGCCAATTGTGTGGATTAAAGTGTGACGGACTGGTGGTCATCCTAATAGTTGTACATTCTCTTATAAGGTCTGTAATTTCTGACTTACTTTTGTGAAAACTATTTGATTCTCGGCTTTTTCCTCCACTCTTCAAGTGGAGGTTTTTTATGCCATAGAATAAACTCTTTCATTTGCAAGTGAAATTTGCCTATTGTCATTTGAACCCCAATACACTCCACTAGAAATTGAGTGAATTGAGTGTTTTACAAACATTCTGCTTAGCTGGGTGAAGAGCTGCTATCACTGACCATAGAAATGAGTAGCAATCCTTACTTTGAATATTCACAACTGCCTTTTTCTTCCGTATATACTTTGGTAATTCAATAAAAGTTGGCGATTCGCAAATGTCACCGTGACTTATCTCCTTTTTTAGTTTCTTAAGGCTTTGACTTCTCTCCTTTTTTAGTTTTTCAAGACGTTCTTCCATTAATTTCAGAACGTTATTGTAGTCTTGAGAACTCATTGTGATTTATTTTTATCACTGTATCAATTTAGTTAAATTGTTTGCATGGAGGCTTATTTGCGATTGAGGAGGCCAGGAGGAAATAGCTCCTATTATAGGCGCTTTCCCCTAATACCAAATTTCTGGAGACCCTTGTACAATATTGCCAGATATTGCATCATATGATGCAACGAAGTTCTGGAAGATTCTGCATTATAATCGACACGTTTGGGATATAATTTTTTTTGCAATGCAAAATTCTTTTTAGAAATTGCGCGGTATGATTTGATGACTACAAAGGATTCCTGGAACGAGGATGACGTCATCAGAATGGAATTTTGTTTACCACGAATTGTTTAACATTATATGAAATTTAAGATCCCCTGACGCATGATGTAGGCAAACACTGAGGGGATTTTTGTTTAAATTAAAATGTTTTATCTAGAAGGAAGCAATAAATCAAATTTATATTGTCAAAACAGGATGTGACTGTAGATAAGGATTCCTGGAACGAGGATGACGTCATCAGAATGGAATTTTGTTTACCAGGAATTGTTTAACATTATATGAAATTTGACACCCCCTGACGCATAATGTAGGCAAAAGTCTGAGGGGAATTTTTAAAAATTAAAATGTGTTATCGAAAAAGGAAGCAATAAATCAAATTTATATTATGAAAACAGGATGCCCATGCACAGCCTTCCATATCAAATTTCATCTACATCTTTTGCAGAGTAATTAAATATTCATTTAGGCTGGCGTAATTGCGCAATATTATGCTATGACACAATCAGGAATGTTCATGCACTCTTCTGCTGAAACCTGTCTGAACTTGCAAAATACATTTTAAAGCAAAATATACCCTGGAAAGTATTTACGCGAAATGCTGGAGATAAGCAATAACCTTGAATCTATTTTTACATGGATTCGGCTAGCACAATTGCTCAATATTATGCTATGGCGCATGAAGAATATTCATGCACTCTTCTTCTGAAACCTGTTTAAACTTGCAAAATACATTTCGCAGATAATCACGCCCTAAAAAATAATCATATCACATACACACCCCGACTTCAAAGACACCGACTATTGTTTTTCTCAGAATTATCTTGGCAATAACAAGCAATTTTATACGGGGGTTGAAATGCAACACCACCATCTATGTCATCACCTTATCTCCCGGGCGGCGGCTCACGAGGGATGATGACTCATCTCCTAGCACTCTGAACTTCCCTCACATAGGCACACAAACACACGCTATATAAATTATATTATATTATTATTATTATATATTATTATATTATTCGAGGCGGCTCACGAGGCATGATGACTCATCACCTAGCAGCCTGCATATCTAGACTCCGTCTTAATATCCATACTCCGTTCTAATCGTACGGAAAAAAGTGGGGTAGAACCTTTCCTACCTATCTACTAGCTAACTTCGCTTTGCACTGGCTTGCAATACGCTTTTGCATTCTGCGAAAGGGAGGCGCCGCTCCTGCAGCCGCAAATGTAGACCCAACCAGGATGTGGTTGTTCCTCCAAAATTGCACTTTAAAGGGAGAAGCCATCCTTTTGGCGGGGGTTGCACATTAATCTATACTTTCTGAGCAGCTTGATGCTGGTTTCAACTTATATGATGATCCAGTGTACATCTCACTTATATTCGGCGAGATTGCCATGGACGGGAAAACTGTGACCAACCTGATCATCGGCGTTGGGGATCCTAGAGGACTTCTTATAGTGGGAACTGTCCTTAACAATACAGGGAGATTCCATCTGGTTCATTCCAATGCCCAGACGATTACAGGGCTAACAGCTGCTCCTGTCATCAGTGAGTTTCCACAGATAACAGCTTCTGTCAAGTTTGCCTACATGGCAACAGCTTCTCGCTTAGATCAACTGCTCTTGGAGCCAACAGTGCCAAAGGACACCAAAGTGATGTTCGCCATAGTATCGCTCTATCCATATGTGAGGCAACATGTTCCATCAAGTATATAGGAGGCTTACCAGGATCATCAGACGGTCAATCATTAGTATTACTAGCCTTACATGTGTTCGGACTAGCCTACTCAAGGAGAGAACGTCTTCACGATCAACAGAGCAGACGAATCAGAGCCGGAGCAGCAAAACAACAATTACATGTATTGACTCCAGAACAGGGGAAAACATTGATTGAGAGGACAGGGTAGCATCAGAGTGACGTCTCTCCAATTGTAGATGATCTTATAGGAATGATGTTGACCCCAACGGTGGCTAACTCATATGATCCAGAGACCACACCAACAGAGATCCTACAGTTGGATGTTCTGTATAGGGATCATAACGTAAACGCAATTGCAAGAGATCTACTAGAGCAAGCGAGACTGGTTTATACGAACTATCATTCATCATCTATCTATTTTGTGCTTCCCCTACTGGAACCCCTCAAGACTCTTGCTGGTGAATCCAACCCCCTCTTTGCTTCAGAGTGCACCCTCTTTGAAGAAGTTCAAGAGATTATCTCGAATGCTCCGTGTATGAGGGCTAGGACCACTTTACCTGAAAAGTATCACATAAAAAAGTACGCCTACTTGGTATGATGTGCCCTCCTGTATCACGAGACCTGTTTGCCAACAAAGGAGGAGAAAGAATTGTTCAAGGAGCATAAAACATCAGATATCAAGACCCATATAGGCAGTCATGCTGAGAGATGAACTATAGAGAATCTGGCTTACTTATTGCCTTATCCTATTGGATCTTCTCTAGCTTTGATTGTTGCTCACATAGATTTAGAACGGGGACTAAATCTAATGAATGGAAGACCAAAGGAAGAACGACAACAGGTGTTTAATGTGCTCAGAGGCAGAGAGGTCAGAGGACCCTGGGCTGAACAAGAGTTGGCCAGGGAAACAGGAGAAACCCAGCGATTGGTGGTTGCCCGAGAGCAGGAGATCCTCAAAGGGAGGTTGACAGCAAAGTACGAGTCATTGAGAGACGTGGCTGATAGGTTAACACCAGGACAGGATCGAGCACAGGCAGTGGCCCTTCTAGTTGACTGAAGATCCCGAAAAAAAACATCGAAGGCAATACGTAGCGGAGACAGCCAACCCTGCCATGCCACATCGTTAAACATCACTCGTAACGTGAGAGGCAGTACGTAGTACACCGAAACAACCCTGCAATACTACGTGGCTAGGCGACCCTGTATGTTCAGGTAGTTAGAAGGCGGCCATTTTAAGATAACTGAAAGGCAGTCATGTTGATATAACTAGAAGACGGCCATGTTATAACTAGTATGATGAAGACCAATGGGGAGACGAGCAGCTCGGCCGACAAACCCAATAAGCAAGCAGCGATGGTACGACGGCACCCATTGGTCGAGATCGACCAGCAAGCCGTTTCTACTGCAACCAACCAATCGACAGCCTCGACATGCAGGAATCGCGGGTCGAAAGGAAAGCAACGAGAGGAAGCGTGGTGAAGCACGCTTCTCACGTCACTCGTAATCTTGGCTCAGTGGAACTCCGGAGTGACCAGTGAAAAGTACCGAGGATTTTCCAAAATAAGGACTTTTTATAAGAGAATAAAGATGGACCACGAAAGGAAGAATATTAAAATATTCATAAATTAGGAAGGTAAACGTGACTTCTTTTTTCTTTTAACACGGGTCACTGTCATTACAGGAGAATGATCCACATTCCATTAGTGATTTTATGCATTTTGAAATCACGATAATCCGACACAAACAAAATAAGCTGAATTGTGGGTGCCTCTCTTGTATGCTCGTCTACCTGAAACATGTGGTGGACTGGGAAGACGAGTGGGAGGTCACTCTCCACATTGCCCTTCCACGAGAGTTCACCAGGCCAAAAGAGTGCCCAAAGTGTGGCTATTACGTCCAGATTCTGAAACCAGCTTCTTCCTGTTTGCCTTGTTTGTATTCGATCAGGTCCGCCCTGCAGGAAAGGTTACAACGAGAGGAAGCATTAGAAGAAGCAAGGAGTGGGGATAGCAATGGAGGTCCGGCTCAGCTCCCAGGTACCCCTGCACCAGAACAGGCTAATGGGAAGGGGGAGGGGGCGATTCTGGAATAACTGTTTCTCACGAGATGGATGAGGATGGCTCGGGTGCGGCGGATGACTTCGAGGAAAATTTCCTGGGAGTCATCCTCCGCGAGTGGAATAACGATTTCCCCTCCGATGGCCTCATCTGGGAAGAGTTGAATGAGGTCTCCAACTCTGGGCTTCAGGGACTACTACATTGCCACTTCGAGGGACATGGGTTGGTGGTAGCAGGATCAGTTGCTACCGTTTATTTCTCGACACGCGAAAATTCACGTATCACGCCTGGTTAGCATTTTCGTTTTCCATAGGGTTCTCACGACGCCATCTTGACCTCGTGTTAACTATAAAATGTTCGCTCCAAAAATTTAATGATATCGTGAGTTTAAATTCGGGTTCTTTTTTTTAGTACCGGTGAGAATAATCATTTGATGGGATTGTCTTAATTATTTTTGTTTGCTTCTGGGAATTTTAAAATAATGGGCGTGGCCCAGTAAGAGTAAGTTCCGTTGAAATTTATCCTTACAACATTTTTATTTGTTTTTCCAGAAATTACAAAAATAGAATAACAGAAGAGTTGGGCCTGGGGAAAAAATGGAAATGAATTATTCAATGGAATATTTAAACATAAATATTCACACAATTACACCTGTCTATAAACCAATCATAATATCGCGAAGGACTCTGAAGGAAATGAGCAGTGCCAGTGCTGTCTGGTGTAGTGTGAGGGCCCTGTGTAATCCAATCCCAATGAACAATAATAATGGAATTGCCTCCATTTCCGAATTAAGTGTGCAGCCACCAACTGACCTTAATCAACAATTCTTGGATTGGGTAAAGGTCATCATGAAACATGGTTGTTGGAATTGCCATGCACCTGATCACTCTCACAAAGAATGTCCAGTACCAAGAACAAAAGTTTATTGTTTCGGATGTGGAGCTAAAAATGTATATTGGAAAGACTGTGTCTTGAACAGTACTTCAACATCATCATTCAACATTCCATAGTAACACCAATCATGAAGTCCCATTTCAGCCAATCATGATTTAGCCGTTGCTAAAGAAGAAAACGACACCGGAAAAATTCTCCTCTTTCGTCGAGCAGCTTCTGGAGTAACACGTGTTATCGAGTATTTCGTATACAGTAAAATACTTATCAGTTTGTCGCTCAGTTTCCCTACAAACCGCTTATTTTCAGATAAAAAATTGCAAGTCTACCTATTCGGGGATGCCCTGGAGTATCGGCCGAACGGCTCAGCATAATGGCATTTTAATCATTTTTTAGTAGTATGTAACTGCCCGATAAATGTCTCCCTTGGTTATTTTGTCACGCATGCCAGGCGTGACCATGATGTACCGAACACTGTAAAATGGCTACCGTATTCTCTGGTATTAAAATGTACTATAGTGTCCGCAGTATAAGACTCCTCGCTGAACCACTAGATGGAGCCTCAATGCCCCTTTGGGACTTTTTCCTGCGGACGCTGGGTATCGTTTTCCCGCTATTCACTTCTTGTGCAACTTCAGCATTGAGTACATCAATAGTGTGACACTCCAGTGTTTGAGTATTAACGACATCGAGATATTGAATTAAACCAACTTTAAGGAAATTAAATCATAAAAGGAATACTTCGAATCACCAGAGCAAAGGATTGAGATCAGGTGGGTGTCAGTTTTCCTTTCGTCTTGGCATCAGGTTTCGCTAGTGTTATGTAAGGTTGGCCATTGTTATGTCAACTTGAATTGTTCCTTTTTAATTATTTCATTCCGTAATCGAGTTTTAATGGGTTAATTCCAGTTTATTAGAGCTTAAGTTTTGTTTGCCGAAATGTAAAATTTTAATCTATCTGTGATTTTTACGATTTAACTTGTTTGTTTCTCTTGAGTTCCCAAGTTCGGAATTTCAAATCATGGTGTTTGAAATTTTTATTTCACAACTGATATAATGTGTTTATCATGTGCTATTCTGTTTATGTTCTTTTCAATTAACGATATTCTTGTTGAATAAATTTAATAATGTTAGATGTTTGATTTATCTGGTTTTATTGTAGAAAAAAATGTGTCAACCTTGCTCAAAATTCGTCCCCACGTTTTTCCCTCTCGACATTCAGTTTGGTCTAGATTTCATAAGTTTTTCAGGTCGCGAATTAGGTCAAACAACCACGTTGAGCAGCCAAGTAACGGGTAAGTGAATTAAATATTTCATTGAAAATCTCGTTACAAGGAGAATTAAGTGAATTTTTAGTCCCACATTGCACATGGCTGGGCTCAAATGAAGCTTAATTCATAACGGTGACTGAGAACTGAACGATTTTTTTTTAATCAATTAAAAGCTCCTGGATATGCTTAGGAAAACAAAATTAGAATTCATGGAATTTAACAAATTGTGGGGACAATTTAGGGTTCTAAGATCCATAGTCGGAAAATCAAGCGAAACAGTGTTCGCAATTCCTGTTCGCGCTCGAGTGAGCCCACCTCCTCAACGAATTTTGATTAATTATTGGTTGATTTATGGTCTGAAATCATGGATATTAACGGGATTGCTTTGAACTGTATTGAATCTTTGGCGTTTGTTGAAATAAGATCTCAAGAATATTTCATCTCAAGAGAGTTTTTAGCTGCAAATTACTTCCGCTTCCAAAACTTGCGTATTCTGAAAAGCATAGTCCTACTTCCCAGGGTTTCCTTAAGGGTAATTTTCCAAAATAGGGTGGTAAGGGCTACTTTTATTGTCCTTCCAACGCTCAATCCAGTCTGTGTTATTGGACTTGAGTTGTTGAACAGGCTCCATTAAAATCAATTTGAACAACCACTTTTGTGATCTTACAAATATTCATGAAAGATGTTTAATTAGCGTCAGACATATTAAAGATAAAAACAAATTAAATTCTTCTTGGGATAAGTTAACTTTTAGGATGCCAAAGTAGAAATTGATATGGAGGAATATGCAGTTTGAAACTAAATCACTCATTGGATTCATGGCTAGCGGAGCGAATACTACCAAGGAAAGCAGGGATTCAGATCAGGAAGTTTTCAGTACACCGAAAGGGGAGAACAAAGAAAGGAGGGCAAGGGGGGAGTATAGGAAAACGGTAGAAAAGGATAGATTGAGGGCGAAGAGCGTGGGGTCGATTGAGGCATTTATCAAAAGGAAGAGAGGGGACAGGGGAAGCAGTGAAGACAAGGAAGATATAGGGTCAAGCTTGAAAAATCCAAAAATGTACAGAACGCCACCGGAAAAACATAGTTTTGTAGAGAAGGATGAGAAAAATAAGATGACAGAAAGAGATAGAGCTAAGGCTAAAGATCCGATGGAAATGGAAAGATTAAAAGAAACGCGCGAAATGATGATAAAAGTAATGGGGATGTATGAGGAAAGGCAGAAGAAAAGGGTGGAGGGAATAAGGAAAGAAATTAGACAGGAAATGGCCGAACTTAGGAAAGAAATGAGGAAATGGGAAGAAGTCAGGGAAAAACTAGAGAAAAGGATGCAGATATTGGAGCAAAGGCTAGAAAAGAAGGAAGAGCCTAATAAAAAGGTAGATGAGTTGGAAGGTAGAATAAAAAAATTGAAAGCTCAAACCGTGAGTTTGGAGGTGGGGAGAGTGGGAATAAGGAGAAGCAAAGGCTGAGAAAAATAGAGCAAAGAATAGAAAAGAAAGAGAGAGAAAAAAAAGAAGCATAGTGATAAAGGGTCTAAGATTAGAGGGGAAGGAGCTGATGGAAGGAGTGGAAGAAGTACTAAAAAGGATTGATGCTAAGGTAGAGAGAGAGGAAGTGCGAAGTGTAGGAAGGGAAGAGCGAAGAGGGGAGAGAATGGTACTAGTGAAACTAAAGAAATGGGAACATAAGAGGGAAGTGATGATAAAGAAGGGGGTTTTATATGGAAGATCGGAGAGAATAGAGGATGATTTGACATGGGTAGAAAGGAACATGCAGTATAAGTTAAGGAAAGGAGGTAAAGAAATAAGAATTAGTGACAAACAAAAAGAACTAAATCACTCGAATCAAATTAAGTTAAATACACTTTTTCGTGAGAATTCAGTCAACCCTAAATTGACCAATGTTAGAATGTTTTGTGATCTTATGTCAGCGACTTTGTGACAGACAACGAACCTATTTCTCAATTAATATTGCTACATATTAAAAAAATATTGTCTTAAGATTAAGCTTCTTTCTTATAAGGCTTTTCCCCCGCTTATGACCGGGGGTTTTTATGCCAATTTTGTCTTACACAATATTTTGTTTCACAATGTATCACTAGAGTTTGGTTATATAAAACTACAACTTGACTATACAAAAATACGGTGTTATTCTTCCACTACCTGGTCCGAATTCAGCCACCACCTTCTTTATATTATTTCTCAGTATACTTATTATTTATTTTCATACAAGAAACAATGAACATGATATGAATTTAAGTAAACATGATCAACAACTTCGGCAAAACAATTTGAATGTCGGACAATTATTGTCTGTTCAGAGTGTGAATGAAGATACCATTAATGGACAACTTGTACTAGAGAATAAAGTACAAGAAGTTTCAAGTGATTTACAAACAATTCGGGCATCATTAACTATTGGAATGCAACCTCAAAGTGAAAAACGCATTCCATGTAAATGTCTTACCACTTTGTTTCAATTACCAGTCGTTCCGTTGAACGGGAATGAATATGTAAAGGGTGTAAAGTTATCGAATTGTAATACTGGCATTGGTATTTGTGAGTTTCGAAAGGAATCCGTTTGTAAAAAATACTTTCAGTTGGGATGTAAATTATTGAAAGAAACTCCTGCATGTTTTTTGTATTTGCATAAAACAAATCGACCTGAATGGGGAATTCAAGTATTACCATATTCCAATGTTTCATTGGTGTTCAACTCTTATGGGTCCAATTTAATTGCACGACGAGAAATTGGACGCAGGATTTATGGTTGCATAAGGATCTTGCGATTTGGTATGATATTTGTTCTCATCATGTTTAAACAATATTCGATGCTACGGATTGTTTACGAGGAAGTGTCCTGAATGACACAATATTACTAGAATGTAGGAAAGATATCAATTCATTCTCTCAAGGAATTCAACGACGATACATTTTTGCTTGTATATATAATCAGATTGATGATGTAGGTGGACAGGTTTCTGGAATACATTTATATGATGAAGTCAACTCGGTTACTAAAAAAGACGTCTATCCCTTGCCCTGCAATGTGCCTTTGAGGAACGTCACAGATGCAACAGATGGTCACAGATGATAAATCTTTAAACACGTTTGGCCAAGGAACCCAAAAGTAATTAACTACCATAACAACGAACAATTTACGCGATATTCTCAATACAAATATCAAAATTGGTTTATAAAAAGGAGAGATCTTTTTCCTTATTGTGGATCATTTTGGATGACTTATAAACTCAATATGGGCCATAGAGTGAAGCGTTTATTGTGAAATGTTTATCTTCAAGGTGATTTGATAAAGCCAAATTATTTTGTCAAACTGTCCAAAGTTTATGCACATATATTTTCTTCAGTATCAGTTCGAAGGAGCATTTGAGTCCATACTAAAAGAGTTTTCTCTAGTTTATTACAGTAAAATAATTCTGAACTGGAACAATGGTATTGGTAGTTGAAGTGTAGGAATATTGTGACTGTAAAATGTTGTCCCAAGTTCAATCTAGTCTCCGGTATCGGAGTTGGAGACGCATCGTACCCAAACAAATATCGCAGTACAAATATTGATTCTGCTGCCACTCCTTTTCCATCGTCCTTTTCTCTGCCTTCTCTCTATTACCCTCTCTTTTTGGCCTTTTCTCGTTCTCACACTCTTTGTTCTCTCTTATCCGCGTTTCTACTTCGACGATACCTGGGAAAACAATGCCTTAAACCGGCGTCAGGAAAGTTCCTATTGCAAAACAGAAGCCTGAACTCATCAAGAAGAGACTTCCCAGACTAAAAGTGTGGATTTGTTGGACAAAGAAAATACACCCATATATTTTTTTAATTTACGTTACACTTGGATTCTCATTACCTGTGGCTTTGTTACTGAATGTGAGTGCTCCATAATAATTTGTTAAAAATGTTTAAATATCCTCCAAATTCACAAAGAGGGTCTCACAGTGTAGTGGTTTTGCCATGTTATTGGTATTCTCACCTTTCCTTTTTTTTTAACTCAACGTGAGTTTTTTTCATTAATCTTACACATAGTTTTAAACAAAATTTAGTTTCACATTTGAAAGACTCTATTTTGCAAACAATGTTTGCTCCTCGTAATAATTCTTTCCACAAACTTCACTAAAATGTGAAACTTCAATTTATGTGAACCTTTTGGTTCACTCAAAAATCACAACAATGTGTTCCTATATTAATTAATCTTTGTGATATCAATGTCTATTTTAATGACATTGATACATAAAAATTTCTATCTCCAGTTTATTGGTTCCAAACAATTTTCTATTTGAGAATTAATCATATTGTTCTGATGGAGGAGGTTATATTAAAACTTTCATACACAAGGACATTTTGTCTTTCAATCGCCAATTTTTCATATGATGTTCAGGCTTGAAAAGGGACCACACTGAATCCGGAACTTACGTAGCCACTTTTTAACTAAATTCTACAGGTTCGCACGTTTAGACTCAGCCATTAAAATAAATGATAAGATAGGAATTAGTCTATTATACGTGCATCACCATTGAGAAACTGTTCCAAATAAGTGACCATAATTAAATGGCAATTCATGTTTGGTTTCGGCTCATCTCCAGTTGAGGTCGCCACTTGAGGCCCGTCAAGTTCCCTCTCATCGACTGCCGCGCGTCAACTGAGCTCAGTTACGAGCCAGTCATCTCAACAAATCAGCGCCTATTGAATCTAAGATCTCCCGTCACCCCCTCCTTCCAAGCAGAACTAAACAATACACAATAGTTCCTGAGAAAAAATGATGTATTACTTTTTTAAGAGAACAAAAAATTGTTTATCATTTCATGTAATGCCGCGCGTCAACTCAGCTCAGTTACGAGCCAGTCATCTCAACAAATCAGCGCCTATTGAATCTAAGATCTCCCGTCACCCCCTTCTTCCACGCAGAACTAAACAATGCACAATAGTTCCTGAGAAAAAATTATGTATTACCTTTTGCGGAAAAAAAATTGTTTATCATTTCATGTAATGAAAATCAGTTATCAAGACTCATAACTTTCGATTTGTGATCATTTATGTACAAAACATGGAGCGCTTTGATAATGTCTCTTATAGTCACAGTGACTCTTCTTATCTTCTTGAGACTAAAAGTAGAAAACAAGTCTTACAATGGTACCATTCAGGAAAATTTTCTGCATGTTTAGGGATGTAACTGTCAGCAAGGAATATCAAGTTTGGAGATATGGATTATCAAGCTAAATAATAATTAATCTACATAATTAACGATCTTCTTACTCTTAACATTGACCTCACTAATCCTACTAATTCTCTACCGATTTACTGAAAGCTTTAGCTCTGCTATTATTTTATTATTCGACTTTCCTTTTTGGATTCTTGATTTTTGCGATGAACGCAGCATCTTTCGTAAGTGAACAGACTGTACCTGATCTATTTTAGAAAATAGAGGTTCGAGTCTGAGATAATGAAGTTGTCAACGCGATCAGCACTTCTCATCTTCAGTATGTTAATAACGCTAGCTTCTTCAGCTAAATTATCAACAAAGGATTATGTCAACCTGATCTTAAAGTTTTCGAAACGTCGACAATATTAATGGAATAAAGGATCTTCAATAACTTTAGTTCCTTTCTTTGGTCTGAAGTATGTCATTAACATCCTACTTACTATGTAATTATAAAATTATCTTATAATCTTGTGAAATTAGATTATTAAAACCCCAACTACCCCAACAGGTTGAGCCGATTCCTAATCGCAGAAAATGCCCTGGGCAAGGGGGCAGTCTCGACGAAATCATGCGGGAGGGGCCAGAGCTGAACGACGGCGAGGAGGTGAAAATCATCGTCCCCTCTAAATATAAAAAGAAGTCCACGAAGTAATCGTCAGCGGTTCGTCAAACAATTTATCGTCAAATTTAATCCTAAAATTGTATCCTGTCTTAGAATATTATGTGCTATTTAATTATATACTTATTCCTTCAATCAATTTGTTAAGATTTCTCCCAGATGAATACTATTTTCGATATGAAAATGTTGTTCTCGAAAGCAAGAATTAGGATAGTTACTTTAAAGTTGGAAGAAAGCTTCCTATTTGTGAAAGCATTCAAATCTCTTCTCATCGACTCTTACATAAGTCCAGTTGGCAGTCCATTCCTTCTAAACGAAGAGGTGTCATTTTTTGTAAAATGCTATGAAGATATTGCACTTCGAGAATGGTACGCTTTCAATAAAAACCGACTGACAATTTAGAAAAGGGTTCCCTGGGAGCCAGCCAAAGGACTCTTTTCTCTGCGATTATTTTATTATTCGATTTTCCATTTTGGATTTAGGATTTTTGCGATTTACTGCGCATCTTTCGTAAGTGAACTGACTCTACCTAATTATATTTCATAAAATATATGTTCCAATCTCAGAAAATGAAGTTGTTAACGTGGTCAACACTTCTCATCTTCAGTACGTTAATAATTCCAGCAGGAAGGACTAGGTAGGAAGTGTGCCAAAAGGATTCTAGAAGTGTGCAATTAACAGACGGAGAATTAGAGGAATAAAAAGGACAAGGTGGCCCTACAGGTCAGCAAGAGGTGCTAGAGAATCCAGAGGAGTATACAAAGAACGATAAAACAAGATGTTTTAGAAGGTGAGTGAAAATATGAAATTATAGAGCTACTCTCCAGCGAAAAGCGATCCATCCACAAAATCAAAGCCTAGTTCCCCCATCGAACTATCGTGAAGAAGCAGTGAGCCCAGTGCAGGAGAGAATTATCAGAAGAACTCAAATTATAAATCTGATCCTTTTTGTGAAAGCATTCAAATCTCCTCTCATCGGCTCTTGCATGAGTCCAGTTGGCAAACCCTTCCTTCTAAACGAAGGGGTTTCATTTTTTGTAAAATGCTATGAAGATATTGCAGTTCGAGAATGGTACGCTTCCAATAAAAACTTACTGACAATTTAGAAAAGGTTTTCCTGGAAACCAGCAATGCATGATAAGCATGATAACTCTCTTTTTCTCTTCTTGGTCTACAGAAAATATACTACTTATTTTGGACCGACAAAACGATGATACTGCCAGCTGTCAATTTTTTCATAGAAATTCTACGACAGTGTGAGGTTTAAAATTTATGCTTTCACTTTTAAAGCTTCTTTTTTTGTAGCTCTATCAACGTAAGTCCTGAACATCTTTAATTATGTACGCTTGCTTGTTACTTTCAATTTGAATCATTATGATTCTGATAATGTTCTTTCATTGAAACAGTAATTTAATAATTATATCCAAATTTACTTTGGATTCAAAATGTATGTACTGATCTCTCGATTCTGAATGTTGCTTGAAAATTACTGTCAAAATGGAAACTGATCCAAAAACTTTAGGTATTCAACTACAAAAATTACGTGACTCTATTTCACGAACAGAATCTAATTATAAAAAAATTCCAACTGCGAGAAGGAAAATCACCACAGCACGTGGACGTCTTGATTTGTTAAAACGAAAATGGGAACAGTGTATAGATTTAGAACTACAAGTTCACAAACTCGCTTCGGCGGAAGATAGACTCAAAGTTGATCACTTTACGCAAAATCATTTTTTTATAAATCGAAGACGCCTTTCATGATGCGTACGATTTTATTAATTGGCAAATTGATGCTTTTCTTCCACATGATTCGACACTTCTCGAACGTTCCTTTAGAGATAATGTTGTACCACAGAATTCTAATGTTCTCAAATTACCAAAAATCAACGGAAGGATAGTGTGCAATAAAGATGGTTTTTCCGACGTTAATAGTGAAAACCCAATGGATGGGAATCCATAAATCCAGAAAGAAAATTAAACTAGCTGTTGTGCAAACGGAGTCTGGGTGACATCCTTTACAAAAGACTCGAGTGGAGTGACAGTTCGCGCACCGTGAAGGAGTGATGAGCGACGCTCTATGCTAAAAACACATCAACGGAAAAACAAGGTCAGGAATTATTTATTGTATTTACAATTTGTAACCGCCTCATATCTGCCACTCTCCCACTCGTATCACTCCCCTTTCGGCGGGACGGGGAATTGTGTATTGATGTTTCGGTGTAATATTGCTCGAGGATTGTAAAGAAAACTGCTTAGCCCGCCATCTATTCCGCTACCGTGGAGATAGGCGGTAGTCCATAAGGAAAATTTAACATTGTGTCTTCACTCATTCCATGATTATATCCAATATAAGACTTAATTTTATTTGTACCAATAAAAATATAGTCGTTCAGAATTATTCGCGCAATCCATCTAAATTTCAGGACTACAAGGGTTACGGCTACCAGTCCGGGAGTAGGTAAGAAGTCGAACATCACTTAAAAATAAAAATGCGCTATTCCCTTTTGGAATAGCGTATTGATTTGGTACCTCCGACAAACGAGGGAAGAAAGAATAATAAGAACCCTCGCTTAATTCACCCGTTCGTAACAGGCCTAGCTGAAATCTTAAAGATGGCGAATCTTCCTGAATCGAGTTAGGCGTCAGTAAGCAACTGTGCATTTCCTCCAGGTCTTGTGTATTTAACGTTAGTTTTTTTTATTTTATTTTATTTTTTTTTTTAGGATGTCATGCATTGCAAAGTATTACGATTTAAGTTCCAGGTATGATGCCAGAAAATTAGAGTTCGTTTTAAAATGACTCTCATTCCTTCCAGCATGACGCCATGAGCATTTTGCAACCGCCTTTTCTTTAGTGATGTTCATTCAAGCCAATTCGGGAAGTGTTAAGCTTCTCTACCCTAGTGTTAAGCTTCTATATCTTAGTGTTAAGCTTATTCGTGTAATTAAATTGAAAACTCTTTCACTTTGTTAAAGATCATGTCAAGCCCTTCAGGCTACTTGACTATTAACTAGAAAATTTGTATCAGAAGTATTACATGTAAGATTTCGAGTACATTTTGGAGTGACGCCGAAGAGGTGTGTGACGCCAAACCAGCTAATTATTATTATTCCCATTTTGTTTTAAGCCACTTTGGGCGTTGTTCTTCGCTCTACGTCTCACAAAGCTGGGAAAAGCGTTACAACATCTAATTATTCACATTAAAGCGACTGATGTTAATTTTCAAACATTCTGAGAGGGGTCCTACAAGGTGGTTTCTACGGTCAACCTCATTACCATCCCTCAATGAGCGGCTTCTACTCTGAAAAGCCCATGTAATAATAGCGTGTTCGCCTTTTTAGATAGAGCAGAGGATGGGCGGGAAATAGATTCGCTAAGTGAGGAAGATGTTTCACAGTTGTAGCTCCTCGATGTCTTCCTAGCGGACTTCACTTTCTCAGCGAGCTATAGCTCTCACCACCCGAGTATTACAGGGTTCAACACTCTTGACGCCAAGCGGCGCGTCTATGTCCTTTCCGACGAACTTTACATTTTGTGAGGAAGGAAGGACGCGTTGGAGAGCGAAAAAAAATGGTTTGGATCATTGTTAAATCGTTGGATTGAGTATTATCGAAAGAAGCAGGGAAAAGTCAGGTTTGTGGTACTTCTTTCTCTTCTCGGCCTTATTCTCTCTTTTCGCTCCATTTCAATAAAATAAATAAAATAAATATGAAAGTATCTTACTGGATTTTATCCAGCGACGTCTCCACAGGCGCCTGAGGCCAAGCACCAGACATTAATATAATTAGGTTAGAAACTAAAGGATTTATTTACATGAGAGGTGATGTCAGAGATAGCTTAATTTTAGTTTAATTTTTAAAATATTCTGGCAAGAGGTCACACGATTAGCTCTTGAACTGTTTGGTTGTTTATTAAGAATGCTGAATAAATGCAACCAGGAAATTTATGCCCACTGAAATGATTAAACTGAATAATAACAATCTCACAAATTATCTGGCGTTATCTTGGAGAAATTAATTTCACGAATCTATTGTTCTTTTCTCTTCAAGCTCTGGAATTTTGTACCTTCAATTCTCAAATCAAATGCGTAACCTTACTTTTGAAGTGACTCTTGCTCCAGCAAGGAATAAACCTTGTTATTCTTGATAGTCCAGAGTATAACTTCTATTTATTAGTTTTGTATCTTATTGAAAATTAATTCTTTATCAAAAGTAGCTTTGAAATGAGGAATGCTCTGAAATTTTAGTGTAAGATAACTGCCATTTCTTTCTATTACTCTGGGAATGAATAAATAGGGACTTAGGGAAAATTTTTTTTATTTAAGGGAAAGACTCTGACCGAGCTTGAATGGAAACATGTAGACGAGCCTGTCACCCTTCACGGTGAAGTCAGGAGTCCAGGTCGTACCTGGAGGTGCAGAGGCTTTACTGCCAACGGCACATCGAGTCAACTGGGCGGAGAACAGGCAGCAGCGCGCGAGTTCGTCATGCATTTCCTCTTGCGCACCTCAATTGCTCAACAGAGGCCTTGCCCGGGGTGCAGGTCTCTGAGCTTCCGTGAAGCTGAAGTGGAATCCTCTTAGGTTTGCAGAGTGGCCCTGAGGGACAGGGGACCGCTGGTCCAGACAGGAACACTCTAGCCTTGGGCGAGGACTTACTGGCTGGCAGAACGAGAGTACTAGCAGGAAGTTTTTATGTTGAGTGGAGGCAATGCGAAGCCAATGATGACCCGTCATAAATGGCAGGAAATGGTGCAATAATGTAAAACGCTCTCTTTCTCTCTCTAACTAATAGGTAAAAAGTACGGTAGATATTAGTCATAGTAATTAGGAGTTTCCGTTAAAGACTAAGCAGCGACAAACAGGCACCAAAAATCCGCGATAACAAGGAAGAAGGGTTGAATCACAGGATGTGATCCATGAATCAGCGCGAACCGATCTCCGTCCTATTTTATGACGTCAAAGGTGAGGTCATCCACATGCTGATTAGTGGACGATGTCGACATCGACGCATAACTAAAATTGTGATTGGTTATTAGTGACGAAATTTCGAGTGCGAACCCTTCTACGTCATCAGATTTAAGATTGTAAATATAGAAGCGCGCGTTCACAACGCCAGAAAAAAGTCTTCCTGCATTCAAATAATTCAACCATTGAATATCGCTCGAATAAGAAATCTTATTCAATAAGATTTGTTCATTAAATTCTCCTAAATGTCAGCTCCGGAGAGCATTCTATTTGATCTTTTAGAGATTTTCTCGGATTTAAATTATCAACCTTTTCAATTATGCCGCATATATGAGGAATTGCATTATATTGTAATAATGGTTTACAAACCAAACGGATTTATTCAGTATACTTTGCCACGGTAACAGCTTGAATCTAATTCAGATTCAGATATAGAATCAAGCTAACTTAGTTTTGATCTAATTTCCATCGGAATTTGTGTTTTTACTAAATTCTCCTAATTCTGGTTTGAATGCGCGCGTTTAAATATAAAAGCAATTGTTTCGTCGCTGTAATTAATTGTGGAATTAATCTAAACAATCGTGTTGTATAATTACAAATAAAACGGTGAAACATTTGTTAATAGTGCGAATTGTTTTTTTTTTATCAATTCCTGGATTCTTCTAACATAATTTCACGGTTTTGGCTTTCAAGCCAATCAAAGTCAGCAGCAAAACCCTGGAACTTCATCGTTCAATCATCGTTGGTGCCGGCGGAATAAAATCAACTTCCGCAAAATCAGAACGTAACAATTGGTGACAGCGGTGGGATTCGAACCCATGCCCTTTCGGACTGGTGGCAGAATAGGGGGTTACAGTACATTACCAAAACAGTTGACAGATTTCCTGGCGTGGCATTTTTACCAACCAAAGATTGCACGCTAAAATCTTGAGCTTAAATTTAAAAAATAAATAAATAAAAATGTTGCAATGACCCTTTTACTTTAGGGATTGAAACAACATAAAGCTTTGAAAAAAATTACCTAAAAGAGCAAACGTATCATACATTAAACCTGTCTGCAAGATATAACTTGAACATCTTACAATAATAAAAATTTAGCGCACTGTTTGTTGTGACCCTGCACAAACTTAAAATTTCTCAAACTCTAAAAGATTACTCAACAATCAGTATGGACTGTCTACCTTGTCTATTCAATGTGCAGCTTCGTTCGTAATGGTGTAGCTTCGAAGACTTTAAATAATACATTGTTTGATAAAATCTTTACAAACTTAACATCACGCTTGCAATCGATGACAGATTGATATTTTACAAGTGTACAGAAGAAGATAAAGACCTTCTTAGTCAAACAACATCATTTATAAAACAGATATTAAGATATACAAATACTTGGTGATCGCCTTTACATATAAATTAAAAAACGGACTCACTCGGAAGGAAGACGTTGACTGGCTATCGGCAACCACTTTTCTTTCACTGGCACTAAGGTCCTTCACAATTTAGAGTCTAAAGTCTTCATCGCATATAGTCTCCTTTCAATTACGTAATTGAAGGAATGTTATTTTCTTGATGCCTAGGTGTTTCTCCGTTCTGTTATAACCAAAAATATATACTCATCATTATATTCAACTCCTTGGCACATTAATTATTTTCTAAAATTACTATAAATGCATTTCTAAAAAATTCAAGGCTTTGCAAATATCAGTATTCGAAAAGATTCAAATCTGACTATGAACTGCCGGTCAGCGGACGAACCTTCTCATTTTAGATCGAACAAAGATATGCTAAGCAAACTTTTTGTTGCAAAACCATTTGTTTACATGATAAATAAATGTTTAATTCTCATAAAATTTAAGTGTATGTCACTTGTCACTGTAATTTTTTTATTTCTTATTATGAATCCAGTGAAATAAAAACCTTACTTTCGACGGAACTTCAAATTAGGAAGATTTTCCGCTGCACCGCAGTTTCTTTTTTTTTAATTTGACTATTTGAAAGCATTTTTCATATAATAAGACGTGAAATAGCACTTACGCCTAGTCGAGGTTTCATTAGAGCTAAATCGTATTGAAGTTTCCGTGGTATCTCCAAAAGAAATGCATGTTGATCCTTAGTTAAATGTTTTTTGATCACTCGCAAACAAAGTTTTGTTAGAGTGAATAAGGGAAGAGTTATCTCGACCGGAGTTCGAACGATTTTTGTTGAAGTACCCGAAACCTTAGGGAAATAGACGTGACTGCGATCTCCAAGCAATCTGTAAAATGTATCAACCGTTATTTTTTCATATTTTTTAAAAAAGGAAGACTTCTTTCCGAAATTGGATTCACTGTAAAATCAAGGGGTGATCCACGTCTAGATATCATACCTGTTTCAGGACGAGATCGTACGTACAGCCTTACCCTTGACCATGTCGGAAACAATTTTCCTTTCACACTTCTCAGGATGTTTATTCGGCTGTGTTATAAACAAATTATTCAAGAAAATTCATTTTTTGAGATTGGCAAAGTTTAGCTCATTGAAATCAATAGATTTTATATCAAAGGTGAGAGAAATTAATGTTTCATTGCCATTAATTAAGAATATATGCTTTTTGGTAATTGTTTAAACAATTTTTATATATAAATTCACAGTTTGGCGACTTTCCAATGAATAGGCTCAGCCTTTTTTGCGGAATCTTTATTTACGGAATTTTTATTTGCGGAATCAACTAGTTATGCTTTTCCGATGACTCTTCGCTATGATACTGTGCAAATTGACAACAATTATTCATTATTTAACCCATTGTTATAAACAAATTCATAGTTTGGCGATTTTTCAATGAATA
>CAKNXH010002093.1:40272-73682 GCA_932178445.1 Andricus quercusramuli | reverse complement strand
AAATACCATGAGAAAAGTTAAAAAAAATCGTTTAAACAATTTCTCCAAAATTTAATTCTACCAACTCGTGTTCCCTAACAAAATTTCAGGCTCATTAAATTAAATTTTGGAGAAATTGTTTAAACAATGTTCGTTTAAACCATTTTTTTTAACTTTGCTCATGGTATTTCGGGAGCCTTAAATGAGCCTTAAATTATTTCAGGTGTGAAATTTAGTTTTATTCACTGGTTGTGGTACTTTTCATAACGTTAAGCTGGCACAACACAGTACCTTTTTTAAAAAAACAAAATAACAAAAAATCTGACGAATTCCGTTTCTCGATATTTGGAGAGCCCTCAGTGAGCCTGAAATTTTGTTAGGGAACACGAGTTGGCAGAATTAAATTTTGGAGAAATTGTTTAAATAATTTTTTTTTAACTTTGCTAATGGTATTTCGGGAGCCTTAAATGAGCCTTGAATTATTTCAGGGGTGAAATTTAGTTTTATTCACTGGTTGTGTTATTTTTCATAACGTTAAGCTGACACAACACAGTAACTTTTTAAAAAACAAAATAACAAAAAATCTGACGAATTCCGTTTCTCGATATTTGGAGAGCCCTGAATGAGCCTGAAATTTTGGTAGGCAACACGAGTTGGTAGAATTAAATTTTGGAGAAATTGTTTAAACAATGGTTGTTTAAACATTTTTTTTTAACTTTGCTCATGGTATTTCGAGAGCCTTAAATGAGCCTTAAATTATGTCTGGGTTTTAATTTAGTTTTATTCGCTGGTTGTGGTACTTTTCATAACGTTAAGCTGGCACAACACATTGCGTTTTAAAAAAATAAATAGAAAAAAAAATCTGACGATTTCCGGTCTTTTACATCTTAAGAGCCTTAAATGAGCCTTAAATTATGGCATCATCAAAAATGTGTTATTTTTTTTTTAACGACTTTTACGAGTATGGTGGTGCCAGCTTAACGTTAAGCTAGCGCAATCAGCTTCTTTTTACAAAAAAAGTTGAGCATTAAATTTCGGAATAGGGCATTAAATTAGCCTTAAATGAGCCCTAAATATTGATATATGTCATTTCTCAATATCACAATAGTGTTGTGCCAGCTTAACAGACCAGACGTACTTTCCGTTCTGAAAACTAACTTCTCACAGGAAGATTATACAAATTTTGTTCAGGCAAACTAGTAAAAGTTTCGAAAGCAGCAAGGACACCGCAAAAGATTCCATAATACTCTGGAAACTTGTCGCGTGTTCTGAGAATGTTCTGTAAAACTCTAAACTACTGTATACAATTGCATAATATTTTCAGACCATTCCAGATTCTTCATAAAGAATAGAAGATTCTATTCCAGAACATGAAAAAATTCGGAATAATCTAGAAACCTTCCAGAATATTCTATTAAGGGGGTCATGCCGTGTAACAGCGTTTTCTTTAAGGTTTTTTCGAAATTTTTTTTAGCGTACTAAACACAGAGCTACCAAATTTTTACTATATGTTTATTCATTCTTTAGTAGTAAATGTGAATTTTCATATGCAAAAATATGATCTTGATTGAGAGTTTTATTGAGCGAATGGAAATCATATAAAAAAGGTAGGTAAACGGCGACCATGATTCTGTCAGAATGGCTCATCCGAAATCAAAAAACAAAATTGGATGTTAATCTATAGATGGATGGCTATCGCCGGAACTAGGATTTTTTGAAATTCTTGAAAATTCCATTCTTTATATGCTTTTAAACATTAAGACCGAAAATTCCATAATTTTTTGCGACTATTTTTTTATGAAAAAAAACGGTTTAATATTTTTCAAAAATCCTAGTTCCGGCGATAGCTGCACTTGTGCTGAATGTATCATTGAAATTTGAAAGCAATCGATTGAACCGTTTTTGAGAAATCATGGTCACCAGTTTAAAAAATGTAGTTTCGAGACTGTAAACACAAAACTAAGGAATTTTTTGCGGTTTTTTAAAAATGAAAATTGTTTCTAATACATAAAATACTACATTATACTGATAATTAGATATTGACATAAACCGCTTGAACAATTTATTATTGTTTTTAACAATTTGATCTTAAAAGAGAGTTGGAAAGTCGCGTTTTTTCAAAAAATCTCCACTTTTCGTTCAATATTCAATTGCAGTTTTTTTTTAATTTTACACTGTGACCAATTTTCAATTAGAGTGATGTAAATAATTAATTTGAATTAATAAAATCAATTTTTTGAAAAATTTATTATTATTTTTAATAAAATTCAATTGGAATAGCTAGAAACTTGTTTTTTTTTTCTGAAATGTTTAACTTTTTACCAATTTTTACGTAGTGAAGTAATAAATAATGCAAGTTAGCAAGAATAGTTCAAACAATTTATTATTGTTTATAATCATCTTATCTTATATAAATACTAAAAAGTTGTGGTTTTTTTCTAAACTTTTAAACTTTTTGTTCACTTTTCACTTAATGATGTAATGATTAATGCAAGTTAATAAACATTCGTATCACAAATTACGCAATTCGTAATTCGATGTGAAAAATAGAATAATGATGCGTATATTTATTAAATAATAGCTTATCATAAGAAGATGATTTCCTAACAAAATACATACGTTTTTAATCCAATAGTTGAATTTTTAACCAAGAAGATTAATTTTCTACCAGAAAAGATGAATTTTTAACCAAATAGTTGAATTTTCAACCATAAAGATTTATTTTCTATTGAAAAGACGAATTTTCCAAAAAATCTCATACATTTTCAACTAAATAGTTTGAACAATGAATGTGATGTTAGTTCAAATTTGATTTAAATAATTTTTAGTTTATATTTGTTTCTTTACAAAATTTTTCAACTAATTAATTACACTTTTATACTAAAAATATCAATTTTAACCAAAAACGTAATAGTTAAATTTTCATTCAAGAAAATTGTGTTTGAATGAAGAAAAAACGAATTATCTACAATACAATTGCATTTCCAGTTTAAGAAAATACTTTTTAATTCAAAAATACGAATTTCCAACTAGAACTATGAATCTTGATGATAAAAAAAAGTTAAAGAAAGTAGTTCAACATTCAACCAAGGAGTTGAATTTTCAACCTAAAAAGATGAATTTTAACGAAACAGTAAATTTTTTATTAATGAGTTGAGTTTTCAACTAAATAGTTAAATTTTCAGTTAAAAAAATTAATTTTGAGCCAACAAAATTGATTTTTTATAAAGAAAGATTAATTTTCAACAAAATACATAACTTTTTAATCAAATAGTTTAATTTTCAACTGAATTGTCGAATTTTTAAGCCAGAAAGACGATTTTTCTACAAAACCATTGAATCTTTAACAAAAAATTTAATTTTCAATCGAAATAGATTATTGGTTGACCAGACTCTTGCATTTTTAACCAAAAAAAAGATTAAACTTTTACAGAAAGAGATGAGTTTTCAAACCAAAAAGATAAATGTTCAAAAAAATAATTGAATTTTCAACCAAGAAAGATTTTTCAATTAACGAAGAAAAAAATGTCCTCTAAAATGTTGAGTTTTAGAGTTATAAAGACGAATAAAAAAAGTTGAATTTACAACTCGAAAATATGCAATTTTTACCAAAATAATTGATTTTTCGACTTATAAAGACAAGTTTTCAACAAAATAAGTGAATTTTAAACTGAAAAAAATCAACATTCTAGAAAAATAAAATAATTACACTTTTAATTTGAAAAATTCCTTTAAAAAAAAAAACGAATTTTCAACCAAATTTGTCAAATTTTTTAACAAATAGTTCAATTTTCAACCTAAAAGGTTATATTCTTACAAAAAAAAAATTTGAACAAAACAGATGAATTTTCAATCATAAGGATTAAATGTCTATAAAAAAAATTTCGACGAAAAATTAAATAGTTAAATTTTTAGCTGGAAAAATCAATTTTAAACAAAAAAGAAACCAATTTTCAACCAACAGAATGAAATTTCAACCAAAAAAGTAAATGTCTGTAAAAAAAAAATTCGACGAAAAATGGAATAGTTAAATTTTTAATTTAAAAACATTAATTTTCGATCAAAAGAAAAACTAAATTCCAACAAAATACATGAATTTTCAAACAAATATTTTTATTTTTTATGAAATTTTTAACCAAAAACGTTAATTTTCTACCGAAAAAAGACAAATTTTCAACAAAAAATGGAATAGTTTAATCTTTAGTTGGAGAAATAAAATTTTAAACAAATAAAATATATTAACAGCGAAATAGATGAATTTTCAACCAAACGAATTGTCTACCAAACAGATTAACGGTCTATAAAAAAATTAGACAAAAAATTATGTAACATTTGTAGTTAAAAAAATAGATTTTCAGTAAAAACTCTAATTTTCCACAAGAAAAATTAATTTTCAATGAGAAAAATAATTTTCTACCAAAAAAGGATCATATTTAAAAAAATACATGAATTTTCAAACAAATATTTTAATTTTTAATGGAATTTTTAACCTAATAGTTGAATTTTCAACCAAAAGGTGTATTAGTCACCCAGAAGTTTAATATTCTACCACAAAAGACACACAAAAGTTTGTACAATATACAGAATTTTTCAAAAAAATATGTACTTGAATTATGAACAAAAAAAAGTTAATTTAAAAGACTTCAAGATGAATTAAACAAAAACTTTTTGAGAATCCACTGAATTGTGTAAAATTAGGTGGATTTGGAAGAATTAAAAAGAATTCAGGATCAAATAATAAGAATTCAGGGTGAATTCCAAATGAATTGAAAAAAAAAACATTGTAAATCTCTTCAAATTTTTGAAACCCTACGGAATTCCTCACTTCGTGTGAAATCTTTCAAAGTCCTTAAAATCCATTCAAACAATTGAAATAAAAAGACAATTTCTGGGAATCCCTTAAAATTTCCTACAATATTTCAAATCCTTTGATATCTTTTAAAATCCCTTGAAACTTTTTAAAGCCCTTGAAAACGCCTGGGAATCTTTGACTTGAACATATTTTTAAACTCTCGAAAATTCCAAGGAATTTGAAAAAATACCTTGAAATATTTCAAATCCTTTGATAATTTTATCAATCAATCTTTAGGATAAATTAAATAAAAACTATAGAAAATTTGAAGAAGATCCATTGAATTAAGTAGAATTAAGTAAATTTAGAAAAATTCAAGTGATTAAAAAAATAAAAAGAATTTTTAAAAAATCAAAAAAATTTTAAAGAATTCAGGATCGCTTTGAAATACGCTCAAATTATTGAAATCAATAAAAAAAATTTCAGAGTCTTTTGAGATTCCCTAGAATATTCAAAACCCTTTGCAATCCTACAAAACGCCTCACTTTTCGTGAATAAATTCTTTAGAATCCATTAAAATATTATAAAATGCCGTGAAATCTTCCCAAAGTTTCAGGTAGGTTTTAACGGGTTTGGCAACGTGAGGCCGAGCGTAGACAAGCTGTAGAATCACTTTTTCGTGCCTCTGCTCATATAGTGGCCGTTTTTCGCGCAGTGCTCGGCTCAATCGCATCAATTGAAGTCGATACCGTTCCCCAGTGATGGTTTCGTTTGGTTTCAACAGCTCATAATAAATAACACCGACCTGGTCCCACCAAATACACAAAATAACCTTCGCAGCATGAATATTCGGCCGAACCGACGACGTAGAAGCATGATTGGACAGTCCCCTCATACTTTCTTCTCTTTGGGTTGCTGTAATGAATCCATTTTTTATCACCCGTCAAAACACGATGAAGAAAACCCTTCATTTCTTGCCGCAGAAGCAGTTGTTCACAGGCGAAAAAACGAGGCTCAACGTCATTTGGCTTCAAATCATAAGGAACCCAAGTTCCTTGTTTTTGAATCATTCCCAACGCATGCAATCGCTTGGAAATGGCTTGGCGGGTAACTCCTAATGCTGAAGCAAGCTCTTCTTGCGTTTGGCAAGAAGAAACATCTTTAACAAATAGATATAAAAATAAGAATGAAGAAAAAAAATCAATAAACAAAAAAAATCTCAACATCAAACCGCCGTTTCTTTCGAATGAAAGAAGAAAATAAACACTTCCCGCAAATGACGATTATTTGGCACAAAATCAGACATTTTCACGCAACCAAAAGTGTGACGCCAAAACAATGGTCACTAATCTGTTACAACGGTTTGTTTACCATATGTCTGAGCTTGGTTTATGGCGTTTCGGAAATGTCAAAATCGACCCACACTTACTGCTGGAGTCATCTATTGACAAACTGCGAGAACTTACTTGCGGACCTAATACTAAAAAGTAACACGTTCCGAGCCCTGAGTATTTTAGAAAGAAGTCAAGAGAGTCTAAAAATCGCATTCGACACTTAGTGTTCACCTGCACGAGAGGGCATTTTCACGATTGAATGGCATTTGCTCGTCGCATCCGCAGACGACGTTGGTCACTGTAATTTGCGTGAAGCAATTTACACCGTGGCGTCTACTCTCTCGTGAATCTGCCGTAAGAGGAAACGAAGTGACAAAGCCTAATGGTCGGCTTGAATCGGTACAGGAAGAGAGTGGAGTGAAATTACCGCGAGCTCCCAACGATTACGAATCGGTCGCCTCTCAATCGAATCGGTCGATTTTACCAATTAGTGGCCGAGATTGGAACGACAAGACTTTTCCAATCGGTCATTTGTAAGCAACATCTTTTTTTTACTAGCATCATCAATCGCACACGTGTCATTTTTCGATTTGAGGGGAAACACAATTTTTGATACAAAGTAAAAATTTCGAATAAAAATTTAGTTTCCAATCAATTTTCTTTTAAGGGTAGAAAAATATAATTGAGCGATTGGATGCAATAAGAGCCTGCATTGTTAGAAGTCACCTTCTTTTCTCATTTGCTCTTCATGAAGTTATGCACCCAACCGCTCAATTTTCCTAAGATTCTTGAGAAAATTCAAAGACATTTTTAAAAATTTCAGATACGTCAAATAGAAATTTCCATAAAAAAAGTTAATATTCAACAAAACAGTTGAATTAAAAAAAAATCCTTAACGAAATATTTTAATTATCGACCAGACAGATGAATTTTCTACCAAGGCGATTAATTATTACCAAAAAAAGATGAATTCTCAAAGAAAAATATAAGAGCTTAGTTTTTAACTAAAAACCCTCAATTTTCAGCCAAGTCGTTGAATTTTCAAGCAAAAAATATAAATTCTCAACCAAAGATTAATTTTCAGGCAAAAAAGGCGAATTTTCGACGAATTTGTTGAATCATTGACCCAAACCGATTAATTTATAACCGAATAGTAAAAAATGTTAAACCAACAAAGATTCCGTTTTTAACAAAAGAGATACATTTTCAAACATCTTTCAAAATGACTCAAATAACTCCCAACATTTTTCAAAATCTTACAAAATTAAAAAACAAAATTGCCCGAAAACCTTCTTGATTTTTTGCGATATTTTAGGAACTCTTTTGAAATGGTTTGATATCTTTTCAAGTATTCTTCAAAAATTAATTATTCAAATAAAAAATCATTTTCCCAGGAATTTTAAGAAAAGTTTTTTACTTTCTTAGATTTCTTGAAATTTTTTCAAATTTCGAGTGATTTACAAATTTCTCCAAACTCCTGAGCCTCATAAATATGTTTTAAAATTATTCAAATTTTTCGTTCATTCTTTTTAAATTCAATTTTGGAAATTTTTTGAAATCACTTTGAGTATTATCTTAAAATTAATATTGCAGTGTAAAAAATCATTTAAAATTTTTCCCAGGTACCACAGAAAATTTTTTTATTATCTTGAAACCTTTCAAAATCCTTAAAGAGCTTCGAAATTTCGTTTCCAAAACTTCAGCAATCTACAATTTACTTTATATTATTGGAAATCTTTTAAAATTTTGTATTTTTAATGAAATTTTGGCAAAACCTTTGAATATCTTTAAAAAATATTCGAATTTCTTCTCGAATTTTCGTGAAATTCTGGAAATGTTTTGAAATATTTCTAAATATTGTCTTACAATTTAGAAACCTTTACAATTTTATTCCGAAATCTTCAAAAATCTACAGTTAGTTTTACATTTTTTGAAACCTTTTCAATTTTTTAAACCATTTTTGATCCTTTAGAAAACTTCTTAATATCTCTTAATCTTACTCGATTTTTTTCTAAAACTTTGTAATCTTGCACAATTGAACAGTTTTATTTTTTAAATCTTTTGAAATTCATTTTCAAACAAAAAATATCATTTGAAATCTTCGCAGGAATCTCAAGAAAAGTTTTCTATTCTCTTGAAACCTTTGAAAATTCTTAAAAAGCTTCTTTTTTCCAGATCTTCAAAAATCTACATTTTGTTTTAAATTTGTTGCAATCTTCTCAATATTTAAATTATCTTCGGATCCTTTAAAACTTCTAGAACTTCGATATATCTTTTTAAAAAATTCAGTTTTCTTAAAAAATTTTAAATCCTACAAAATTAAAAAAATTACTTTCAATGCTCCAGATTCTTTTTCGACATATTTTGAAATCTTCGAAACTTAAAAATAATCTTTGAAGAAAAAACCTAAATTTAAAAAAATTTCCCCTTAAATATTATCGTCGGTACCGATAATTTTTTTGTTACCGGCACCGAGAGTATATACATTTTGTATATTAAATATTCCAAGTTTTTGTTTATAAATTTCATTTTTTCCATTTCCTTAAAAGTATGAAAAAGTTCACAAATTATAGTGTGATGCCTAGAACAGAATTATTTCCTAATAAATAAAATAACTTATTTGGACATTTTGATTTACAAATTTCACGGTACAGTACTATTTCCCGGCAGAAAGGAGGGAGAGGAAGTAGGAGTGGGGAGATAAGGGGCAAGTTGGGGAAATAAATGGGGGGCAAGAAGTAGGGAAGGGGAGTGGGAGAGATGAAGGGGGAAATAAGTGGAAGCGTTGTAATGAACAGTAGGGGAAGGGAGCAACAGAGGGGAAGTATAGGAGAGGAATAAGGAGAGCGAGAAGAGGGGAGTATCAGATCCCCGGTAAGCAGGGTATGAGAGGAGAGTGGAAAAGGGGAAGTATATAAATAAAAATAAAGGGATAGGATGTGGTAGGAAGTAAGTGAGGGGACTGGTAGAAAGTATGTAAGAGGAGTAGCAGAGGGTAAACAGGGAAAGGGAGAAAGGAGAAATAAGGAGAGGAGTGGGAGATGGCAAGTAGGGACAGGGAAGTAGTAGAGGACAGTAGTAGAGGGGAATAGGAGAAGTGTAGAAAATGCGTGTATGTGGTAGGGGCTGGACGGGAAAGTGAGACGGGGTGATCAAATGGGATCAGATAGGATAGAAGAGGAACGGAGGTGATAGGGAAAGGGAAAGGGAAAAAGGAGAAATAAGGAGAGGAGTGGGAGATGGCAAGTAGGGAAAGGGAAGTAGTAGAGGACAGTAGTAAGGGGAATAGGAGAAGTGTAGAAAATGCGGGTATGTGGTAGGGGCTGGACAGGAAAGGGAGGATGAGGTGATAAGGTAGGATCGGATAGGATAAAAGAGAAACGGAGGTGATAGGGAAAGGGAAGTAGTAGAGGACAGTAGTAGAGGGGAATAGAAGTGTAGAAAATGCGTGTATGTGGTAGGGACTGGGCGGGGAAATGAGGAGGGGGTGATAAGGTATGATCGGATAGAAGAGAAAGCGATGTGATAGTGGGAGGGGGGAGATTTGAACAACTTAATTAACGTCTCAATAAGCCCGAAGCCCTTTTTAAGGCGCATGAAGCCCTTTTTTTCAAGATGACAAAAACAAGAACAAAATTGCGCTGCATCTGTAGGAAAAGAGTTGAAGACATTACACGTGTGAACAAGATGGATCATGGAGCGATAAGAACAATGAGTCTAAACAGTTTACACGTCATTTGTTTTCATTTCCTCGAAATGGCAATGGAAACGACCGGCGTTGCCTTTCTGGTAAGAGTAAATAAGAAAAAACGAATGAAAGGCACGGCTAATGGAAGAGTCGTCCTTTCCAAGATCTCCTCCTTCCTCCTTTCTCTCCATTTCCTTCCCTTCATCTATCTTCATCTCATTCCCGTCGATTCTCTTGCTCCCAGTCTTCCTTTTTCTCCCTGGGTGAGTTAATTTTCTCCTAGACTATAGATAAATGCTTGACATGCAATGTAGGATATAGACACGAGCACGAACTTGCCTATGGTATTTCAGCAAATGCCATCAATGTTACAAGGGTGTGAGAAACAGAAGAGAAGGTAGCATATGGAGTAATAAGGGTGCAGCAAACATCAATTTACAGACGTTAATGAGAAACGACGCTTCTAACGTCCCAAATAGAAATTACTGGATATGATGGTTGGGTTTGGTAGGAAAATATTTACAAGGAAGAAAATTAGTTTTTGGAGCATCTAATAAATTATTTTTCAGTATCACTAGACTATTATATGCGCGCGCCAACTTTTGTACTAATTTTTCTCATTTACCCAATTTTCGAATAAATATTTTTGTTGACCACTTCAATTGTTGCTAAAAATAGATTCTGAAATAAGGTATTCAATGAATCCATGTCACGTAGAATTTACAGTTACTGTTATTAATAGTAAAGGGCGAGACGTCATTTGAATCAACAAACATCGCTAAATTTGATTGTACAGAATGCAGCAAATATTATATCACATAATTTTAATGTAAATGCTCAATACATGTTACAACACAAAAGAAAAACTAAAATTGAAACTTTATGTAGTTTAGTATTGTGGAAAAAGTTAATCAGTTAGTAATTAAATAATCAGTTTACAACATAAAAATCATTGAACAATTATTTTCATTGAAACATTGAAATAACTTTTACTTTATCTTTTTTTAAAACTTGGAATTATTGAAGACATTTTGAACTAATTTCAGAAAAAACTGAAAAATAATTTTGACATTTGAAGTCAGCTACACATTTCACAACATCACAAACACTTACAAAAATTACATAATTTAAATAGAGGTATTTAGAAAAAACTTTTATTATACAAATTATAGCTAATATTAAATTACATAACCTTAAAGTAAATAATAAAATTATGTTACCTAATCAAAAGAAATTAAAAATCAATCTTTATATAATTTAATATTGTGAAAAAAATTAATCAGAAAATAATTAATTGATCAGTTGAGAGCATAAAAAGCATTAAATAATTATTTTCATTGAAACATTCAAATAATATTTACTTTATATTTTTATGAAAATTTGAATTATCAATAACCATTTAAGCTTATTCTAGATACTCATTTCGCAACATCACAAACATTTGGAAAGTTATGTAACTGGAATGAGGGTATTCTAAATATGAATAAACTTTTATTGTACAAATTATAGCCAGCATTCAATTATATATCCTTAAATTAAATAATCAATTTATGTTATTTAAATGATAGAATATTTTGTGCCTAGGAGTGAAAGAGTCTTTTTATCTGAGCCTGAGTTTTGTGCAAATGCACGAGGATAAAAACATGTTTCACTCCTTGGTACACAAGATATTTTATGTAACAAAGGTATAATTTACAAGTTTATCACGTCTGAAATTTGAGGTTAGTTTGACGCGGCCATAATCGTACACGGTCGATTGCGAATGCACATGCGCGCAGTACAATTATGTGCCCATAATACTCCTAGGAGTATAATAGACGCATTATTTTGCTGTGCGCATGCGCATTCACTCACGTTGTGTGAACGGCTACTTTTATAATTAAAAAGGCGCTGATAAAACGCGTTAATCATGCATGCGTTACATAAAGAATATTAAAGAAGCTTTTCAAAAATCCACTATATTCAGTGAAATTTAGTGAATTTAGAAGAATTCAAACGGATTTAAAAGAATTCAAGATAAATTTCTTGTAAATATATAAATAAATTCTTTGAAATTTAATAAAATATTATAAAATCCTGTGATCCTTTGTAATCTTTTTAAATAACCTGAAATATTCTGAATCCTTTAAAATCTTTTGAAATTTTCTAAAGATCTTAAAAATACCAAGGAATTTAAAATAAAATACTTTGAAATATTTCAAATCTTTTGGTCATTTTATCAATTGATTTCTCAGGAACAATTAAATAAAATATTTCAAAATTTCAAAAAAATCCATCGGATTAAGTAAAAGTGAGCAAATTTAGAAGAATTCAAGTAAATTAAAAAAATTAAAGAATTCCAAAGAATTAATATAATTTCGGAGATATTAATAAGAATTCGGGAAGAATTCCAAATCTCTTCAAATTTGAGAAGCTGTACGAAATACCTCACTTCTCTTGAATAAATCTTTTGAAATCCACCAAAATATTATTGAATCCAGTGAAATTCTATGAAATCTGGGGATATTACTCGAAATTCGAAAAAGTCATTATCCTAAAATATTTCAAACGCCTTAAAATCCCTTCAAATTAATGAAATAACAAAAAATCCTTAGAATCTTTTAAAATTCACGAAGATATTTCAAATTAAATGCTCTTGAAAATACGTTAGAATTTTTTTAAATACCATAAAATCTTTAAAATCTCTGACATCTTGAAAATAGGGTACTTTAGGGACCTCAATTAAATGTAGGGTACAATAGGGAATATAGGGACCGGTCTGTGAGGCCTGAGATAAATTTTAAAACGAAAATTATGTAGAGAAGAGTAATCCTAAGTCGGCACACTAAGAGTTTTTGTCGAAAACAGAGTATAAACAGGGTTTAATTGTGCTTTAATGCCTTTGGTCAGGTACCACGATCCTTTATCACAATGGTGGTCCTAAGCCGGCACCCCTCAATCTAAGTCGGCACATAATTTTTTCCACTCAAATGCAAGAAAAAGGGCAGGTTATGTAAGTTTTATGAAAAAATGAACAAATTTAAACCATTTACAATGAAAAAACATATAGAATATTGTCAAACTTTATAGGATGGAAACATTTCTCCACTACAATAACCTGCAAACATGCAGTCAAAACACAAAAAAAAAGCAACAAGAGAAGAGTGACATGGAATTGAAACACAACAAAATAAAATAACACGAATGACAACAAAAGCAACAAAAAAGGTGCCGATTCAGGACCAACTGTTTGGTGCCGACTCAGGACCACTACCAATGTTTACACATTTCATGCTATTGCACACACGAAACGAATCCGAATGAAAAATCGACCTTTTGCAGTCGAAAGCACACAGAAAACAGAAACCAACCCACTTAATCGATTGAACTTTTTAAAATATTTACACACCTGTAGCTGCTCCACAAGAATGGAAGAAAATGGAATTCGTTTGCATGAAAAATGTATACCCCGCTCAGGATATCAAGCGAAAACTAAAGTGACAATTGTCACACGTGCGCCATTTCTGAGAAACGCGAGGGTGTTGGCTTAACCCACAGTGCCGACTTAGGACCACTCTCCCCTATATCTGCCTTTTTTGTTATACAGTCGATACAAGAAGATACGAAATAA
The DNA here is from genome assembly GCA_932178445.1 of Andricus quercusramuli. NCBI lineage: Eukaryota > Metazoa > Arthropoda > Insecta > Hymenoptera > Cynipidae > Andricus > Andricus quercusramuli. The sequence goes on along the minus strand of CAKNXH010002093.1, from coordinate 60,279 downwards.
ATTTCTTTTATGAACAACTTACTATTATAAAATTCGTCTGTGAATTAAACCTGTGTCTTCAACAAATCTTTAAATCTTCACTTTCCACTTTCGACTCACGACAAAGCGTAAAGGACTTGCCTATTACTGGCACGAAAAATTTATACCCCTCTCACGCTTTCAAGCGAAAACTAAAGTGACAATTGTCACACGCGCGCCATTTCCAAGAAACGCGGGGGTGTCGGGCTTAACCCACAGTGCCGACCTAGGACCACTCTCTCCTATATGTGCTTTTTTTGTTATACAGTTGACAGAAGCAAATACAAAATGAATTTCTTTTACGAAAAATGGACTATTGTAAAATTCGTCTGTGAAATTTCTTCAACAAATCTTTAAATCTTCACTTTCCACTTTCGATTCACGATAACGCGTAAAGAATTAGCCTATATTAGTCGTACGAAAAATGTATACACCTCTCATACTGTCAAGCGAAAATTGAAGTGACAATTGTCACATTTGCGCCATTTCTAAGAAACGCGGGGGTGTCGGGTTGACTCACAGTGCCGACCTAGGACCACTATCCCCTATATCTGCCTTTTTTGTTATACAGACGATACAAGCAGTTACGAAATAAATTTCTTTTATTAACAACTTACTATTGTATAATACGTCTGTGAATTAAACCTGTGTCTTCAACAAATCCTTAAATCTTCACTTTCCACTTTCGACTCACGACAAAGCGTAAAGGATTTGCCTATTAGTCGCAAAGCGAAGATTACGCGACATTTTCAAGCAAAGCAAAGCACCAAGTATGCACCAGGCAGACTAGTAATTCGCACTTGGGTGCAATTAGCGGAAATCCGTAGTTATACCGGGTACGATGAAGGTGTCTTGAACGCGCTCTAATCAACGTCCAATTTGATCATCCCCTTCCAACTTACTAGCAGCAGTCAACACCCTCCCTCCCTCCCTGTCTTCGAATACCGAATCCCGATCGGTAAAAGTTTCTCTACAAGTGCAAATATTTCCTTACACTTTCGCAACCAATCAAGGAAGTACACAAATTCCGAAATGCTAACACCGCCATCTCTATGGCAGAACATTTTTTTTGCTCATTACAAAAAAATTCAACAGGGTGCAAATTTCAGCAGAAAGGTATGCTGATTAATGAAGTTTTTTTTCAAATAAAAAACTTTTAGCGATATTGATTCGAAAACTACTGTTCTTTAATTTTCAAAATTGAGTCTGTGGATGCAGTAGATATCCACATAGCTGTAGGCTTAGCATAAAAGAGGAATTCAAGTGATGAATTTTATCTCACCATTTCATTCAGGGCATCTAAATATCGTAAGGACAACTTACCTGCAACAAAAGAAATAAATAATGCATTAGAAAATATGTTATAAATTAAAGGAAACAGCCAGAAATCACAAGGAACCAGGTCAACATTGTGTGGGGGCTTTCGAAGTTGTGTGTGCAATTTCTGGTGCTGCACCAGAAATTGCTGAATTTCTGGTGTTGCGCCAGTACAAAAGAAAGACCTCGTAGTATTAACATTGTTAAAAATTCGTTGTATTTTGGGTAAAGATTCATCATTTAAGTTGAAAATTCCTATTTTTCGGTTGAAAATTCAACTTTTTTACAAAAAATTTCATCCTTTGACTTAAAGAATTTAACAATTAGGTTGAAAATTAACTTTTTTGTTGAAAATTCAAATACTTGGTTAAAAAAACCTGTTTTGATGAAAATTTAACTATTTGAAACAAAATTGAACTATTTTGTAGAAAATTAACTTTTTTCTTAAATATTTATATTTTCGAGTAGAAAATTCTACTGTTTCGTAGATAATTCGTCTTATTTTCTTCAAAAATCAACAACTTTGTTCAAAATTGACGTATTTTGTTGAAAAGTCGTCTTCATGGTAGAACATTAATCTTCCTGGTGAAAAAATCCATCTTTTTAGATGAAAATTTAAATTTTTTCTTGAAAAATCATTTTTTCAGGTGAGTTAAACTATTTTGTTAAAAACTCTTTTTTATTGGTTCAATTCAACTGGTTAAAAATTCGTCTTTTGGTAAAAAATTGATCTTTTATGGCAGAAAGGTCAACATTCTTGGGTGAAGCTGAAGTTTTTTGGTTAAAAATCAAGTTTTCTGGTTAAAAATGCCACTTTTCGGTTTGAAAATTAAACTGTTTTGAAGATAATTCGCTTTTTTCTTTCCAAATTCAACAATCTGGTTCAAAATTGATGTATTTTTTTTTAATGCATCCTTTCTGGTAGAACATTAATCTTCTCTCTGGAAAATTCCATCTTTTTGGTTAAAAATTTCAATTTTTTGTTGAAAATTTTTATTTTTTTAAAATTTGTTTTTATCTGAAAATTTAACTATTCCATTTTTTGTTGAAAATTCGTTTTTTTTAATTAATTTTTCTATCTGAAAATTTAACTATTCAATTTTTTGTTGAAAATTTGAAATTCATAAGTTTAAAATTTATCTATTTGGTAGAAAATTCGTCTTTTGGGTTGAGAATTCAACTATTTTGTGAAAAATTAGTTTTTTTGATTGTTTAATTCTACTGGTTGAAAATACATCTTTTCATAGAAAAGATATCTTTCAACTGTCTTTTAAAATATACTTTTTTTTTTGTTTGAAAATTTGTCTTATTTTTTGGTTGAATTTGAACCTTTTTTGTTGAAAAGTCGTATTTTTGTTAAGATATTAACTTTTTCGGTTTAAAAAACTGGCAAAATTAAATTTTAAACCAAAAATTTGAATTTTCAACCAAAAAGATGAATTTTCAAACAAGAAAATTAATTGTCAAATAAAAAGATAAATTTTCTACCAAAATATACAATTTTTCAACAAAATACATGAGTTTTTAACAAAATAGTTGAATTTTGAATTTAAAGAAAAAACATTTTCAACCGAAAATGGAATAATAACATTTTGAGATGAAAAACTTAATAATAAACCAAACATAAGAGTTTTCAACTAAAAACAGTGAATCTTCAACTGAAATAGTTGAATTTTAAAACAACAAAAAAAGCAATTGTTACTAATAAAGATAAATTTTCAATTAAAACTTGAATAATTAAATTTCAAGTTGAGAAAAATTAACGTTTAACCATACAGATTAATTTTCAGCTACAAATATGAAATATTCAATTGGAATAAGTTAAATTTTCAGTATAAAAAATTACTTTAAAAAAAAATACTTTCAACCAAAGAAAAACTAACTTTTAAAAAACCGTTACATTTTCAAACAAAGTGATGAATTTGCAAATAAAATTGTGAATCTTAAACTTCTTAACTGAACTGATGAATCTCTAACTAGAATAATTGAATTTTTGACCAAAAAGATTAATTTTCAAAAAAGAAGATTACTTTCTGCCAAAAGGACGAATTTTCAACTAAAAAAGATAATTTTCCAACTAAAAATTCAATAATCAAATTTTTAGACAAAAAATGAATGTTCAACCAAAGAGATGAATTTTTAACTAAAATTATGGAATATTCGACTAGAATAATAGTTACATTTTCTGTTTAAAAAAATTTCAGCTAAAAAACCTCCGAATAAAAAACAAGTTTTCAATCAAACAGCTGATTTTTCAGCCAAAGAAATGAAGTATTAACTAAAGCGATATATCTTCAACAACAAAAAAATTAATTTTTAACAAAAGTGTTTAAGTTTCAACCAAGTAATTTTATTTTCAATGTAAAAGAGGAATTTTCAACTTAACTGATAAATATTGAACTGGAATACTAGAATTTTAAACAGAAAAGAAGAATTTTTAAAGAAGAGAATTAATTAACTTCAGGGAAAAAGATAATTTTCTACCAAAAAAATATCGATTTTTTAACAAAATACGTGAATTTTTAACGAAATAGTTGAATTTTTAATTCAAAAAGACAACTTTGTATCCACATTGTTGAATTTTGAACAGGAAAAGATTCACTTTCAATTAAAAATGGAACAGTTAAATTTTCAGTTAAAGAAATTAATTTGCAAACAAACAGATGAATTTTCAACTAAAATGATGAATCTTCAACTGGAATAGTTTAATTTTATGCAAAAAAGATGAATTTTCAACCATAAAAATTAATTTTCTACAAAAAGAGGCGAATTTTCCACAAAATACACAAATTTTCAAACAAATAGTTTAATTTTTAAATGCAAAACATCAATTTTTAACCAAATAGCTTAATTTTCACCAAAACAAGATGAATTGGTTTTTAAAAATGTGGTTACATTTTCAACAAGAGATGAATTTTAAATTATAATGATAAATTTTCAACAACAAAAAACATTTTAACAAAAAAGTTCAACTTTTAACCAAGCAGTTAAATTTATAACTATAAAAAAGATGAATTCGCAAAAAACAATATAAAAAAATGCTATCATAATACATAAATATTTATTCTTTGAAATACTACTTCTACTATAAAAACTGCTTTGAAGTACTTTCGTTATCTAAAATTTAGAAGAGGAAGCTTTCGAATTCTGACGAATGCTTAATTAGAAGAGGTCTTTTTTTTAATTCCTTTCTTCCAAATAAAAATTATAATTCTTTAAGAAAATTCCCGTTCCATGTAAAAAATTCCCTGTTCCAAGTGAAATTATATTTCTTGAAATTTTCTATGATCAGAACTAAATTCCCGGCTTTTTAATTAAATTCCCAGTCATTTCACGGTTTACCGGTCAAGTCGCAACCCTGATCAATGAATGAGGCAAAGCAAGCAGGTATGACAAATATAAAAAATTATGATTTTTTGGAATTTTGCAATTTAAATAACACATTTAAAAAATGTATAAAATTCCTGAATATAAAAAAAGAATCCGACGATAAAATTTGGACAATCAACAGAAAATGCTCCTATTGCAATTCCTACAAACAAAAAAATTTGTTTCTTCGGACAAAAATAAAAAAGAGGAAAGAAAAATGAGAAGGCAACCAACCAAATCCCCTTCCTTCTCTTTTTTATTTCTTTCGCCTTTTTTATTTTTATTATTATCAAATCACAATATGAAAGCATTTACAATATTTACCAACGTTTAGGTGCTCATACAGCACCCTTATCAAGGTAAGGAAAATTAGAGCAGGTGGGAACAGCGACGAAACAACGACGCTCTCTCCTCGATACCTGAGGAAAGAGAAAGTATCGAGGAGAGCGTCGTTTCGGTGTTCAAACAGCAGCCTTATCAAGGTAAGAAAAATTAGAGCAGGTGAGAACAGTGGCCAAACAACGACGCTCTCTCCTCGATACCTGAGGAAAGAGAAGGTATCGATGAGAGAGCGTTGTTTCAGTGCTCATACAGCACCCTTATCACGGTAAGAAAATTAGAGCAGGTGGGAACAGCGACGAACTCTCCTCGATACCTGGGGAGAGAGAAGGTATCGAGGAGAGAGCGACGTTTCGGTGCTGATACAGCAGAATTATCAAGGTAAGAAAAGTTAGAGCAGGCGGGAACAGCGACGAAACAACGACGCTCTCTCCTCGATACCTGAGGAGAAAGCGTCGTTATTTCGTCACTGTTCCCACCTTCTCTAATATTTCTTACCTTGATAAGGGTGTTACATGAGCACCGAAACGTTGGTAAATATTATAAATGCTTTCATATTGTGATTTGATAATAATAAAAATAAGAAAGACGAAAGACATAAAGAAGAGAAGGAACGGGATTTGGTTGGTTGCCTTCTCATTTTTCTTTCCTCTTTTTCATTTTTGTCCAAAGATACAAATTTTTTTTTTTTACTAATAGCAATAGGAGCATTTTGCGGTGTACATTAACTTGAGTATTGAACGTTAAATAGGTTTTTGAATTTGATTTTAACCTAATTTAAAATTGTTAAATTTACATTTAACAGAATTATTTTTAAACATCCTCTAGACAAAGTTCGCGGATTTCAAAGAGATTATCAAACGGAATGCATGCAACAATCAAATTCGAGTATATTAAAGTGCACGGTCTGATGAATGTCTGTTTCAGATGATTCGTCGATATATAAATTTCCGCGATTCACTGACTCGTATAACTGTATACGATGTATCAAGCAATGGAAGCATGAAAATCTCGGTTTCCGTGACACGCTACCATATATGAACACATTTTTCCGTAAAATCACGAAAAACTGAATTCAGAAAAATGTTTGTTTGAATCAAACAAATTCTCTCTTTGATATAGGGTCAAACAAATATTTTAATGATTTAAGCAAGCATTTGTTTGATTCAAATAAAATTTCAGGGTGTCTACTTAAATCCTGGACAAAAATATTATAAATATTTCGCATTTTTAAAACGATGAATTACATCGCAATATATTCGTAGGTATACCAGTACCATCAATTAATTAAATAATTAAATAATACTGAAAACATACCTAATCATTTCCCGACGTTGTCCCAAGAGTTCATGACTTTGAATAATAATTCAAATTTTTATTGCATCTTCATTTAGTTAAAATTCCGTGCATATTTAGGTGAAAAAAATTAATGAGGGTAATATTAAATTAAACTTAAACTACTTCAAATTTCTACTTTTTAAAGTAAAAATATTGCATTCTTAACAAGATAGATGATTTTTTAACAAAATAGTTGAATTTTCAAACAAAAGTTTTAATTTTCTTCAAAAAAAGACGTTTCAACAAAATACACGAATCAATTTAAAAAAATTTTAAATATCAGTTTTCAACCAAAAATGGAATAATTCAATTTCCATTTTAAGAAATCAATTTCCCAAACCAAAAATTTCAACCAAATTGAGAAATTTTCAACTAAAATGATGAATATTTAACTGGAATACTTGAATTTCCAACCAAAAAGATTAATTTTCTACAAAAAAAGATTTTTCAAGAAAATATCCGAATTTTCAACTAAATAGCTGCATTTTAAACTAAAAAAGATCAGTTTTCTACCAAAAGTTAAATAACTTTATTTTCATTTTTTTTAAATTAATTTTTCATACCTAAAATTTCAACCAAATTGATGAATTTCGAACCAAAAATATCAATTTTCAACTAAAAATTATGATTTTTTAACTGAAATACTTGAATTTTCAACCAAAAAGATTAATTTTCAAACAAGAAAATTAATTTTCTACAAAAAATAAAGATTTTTCAAGAAAATACCTGAATTCTCAAGGAAATAGTGAAATTTTAAACTAAAAAATATAATTTTTCAACTAAGTAGTTGCATTTTGAACTAAAAAAGATCAGTTTGTAACCAAAAAAGGAATAATTTAATTTTCATATAAAAAATTAATTTTTAACCAAACTGATGAACTTTCAGCTAAAATGATGAACCTTCATGAATCTTCATATTAATTCCTACTAAAAAAGACGAATTTGCAACCAAATACCTAAATTTTCAACTAAAGTGGTGGGAAATTCAATTAGAATAGTTACATTTTCAGTTAATAAAAAGTTTTCAAGAAACAAAAACTAATTTTCAAAAAAATAGTGACATTTTTAAACAAAGTAATGAATTTTTAACTAGAATGATGAACGTTTATCTGAAATAGAAGAATTTCAAATCAAAAAAATTAATTTTCAAGTAAAATGATAAATCTTCAACTAGAATAATTGAATTTTTAACGAAAAAGATTAATTTTTAACTACAATAATTATGGGATATTCAACTGAAATAGTTACATTTTCAGATAAAAAAAATTAATTTTCAACCAAAAAAGAAACGAATTTTCAACAAATTATTTCATTTTTCAAGCAAAGAGATGAATTTTCAATTATATTGATGAGTCTTTAAGTAAAGAAAATTAATTTTCAACGAAAGAGTTTAACTTTTAAGCAAGTAATTATCTTTTCATTACAAAAAAAATTAATTCTGAAAGAAAAATGTAGTCATTGCTTGAAATCAGTTGAGTTCAACCAAAAAAGAATTTTCAACTAAACACATGAATTTTCAACCAAAAATAGAAAAGGTAAATTTTCAGTTAAAAAAAAAAACTAATTTCGGAGGCGACTGTTCGATCATTCAATTGGTTCCTGAAATCCCCCACAACCAATCCTACACGGAAGAAACTTCCTCTGTTGCTCTGTCTCTGCTATAGAAAGTCAGTCCTACAAAGAGGGTTTACTTCTCGCGCGATATTTACTCCGCAAATGCTCGGAGGGGACTGTTCGAGCATTCAATTGGTTCCTGACATCCCCCACTACCAATTCTACCCATTAAAAACTTCCTCTGTTGCTCCGTCTGGGCTATAGAAAATCAGTCCTACAAAGAGGGTCTACTTCTCGCGCGATATTTACTCCGCAAATGCTCGGAGCCGACAGTTCGAGCATTCAATTGGTTCCTGACATCCCCCACTACCAATCCTACCCGGAAGAAACTTCCTCTGTTACTCCGTCTGGGCTATAGAAAGTCAGTCCTACTGCTTATGAAACTTTGAGATCGTGACGGAAGCCTACAAAGAGGGTTTACTTCTCGCGCGATATTTACTCCGCAAATGCTGGTAGGCGACTGTTCGAGCATGCATTTTGTTCCTGACATCTCCCTCCACCCATTCTGCCCGTAAATCCCTCTATTGCTCTTCCTAGGCTATACAGAAAGTCAGTCCTACTGCTTATGAAACTTTAAGAGCGTCACGGAAGCCTACAAAATGGGTTTACTTCTCACGCAATATTTACTCCGCAAAAGCTGGTAGGCGACTGTTCGAGCATGCATTTTGTTTCTGATATCTCCCTCTACCCATCCTGCCCATAAACTTTGTCTATTGCTAAAAAAAAGTATCAAATAGTGTTAATAGTGGCATGAGTCCAAGCCCTGAAATAACAATTCCGAATAATAAAATTATCGTTTCGCTGGACTAGAATGTCACCTAAGACTTTAATTGAATATGTATTTCAATGTTTTTTAATGCTATACAATTTTAATTCAAACTTTACGTGGACGTTGTAAGAAACATTTTAATATATACATTTCAATAGGTACAATTCTTAAGAGTTTTATTAAAGTTATGGACAACAATTCTTCCAGGAGACTGCATCAAACTTTCTTCATATCTGAGGGGTTAGAAACAAGGAGAACTAAAAAAGTTATTTGAAAATAGCGCTTCCGTATGCATCCCCTGCGGTCTTTTTACCGAACAAGCCCGCCTTCTTTTTCCTAATTTTATTTTTGCTCCGCTGCCACCAGGAAGCTTTTCTCAAGTCTGTGTCTCGTGTATTCTCGATTTGAACGGAGATCGAGTCTCGGAAAAGATTCGAAGAAAATCTCGAATTGCATTCGCATCCATTAGAGGGTTGCGTCTTTTTCTCAGCCTCTAGATTCGAATCTTCCTTTCCTTTCGAATGCTCAGTTTCTCGTGAATCGCTTGAAATTGATGCAAGTCTCTCCAAACTACCTGCTTCTACATTTCAGTTCAAATAGGAAATATAAATTAGACTAACATGGAATAAATTTTATCAATTTTTAATAATAAAAATCTTTTACACCAGTGGGAGGACCCACATTTCAGAAGTACGGTACAGTCTATGTAGTCTATGTAGAGTAAGCAAACGTAATCTTTCATTCTGATAAAATATATAGATTTTTTTCTAATTTAAAGTCAGAGTGTCTACCCGATGGATAATTTTGAATTCCCGGTCATTTTCCCGATCTGGGAATTATACTTCTTTTTTAAATTTCCATTTTATATTTTAGTACTTTAATTCTTTTGGAAAATTTCGTGTCGGACGTCAAATTTATAGTTCTTTTCGAAAATTCCCTATTCCAAAATTTATTTCATATTTCTTCCAAAATTCTTTTGAAAAATTCCCTAAACCAACTCAACGTGAAACTCTTTTGAATTTTAAAATATTAAGAATTAAACTATTGAACTTTTCTTTAAACTGATCGTTTTTTAAATTAGACGTTGCATTATTTTTATTTTAAGTCACTTCGAATAAATATTTATTCGATTGTTATTTACACATCAAAATTCAACACTATCACTTGCAAAATAAAAAATTTATAAACAGAACAATTATAATTATAACGTTCAAAGATTAAATTTGGCACTTAATTGTTCTCTTTTTAATAAAAAAAAATTTCAAATTGAATGGGTTAAAAATGGAATATCTTAGACTAAAATAATATTTGAATAGGATTTTAGAATTTAAAATGGCATTAAAACGTTCGGTCATAAATCTAACTTGAAATTATTATTAAATTTAAAACAGTTTATAAAATTTCAATCAGACAATTACATTTGTTTTACTACTAAGGCTTTTGAAATGAAACAGTTCCATTTTTAAGTTTAGAATCTGTAAATTGTTTAATTTTGAACATATTCAGAACTATCTTATAAAATCAATCATTGTTTAATTTTTTATATTCAAACCACAGTTTGATACGAAAAAGCATTCATTAATTTATATTTATAGGCTATCAATTTGAATAATTTCTTATCAAAATTGTTCAATTTCAAACGCTTTTGATTACAAAAAATTCCCGGTCTTTTCCAGGTTTCCCAGTTACGTATATAGTAGAACAGGGCGAGGCAGCCAGGTATGTTTTTGCTCAACTATAAAAACGTGGGGCGAGGCAGCCAACCACAAGCAATTCGCTTTTTAGCCTTTTCAGCATAATTTGCCGTTTGTTGGCTACCTCGCCCCATATGTACTTTTTTCCAACAAATTTGCACACGAAAAAAGTATTTTGAATATCGAAAAACTAAACATTCCATCGTGTTTAGCACAACATTCTACTGCGGAAAATACGCACTTAACTTTTTTTACACAACCTATATACGAAGGATAAACAAACGTAAATCACGACAATGTTCCTTCTGCTAGTAGTTTTTCACAAATGACACTGCTTTTTACAAACTGCGACAGTCACGAATCTCAACTTTCGGCAAGTATAGCGGATAAACTAACCGTCATTACATTACAAAGGCGCGCGATTTCAATTAACGCTGTCAGAATAAGAAGAAATTGGCTGCCTCGCCCCACTGGCTGCCTCGCTCTGTTCTACTCTAAACCCTGATAAAATACCTGAAAAATCTATTTATTGTCATATTATTTGATTTCCCTTACTGCAATTTGACGCTGACAACATTTCATTTTTCCCCAAAGTGCATTTCACACACGTTGGAACGCCCCGGGAATACATTGTAAATTCAGACAAATCCTTTATTCTGGGCACATTGATTCGAGATACTGTCTTTCCCTTCTTTGACAAGCTAGACGTCTTCTGAATTTCCGTTATTTCCGGTGCACCCATTATTCGCATCATCCGCTTTAATGCGAGTTGCAAAGCTGCTCTGTCCATCAGTCGTTCTTTGTAGAGTGCCTTTTCTTTCATCCTTCTGTCCTCCCTTATCGCATGACCCCGATCCTCGGACTCCAAATAAGACTAGGGGAGTTTCGGTGCAATTTAGTGGTTGGAAAACAAAATTTAGTCAAATTAGGCACCATTTGCCTACAAAAAAGGATTTCATAGCCTGTTAAGCCGTTAATTAAGTCGTTCAAATATTCCCACTTCCCCTCCATCCCTATAAGATATTTTTATCATCCTCTTCCCTACTTTCACACCCTTCCCATATCACGCATCCATTAATTCCACGCTCGCCTAATTTCCTCTCCCCATTGCCCGTCCCTCCCGTACTTCCTAATTCCTTATTTCCCCTCCACTACTTCCTCCCACTCTTGCTTTCCCTATACGATTTTAAATCATTTCCTCTCCTACTTCCACATCCCTCTCATATTACTCCACTATTACTACAACCCCCTCAATCCTTCCTCCGTCCTCACTTCACCGTCCCAACGTCATCTCCCTTACATACTGCTCGATACCTCGCTTGTAACCCTTACCCCTCATCTATTCCCCCTTCTCATCTACTACCCCTTTCCCTCTCCACCTCCCTTACTTCCTAATCCCTAATTTCCCCTCCACTACTTCCTCCCACTCCTACTTTCCCTATACGATTTTAAATATCATTCCCTCTCCAACTTCCCCATCTCTCTCCTACTCCCCCATCCCTCAAATATTACTCCAACATTACTACCACCCCCTCAATCCCTCCGTCCTCTCACCATTCCAACGTCGTCTCCCTTATTTACATCTTCCTCGATACCTCGCTTGTCCCCCTTACCCCTCCTCTACTCCCCCTCCTTATCTCCTACTATCCCTTTCTCTCGCTACATTCCTTACTTCCCAATCCGTAATTTCCCCTCCACTACTTCTTCCCTGTCATACTTTCTATCCTTCTCACTTCTCAAACCCCCATCATTACTTCCCTCTCTTCTGCTTTCCTCCTTCCTACCCTAGAATCACGAGAAAAAGTACGACGGATACGAACGAACGGGTAACCGATCGAAAAAAAGAGTTTTGCAGCATATTGGGACGTTAATCAAGTCGTTCAAATCTCCCCACCGCCCCTCCCTTTCTATACAATTTTATCAATCATCCTCTTCCCTACTACCCCATTTCCTATTACTCCACCGTGATTATCACCCCATCATCTACTTCCCCATCGCAACTTCACCATCCCTACTTCCTCCGTTCTCAATACCCTCTCCCAACGTCCTCTCCCTTACTTACATCCTCCTCGATACCACACCGCCAACCCTATACGATTTTATCTATGATCTCCTCTCCTGTTGCCCCCTGTTCTATTACCCCACCATTACTACCTCCCCCTCGCCTACTGCTCCATCCCTACTTTCCCCATCATCACTCCCCCATCCCAGCTTGACACCCCTTACATCCTCCTCGATACCACACTTGTAACCTCTTCTCATCTTCTAATCCCCCTTCTCCTCTCCTACCATTCCTTTCCCTCCCCACCAGCCCTTCCTTCCCCAACCCTTACTTCCCAATCCCAATTTCCCCTCTACTACTTCTTCCTCCTCCTGTTTTCCATCCTTCACTCCATTTTCCTATCCAATCACTACTTCCCCTCTTTCATATTTTTCACCCTCCCACCCTAATTTCCCTCACGAACAAAAAAGTATGACGAACGCATGAACGAAGGGACACCCGATCGAACCCTAAAAAATAAAATTCAGGATGGCCACTTCAATCCAGATAAAAAATCCTGATCATTTCCCGTTTTTTTTTTCGCTTTGCAACCATTTTTCACTGTCATTGAAACAGCAAGATTCGATCTTTTAAAGAAAAAAATTTGTTATCTGAAGTGAACAAAACAAAATAAAAGCTTTTAACACTTTCCAATTGAAAAATTCAAAATTAAATGACATTCAACTGCAAAATTCTACATTTCTAACTTTTATAAATTAAAAAGTCCATATATTTTTGATTAAAAAATTTTAATTTATGCTAACATTTTCAATACTCTAACCTAAAACTAATCCATGCTTTTCAAATTACATTAACGAAAATGTTTAAAATAGAACATGCCCCTCTTCCAATTGAATAAAAAATTCCCTCCTTTCATATGAATGTTAAAAATTCCAAATTTTCCACTCACCCCCCTCAATAAAAATGTTAAAAACAAAAAAATTGGGCCTGCATTAATCCAGAAAAACAATTAATAACCAAAATTTTCTCACTTCCAAAAGAATAAAAATCTTTAAAATAAAAACTTTTTTCCTCCCTTCCAGCATAAAAAATGTCCTCTTCCGATTCACAAAAAAATGAATGTTACCAAAATTTCGTCTCTTAAAACTCTATAAAAATCTTAAAAATAAAAAAAATTTTCCTCTTCCGATTCAATCAAAGTTAAATTCCAATCGAAAAACAGAAAACACTTTTGGAGTCGTCTCCGAAATATCTAGCTGTGCCTTCTTTCTTATTTCTTTGAAACAATTTTTTAAACAATTGCAACATTTTAAATTATTAAAAAATTACTCAATTGTTGAAAAAATTCTTGAAAGAAAAGGCGCGACTGGATATTTTAGAGGGTTTCAAGTCATTTCAAATTAATAATTGTTCAATGGTCATTTATAAATCAGAATTGAACACTCTCCCTTGAATATAAATTTGTTTTTTTTTTTTTAATGAAACAATTAAAACTGTAACAAAGTTGTTCAAAGTTTAAATTACACTATTACTATTACTACTTCGCTTAATTTAGTTTCAAATTTTTTACTTTTGAATATTTCATTGGTAATTGTTTATTTTAAATTAAGAAACAAATTTTGCTAAACATTAACAAAATTTAAAATTGAATGGGTTAAAAATGTAATGTTTTAGACTGAAGTAATATTTGAAAAGGATTTGAAATAGAATAAAAGCTTTTGTAAAAATAAAATAAAATGCAGTGTTATCTCTTGTTTTTTGTGGTCTAAGAAAATTCCCGGTTAATTTCTGGTTTCTCCGTCTAGTGGCCGCCCTGAAATTATTTCCTGGATTTTAAAGGTACGTGTTCAATAAGCCGATTCTCAAAGACACGTTTTTTTAGGGATTTCATTCCTGTTAAATATGAAGTACTTAATTAGCGTATATATGGGCTACAAACAGCTAATTAGCTGATATTTGCACCCACCGCAGTGAAGTGGAATTTCAACTTGATTAATTTCCTCAAATTTGCACCAATGTCACTCGTAATGATGCACGCTTGAAAAGATCAAAGTGAAAGCTATAGCCCTCTTTCAATTAACAAGCATCTCAGTTACTTGAACTAGCCATATATATTCATTTAATTATATTGAAATTTACTTGAAGTTTGGAATAAATTCTAAAAAAAAAAAGTGAGCTTTGAGAAGTTTCAATACTCTGAAAGTTCTTCAACAGATCTAAAAAACATTCTTTACATTTACAAGATTCCTTAAATCTCTACGGCGTTCTTCAGATCTTTGCAAGCACTGTTTCTGCTCTCGATAGATGAGATTTTCCTCCATCAGTTCAGATTGCTGGAAATTCTTGGTTCGTTGGATTATAGATTCCAGTGTCGATTCCAGACTCGTCAACTGTCGAAAGCAATTGATACAAACACCGATATAGAAGAAACGTCAAATGATTACGGAATCGAATTTCTAATTCATAATCATTCAGTACCTGCGAAGTAGAGTAAAAAGGGGCGAGGCAGCCAAGACGTCACATTTTGGCGTGCAGAGCACTTGTTTGAAATGATATTAAAAAGTTTATGGTGTCGTTAGAAAACTTGATTCTTTGGCTACAAAATTGCCTTGCGGTATTTTGACATAGCTCGCCTATTACAGTTTCTGCAACCGTTTTCGAGAAGCGCTATGTTTTTGCTCAATTTTGAAAACGAGGGGCGAGGCAGCCAACCATTTCAGCAGTTATTAGGCTTCTTCGGGCGGCTTTGTCGAGGGTCGCCAGAAGCAATTCGCTTTTTAGCCTTTTCGGCATCATCTGCCGTTTGTTGGCTACCTCGCCCCACATGTGCTTTTTTTCAAAAAACTTGCACACAAAAAAGTATTTTGAATATCGAAAAACCAATGATTCCCTCGTGTTAAGCACGGAATTCTACAGCGGAAAATACTTACTTAACTTTTCTTACAAAACCTATACACGAAGGATAAACAAACGTAAATTACGAAAATGTTCCTTCTGCTAGTAGTTTTTCAAAAATGACGCTGCTTTTTACAAACTGCGACAGTCACGACACTCAACTTTCGGCAAGCACAGCGGACTAACCTAACCGACCTTACATTACAAAAGCACGCGATTTCAATTAACGCTATGGGAATAAGAAGAAATTTGGCTGCCTCGCCCCGCTGGCTGCCTCGCCCCTTTCTACTCTACTAAATTGCCTAATTTTCATTTGCAAAGTACTTAGGGGCCGTACTTAAATTACGTAACGGATTATAGGCCCCCTCTGAACCCCCCACCCCCTTTAACAAAATATTTCTACCCCCCACTCTTTTTGTATGTAATTTTAGTTTCCAAAAATGTTTTACTAGTTATTGCTAGTAGAATTCGGCAGGGTATCCAAGAATTTCATTTCCGAAATTCCCTTATTTTCCTTTGTCTAATTTTTCATTTTCCTTGATCATTAATATTCAAATAGCAACATTTTAATCTTGAAACACTTTTAACATAGAATCTCTTATAAACGAAATTAAACAGTATTTCTGATACAAATTTGAAATTTCCAGATTTATTAATTTATTTTAAACAAAAAAATGTCTTTTCTACTATAAAAGATGGATTTTGAACAAAATACTTGAATTTTCAACAAAATAATTCAATTTTTCACATAATAGTTGAATTTTCAACCTAAAAATATAAATTCCCAACAAAAAGTGTCATCGTTTATACTTCAATCAAAAAACATGAAATTTATACTAAAAAAAAGTTTTTTTAAACCAGAAAGACGAATTTTCAACAAATAAAGATTTTTCACCAAAGACGAATTTTCTCTTCAAAAATTGAATTTACAAACAAAAAATACAATTTCAGCAAACATTATTTTTCCACGAAACTGATGCACTTTTACCCAAAATAGGAGAATTTTCAACTAAAGAAGATCAATCTTAAAAAAATAGAAAAGTTACATTTTCAGTTAAAAAATTAATTTTAAACAAAAAAAAAGACTTCCACTAAACACTGAAAAAATTTCCAACATTGTAGTTCAACTTTTAACCAGATAGTTGAATTTTCAATTTAAAAAGATTAATTTCCAACAAAATAGCTATACTTTCACCCAAAAAGATGAATTTTCAACTAAAAATATAACTTAAAAAAAAATGATTTCTCAGGAAAGAGATTCAACCAAATCTTTCAAATAAAATAGTTGAATACTCATGCAAAGAAGAGTAATTTTCAATAAAAAAGTTGCATTTTCATTAAAAAAAGAAATTTCTACCAACGCGTATGATTTTATAAATCAAAAAGATAAAATTTAAAAAAATAGTTGGATTTTCTGTTTAAAAAATTTTAGTTGACTTTTCACGATCAAGATATGAATTTTTAACCAAGAATTAAGTTTCTACGAAAAAAATTTAATTTTCAATCAAAAAAGAAGAATTTTTACCCAATAAGGATGACTTTCTAACAAAATTGTTGAATTCTCTACCCAAAAGTTGCATTTTTATCCAAAAAAGATGAAATTCCTCTTTAAACAGACGAATTTTTATTTAAAAAGAAAACCATTTTTTTTTTAAATAGTTGAATTTTCAACCAGAAAAGATTCCAGTTGACTGTTTAAAATAAAAATATTAATCTTTTAACAAAAAATAAGTTTCTACGAACAAAATTGAATTTTTCATCTAAAGAGACGAATTTTTTCGACCAAAAGGAATGAATTTTTAACGAAATAGTTGAATTCTCTACCAAAAAATTGAATTTTTATCCAAGAAAGATGCAATTTGTACTAAAACAGATGAATTTTCAATGAAAAAGAAAAACAAAATTTTTGAAGTTGAACTTTCATCCAGAAAAGCTTTCTGTTGATTTTTTTTACGCCAAAATATGAATTTTTAACAAGAAGTAAATTTTCTGCGAAATAGTTAAATTTTCAACAAAACAGTAGAATTTTTAACCAAAAAATATGACATTTTAACAAAATTTTTTAATTTAAACCGAAAAGTTGCATTTTTATTCAAAGACTTTTTAAATTAGGAACTTCATGATAATTTCAGCAAAATTCATAATTTATAATCGATTTTATAATTTTTGTAACAAATTTAATAAACAAAAGCATTATTGGGGCATCTGTCGAGAGAAATATTCTTTTTTCTCGATGCAGGATTTTTTAATTGGGATCTTCATAATAAATTTAGGAACATTTCTGATTAGCTGATGAATTTTATGATTTTTAAACAAATTTAACAAACAAATGCATTATTCGGGCATCTGTGGATGGAAAAATTCGTTTTTCTCGATGTCCCTCTTTTTAATTGGGATCTTAATGATAATTTTATTAAAATTCATACTTAGTTGATAAATTCTATGATGTTTTAAACAATTTTAATAAACATTATTTGGTCTGCCATAGAAAAAGAGAATTTTTCCGTCGACAGATGCCCCAATAATCAATTTGTTTATTGAATTTGTTTTAAAAATCCTAAGATTAATAAAGAAATTATGAATTTTTCTATAATTATCATAAAGTTCCTTATTAAAAAAATTGGCATAGAAAAAAGACAAATTTTCTTGTAAAAAATGCAGGATTATTGCATTTGTTTATTACATTGGTTTACAAGTCATAAAATTTAACAACTAATTATTAACGTTGCTGAAATTTTCATTAAGTTCCCAACTGAAAGGACTGGCATTGAAAAAAACGAATTTTTCTGCCGACAAATACCCGAATAATGCATTTGTTTATAAAATTTGTTTAAAAAACCGTAAGATTTATCAAAAAATTATTAATTTTGTTTTAAACACAGAAAAGTGTAATAAAAACTGGCCTGCAAATATAATTATTAATAATATTATATTTGAATAATGCTAGAAAGATGCGGATTTTTTTTTAATTCCTGGCTTTTTGTCCAATTTTCATCTGTAGTGAAGTAATAATAAATTCAAGTTGAGAAAATAATTGTTTAAACAATTTATTATAATTATTAATAATATTATATTTGAATAATGCTGAAAAGATGCGGGTTTTTTTAAATTTCTGGTTTTTTGTCCACTTTTCATTCGGAGTGAAGTAATAATGAATTCAAGTCAACAAAATAATTGTTTAAACAATGTATTGTAATTATTAATAATATTATATTTGAATAATGCTAGAAAGATGCGGATTTTTTTTTAATTCCTGGCTTTTTGTCCAATTTTTATCTGTAGTGAAGTAATACTAAATTCAAGTTAACAAAATAATTGTTTAAACAATTTATTAACATTGTTGATAATATTCTCTTCGCTTAATCGGTAGAATGTTGCGGTTTTTTCTGAAATTTTTAAACTGTTTGTTTATTTTTTATTAGGAGTGACTTGATAATTAATTAAAGTTAACAGAAAAGTTGTTCAAACAAATTATTATTGTTTATAACTATCTTTTCTCAGATAAGTGCTAGAAAGTGGCAGTTTTTTCTAAAATCTTTCACTTTGCATCGCCTTTTTATTTATGAATAAGTAATAAGTCAACCACAACAAAAATTATTTTTCGAAAGGTATTGTTGTTTAGAGTGAATTATTTTTGCTCTTTTCCAAATGCTTGAAAGAATTAATTTAAAGAAAAAAAGCTATTTTACACAAGAGGCAAAAACAAAGAATTTTAGATATCTGTTTTATTTCAGAAAAATATATATTCACGAAAAGGAAAGAGATTATTTAAAATTTAGTTTTCTCTAACGTTTATTTATTATATGTTAGTAATTAAGCAGGTGAAACAAAGTGAAAGATTTTAGAAAAAATCGCCACTTTCTAGCATTTATATAAGAAAAGATAGTTATAAACAATATTAAATTGTTTGAACAACTTTTTTGTTAACTTTATTTAATTATTACCTCACTAAGTGAAAAAGGACAGAAAGGTAAAAATTGCCCAAAAACCGCAACTATGAGGCGCAATCGATATAGATGAACATAGTCATAAACAATAATAATTTGTTTAAGTAATTATTTTTGCTGAATCTGATTAATTATTAAGTCACGCCTAATAAAAAATAAACAAACAGTTGAAAATTTCAGAAAAAAACAAAAACATTCTACCAATTAAGCAAATAGAATATTATTAACAATCATAATAAATTGTTTAAACAATTATTTTGTTAACTTCAATTCATTATCACTTCACTCCAAATGAAAATTGGACAAAAAGCCAGAAATGTCAACAAAAAACCGCATCTTTCTAGCATTATTCAAATATAATATTATTAATAATTATAATAAATTGTTTAAACAATCACTATTGTTAACTTGAATTTATTATTACTTCACTACAGATGAAAATTGGACGAAAAGTCAGGAATTAAACAAAAATCCGCATCTTTTTAGCATTATTCAAATATAATATTATTAATAATTACAATAAATTGTTTAAACAATTATTTTGTTGACTTGAATTCATTATTACTTCACTCCGAATGAAAAGTGGACAATAAACCAGAAATTTCAACAACAACAAAACCGCATCTTTTCAGCAATATTCAAACATAACATTATTAACAATTATAATAAATTGTTTAAACAAATATTTTGTTAACTTGAATTCAT
>CAKNXH010002093.1:0-28338 GCA_932178445.1 Andricus quercusramuli | reverse complement strand
GTTCGATTCCGTTCTTTTCAGAGCCATTCGTACGGCTCTTCACTACTTGTGCTCAACATCTTGCTTAAGTATCTTCACGTTTGTTATTATATTTTCGCACGATTAGAATTGCCTTTTAAACCATCTGAGACATATCATAAACTTCGGATGCATCTAACATAAGAAGAGAATACAAATTAATTTGACGAAAGGCATAGATAGACCTAATTGGTTTATTATCCTAATCAAACTTCAAATCGTTTAATTCGAAGCCATTTCTCAAATATTAAATAGAGAGGTTAACTATTTTTTAAATCTGGCATACATACGACAGGGATCACAGCGTAAAAGGATCTCAAAAAAGGGGAAATAGGGTGGTTTTCTCACGAAAAAGGGGAAAATAGGGGAAAGATTAAACATTTATTTTCATATGTCGAAAAGAACAATCTTTTTGTAAGAAATGTCACATTTTTAAATAATTTTTAATGTGTTTTCAATGATTTCTGCAATTAAAGATTTATTTTTAAAAATTGGATATACTTAGATCGTTGGAAATCCATCCAGATTGATATCAAAAAGTGTGGGAAAAAATGACATTAGTTAAATACAACATTTTTATATGTTTAACATCGTTCTCATAAATATTTCTTTCCAAGATTTGTCATTTTATCTTTATAATAATAATTAATACTTTAAATGTAAATTTAAAACTAAACTCTTCAGTAGAGCGAAGTAAAAATTCTAAAATTAATCGAATCGTTTGTGCTGAGGAATAACAATTTTTGGGTCGACATCCAAAACAAGTAGAGAAAAAATTTTTAAATTGGTTAATGTCTTCTGTTCTCTTTCTCAAATTTTCAATTAAAAGTTTTTTTTAATCAAAAACAATTTGCCTTATATAGAATTTTTTGAAATTATACAAAAACATGTTTTTTGGATTGATTAGAATCTGAAATTGAGTCAGCTTGAACCAAAGAAACATGTTATTATTTTTTATTCATGGGAAACATTTTTTTCGTGATGTTTAGAACGTTCCAAAATCGCAAAAAAGCTATGAAATTCCAAAAATTCTAACTCAAGACAACAATTTTTTTCCGAAAAAGCAATATAAGAAAATGTTGCTTTGGTTCAAGCTGAATAAATTTCAGGTTCGACATATTCAACTTTTTTTTTAAATATGACTCAATAAAAAAAAATGTTTTTGCACATTTTCAAAAAAATTGCAACTGAGCAAGAAATTTATTTTTAAATTTCGCAATTTTAGATTTTCAACAAATAAGATAATTTTTGAACAAAATAGTTCGATTGTTGAATTAAGAAAATCAGTTTTTAACCAAAAATCGAATAGTTACATTTTCGTTTCAAAAAATTAATTTTCAATTGGAAAAACTAAATTTTCTCCCAAATTATTGAATTTTGAAGCCTGAAAGAAGAATTTTCTACAATGCAGTTGATTTTTCAACACTGAAGTATGAATTTTCATTTAAAAAGTTAATTTCCAACCAAACATTAAAATTTTTAGTTAAAAAACCTAGTTTTTAATAAACAGAAAAAACTTTAACTACAATGATTAATTTTCAACAAAGTATTTCAAAATTCGACCAATTAGTTGAATTCTCTACCAACCTATTGAATTTTCCAGAGAAAATTCAAATTTTCTACAAAACAGTTGAATTTTTGATCCGAAACACACAAATTTTCAACAAGAGTTAGTTTTCCTCGGAGTTTTCAACCAAAAAAATTTTTTACTCAATAAAGAAAAAAAAATGTATTCAAAATATCGAATTTTAAAGCAAGAAGATTATTTTTCTACAAGAAAGGATGCATTTTTAACAAATTACATACATTTTTTACCAAATATTTGAATTTTCAAAATAAAAAATATCAACTTTGAACCAAAATTGGAATTCTTCCATTTTCATTTCAAGAAACTAATTTTCAAATAAAAAAACCAATTTTCTACCAAATTATTGAATTTTTGAGCCAAAAAAAAAGAACTTTCTAGAAGACATTCGAATTTTTAACTCAAAAATATAAGCTTTCAATACAAAAAATAATTTTCAATCAAAAATTGCAATTTTCAGTTTGAAAAAATGAATTTTTAACAAAGTAGTTTGATTTTTAACCAAAAAGACAGCTTTTCAACGACATAAATATATTTTCAACCAAATAGTTAAAATTTTTAACCAAATTTCTGCCAAAAAATATAAATTTTGAACGAAATTTGAACTTGCAACCGAATAGTTGAATTTCCGACTCAAAAAGATCAATTTTCAAACACAAATGGTTACAAACTTTAAAATTGCAGTTGATGAATTGGGAATATTCCATTTTTTAATTAGGTATTTAACTTTGTAGATTTCAACTATAGTAGCATTAAGAGTCACTTTTTTCATAATAGTAACAAAATAGTTGCAGCGTTAAAAAAAGTGTCAAAAAGTGTCAATAGTGGCGGAAGTCTAAGGTCTGCATTTAACATCTACATAAGAATGATCTGAATGTTATGTAATTTTCAATATTAAAAGCTATAAACTTTCAGGATTTAAAGAGTTATACAAAAAGAACATCCGGAACCTCCCAGATGTTCAACGATCCAACAGAAAGGAGTTGCTCTCGCCAAGAAGGTCAATCTGATGCTTACAAGGAAAGAGAATCAGCGCAAGCTGTAGTTCAAGAGATTCAACGCGATATAAAGAAATATCCGAAACCAAAATAATAAAATAAAATAAGCAATTTGGAAGTTTAGACCAATAAGAAGAGGTAACGTAAAAAGAGAAGACATAAACTTAGTAAAATGAAAATCGAAGAGGGACTCAATGAAAAGATCGAGTTCAAAGAATTATAGAATTGCGTACAAAAATTGAAAGAGAAAAAGCACCATGGAAGGACAGGGTGTAAATCAAATTTATTTCAGAGATGTCAAAAAGTGTGAGTGAGAAAAATACACGAAGTAATAAATGATTGATGGAAAAATGGGGATGTGATTAAGGGGTGGAAGACAGCCAGAATAG
Source organism: Andricus quercusramuli (assembly GCA_932178445.1). Classification (NCBI taxonomy): domain Eukaryota; kingdom Metazoa; phylum Arthropoda; class Insecta; order Hymenoptera; family Cynipidae; genus Andricus; species Andricus quercusramuli. The sequence continues at coordinate 25,348 of CAKNXH010002093.1, read as the reverse complement.
CACCAATATTCAAGAGTGGAGATAAGAATGACACGGAAATGGATAGAGGAAAATATATTGATCAGGGAAAGCCTCGCAAGTCTTAAACTCTCTAACAAATAATAAGTGAAAAGAAAAAACGGAGATCTATATGCAGCATTTGAAGGTTTAAAAAAAGCGTTTGATAAAGTTGACAGGAACATTCTTCGTGAAAAACTTGGGAAGTTAGGTATCAAATGCACTAAATTCCTTCGCAAAGGAGAATTTGATATGAGAAATTTCTGTTTTGTTCCTAAAGCTGCAGCTTCATGTAAAGTTAGAACTACGTACGACCCTTTTTTGAAAAAAATTACAGGGCACATTTTTTTGTGGGGCAGCCGAAATTAGTTATAAATTATTGCATAGTGGCCACATCAATAGGACAATCTGGTAATTGCAGCTTCACGGACCTTCAAAAGTATTTATAGGAAGACTTTTAATAAGGCAGTAACTAAAGAAGGAATCTCAGAAAAATTTAGAACAAAAAGATAGATGAGACAAGAATGTCCTTTGATCCCGATCCTCTTGAACATTTTCTTATACGATATAGCTAATTGAACTAGAAGAAACGAAGCAAGAACCATAATTGGGAACTCGAAGGTTTTTACTTGGCGCTCATATCCGATCAAGCGGACGGATTGATAGAATTAAGACGCCGGAAAGATACTTTGATGAGAATAAATTATGATTTAATGTAAAAAAAGAAGATTATGTTTAATAAAGGAGGTAGGATGAAAGCTGGAGAAGAATGTAAGTTTGAAGAAAAAATCTCTTGAAGTAGTAGATAGGTTCAAATATTTAGGTTTTTGGTTTTCATCGGGTGGATCTTTCATCAAGCTCTTGGCAGCCTTGTCAGGCAAAGAACACAAATCTTTGCGGAGCTTTGCGGGATCGAAATATGGTGACTGAAGAGAAGGAAAGAAATTGAATTGAGAAATTAAGTCGGGAACAAGAAGCGCGAAAATTGAGGCTAGAAGAAAGGTGAGTAATCATCTTTATGAAGTATTCTAAAAGCATAAGGATAGGTTATCAAAAAAAGGGTCAGATATAGGAGAAAATGGCTGGATTGACCTTTATCCTTCAACCTGGGGAAAGGAATTGGCGTCAGAATTAGAAGAAGTAGGATATTGAGACACTGAGGATGATATGTGAGAAAGACAGGGAACTTCTATTTAGAAGCTGTGTCAAAGAACTTAGAAATCGGGGTTCTGAGGAAAATAGAATAAGACTATCAAACCGATTGGCAAAAGAATCAGAAAAGCCAATTATTATAAATGCAAAAAAGCATGGCAACGGATTGAACGTGAGGCAGTTCAGGAACTGAATGAGTGTTTGGTGGCTGTTTGATCGCTTATGCCAAAATCTAATAGAAAGACCGTATCCCCGGGTGTGCAAATATGTGTGAGTTCGAAGTTTAGCCAAAGAAATAAGCCAAAAAAAGAGGTGCTACTACGATAGAAGATTCGCTGTAGATTTAGTTCTGCATGGTTTGTTCAATAATCTTCTCAAATTGGAATGCTGCAAAATCTAGGTTCATCCGCAGATAATAATCAGCGAGCATTTCGACGGTGCAGAAAATCCCAAGATCTGATGATTCGAACAAGCACAAGCAGCAAAAGCCATGTTCAAGGGAGTCTGCCGCTTCCGAACCGTTACTCGCGTCGACTTATCTGTAAAGGGTAGATTCGACTTTACCGCTTTCCTTCTCTCGTACTTCCGGTGGCTTTTGAGCAAACGGGAAGTGCAGCAAGGTTTGTGAACTGTTGCAGCACTTCCTGCGCTCGAGTTCGATCTCATCCCCGTAGAGAAATTGTCAAAGGGACTACCGGATGTTGGACGCTATAACGAGGGAGAAGACTTAAGCTAATCCGCGACAAAGCCACACAACGCGGCGCATCACTGCATCTAGATAGTATAGACTATAGTCGACTCGCACGATGTTTACTCAGCCCATAGTGGCTATAAACGCACTGGAAACGCACCATCATACCGGAAACTTAAGCTAAACTGAGATTTTCCCGAGAACGACGAGAACCCTCTAGAAGTTTATGGGTGTGTAAGTAATTGTACCTGTCGCTAGCCTATAAATAAACTCACGACTAGCATTAACCGTCCCACTCATCAACAAGCTTCAACTTGTTTCAACAGGCAATAAAAATTATATTTTAAACAACGCACAGTGAGCAGTTAGGAAGGCTGAGTTTGTCAATATTGAACGCTTAGTATTTTTGTAAGCTCATCAGCGACTACCTATTGCAACAAATTCAAACGCCAACGGCAAATTAGTTAAAAATTGAACCGCTAAGTGGAATATCAACCTTCTTGCATTTTTAGAAGTTGCCTGTTCTTCATTTGTTGTTCATGAAGTAGAGGAATATGCAAAACAAACGAAATAAGTCACTTTTTAGATGCTATTGCACCCAACCGATCGATTATTTTTGTATAGTTTGATGAGGTTCAATAGCTGGAATTGGTATATCCTCTATAAGGCAAAACTGTTCACAAGCTAAATTAGCTTTAAACTTAGTATAAACAAAATAAAGAATTTTAGTGGCGGTATTTGATTAACAATTTTATCAGTTAAAAAAAAATTGTCAAAACAATTTATTGATTAAAAAGGTACAACTTAGGCTAGTATGCGTATTCAGTTTCGAAAATCCTTTTTTTAATCGCCTTATTAAACATTTTAATAAGCTTTGCATATTTTCTCAACATTTTCTTTCATGAATGCGAGCGAACATAGTCGCAATATTGGTTTTTGCAAACGAACATCTCGATTCTTGTCCTTTTTCAGCCCTAAGCAAATAATAAAGTACATACGTACATGGGTATATGATTAATTAATGCTATAATGTACCAAAGTACAAGACCGAGTTTCTAAATTCACCCTCCCATTTCGAACTTCAAGTCGAACTCCCCCTTTCCTTTTGTTTCTCTTGTAGCCTGTCGATGAAGTTAATAAGAACGAGCGACAAAGGAAAATAAAGGAGGAAGTCGATGTGCAGAACCAACCGTAAGGTTTCCTTTCTAGATCCTTTTGTCAGTAGCGTAACGAGATTAAAACACTCCATTTTCCCGAGGGTACAACTTCAACGAACGGAACAAGAATACTTTAATAAGATTTGTTGCCTTATACCAAATCTATTTCGTATCAAGATTTAAAGATTTGAAATTAATAATACAGGGTAGCAATAAAACTTTTATTTGCAAAATTCCCTGACTTTTCCCGGACCAATTTTTCATTTTCCCTGGCTACAGGTATCAACAGGGTGTTACAGTGACAAAATACTTTTCACGAAACATGGTAGCAACTGCAGCTCTGCACGGAGAAAAATGGATGTTCAATAGTAGATATTCAAAGTATGATAGTACAGCCAAACATACAGATGTTTACACGTAACATCTACCATCTTTTTAAGACATTAGGCTTAAATACATGTTATATTTTCATCTGAAACTTGATGAAGCTTATAGTCAATGTCATTTGACATCATCAGGGTGCTCACCAGTTCCCTCTTCCTCTTTTCCCTGTGTTTTCCCTGAGTTTTCCCTGTCTTTTACTGGTTTTCCCTGTCTCCTTTAAAGCTCATTTTTCGCAATGTTAATGGTAAATCGAGATATTTTGAGTGATGAAAACAAAATTTCGGTTATTATTTTAGAAAGGGTAGGCATCTGTAGGAATAATAGTACAGAACACAGATTTGAACAGTTTTAATTCTACACTCTTTGGTTTCTCAATCAGTCAAATCAAAGTTTTTTTGGGTGGGTACAAATTTTAAGAATCTCATTTCTTCTTTAGTTTCTTGATCTTTGATTCATCTTGGTTTCTCTTTGAACCAAGGGCTCGGTGCTTATTTAAGTTCTGAAAATTATTGCTGCGGGCTGAAAATGGAGCTAAGAAACAATTCTAAGCGCAACGGTTGTCGATTTTCCCCGTGTTTTCCCTGTTACTTCCTCATAAAAAAAAAACCTGTATTTTCCCTGTTTCTTCCAGGAAGTGGGCACCCTGATCATTGTTCTATTTGAACTTGTGAACAAATGATGATTATAATATTTTGTTTACAAACATTAATAATAATGTAGTAAATGGTTTGGATTGTTACCAGATCGCGACCATATTCTTGAATCATTTTTTACATCATATCGACAATTTACATGCATTGAAAATATGTATGGAAGAAAAACTATAAGCACTGATCTAATCAGGATGAAAAGTATTGTGAGGGGTACTCCCTATCCATTTACATGAAAGTGAGCGTCAGGAATACGATCAATATGTCAGAGGGAGATAATTACAAAGCAACGCAACGAGTCAATACCTTGGGGCCTAAAAACCAGATATGCTGGCAACAATATCTTTTCGTGCCTGCAATGTAAGAATAAACTATGGTGAATTTCCCATACATGTATTGGAGGTAATTAAGCCATACACGTATTGAAATTTTACCATACATCGGTATGGGAAAATAGCCATACGTTTGCATTGGGACTTTTCCCATGCCTGGTATCATATTTCTAATATTTTCCTCTCCTGTTGTTTCTTTCTTCTTTTTGTGAAAACTGTCTATTTGCACTGAATCTTATTACGCTTACAATATTTCACTGTTTCACTGCTACAACTCCAAAATGTTACAACAAAGTGTATACTGGAACTATTACGAAATAGACGCTTGACACCATGATTGTATTATACTCTGCTCCTTCTCCTCCACTCACCACGGTTACAGCACATGCGCGCTTCACTCGGCTGCGCATACTGCAGCCGCGCATCAAAGTTCCATACATAACTGGAAGTTTTGCCATACCAGTGCATGGGATTCTCGACGTGTATGGGAAATTTACAAGTAAGCAACAGATAATTTCCAAGCTTGTATGGGATATTCAAAAGTATGGAAAAATGCCATACTTTCGTATTGGAAAATTATAATTATTGTTTACAGTGTGCCCCTGGTTCTAATATAGGTCAATTCCAAGATTTCAAGGTCACTGCAACCAGGGTTCAGAGGATTCCACCAGCCTAACTACAAGAAATTAATTTATTAATTTAAACGGTTTCTAAGATATTAGGCTTAAATATATTTTACGTGTTAATCTGAAACATCCGAGAATCAAGTAAATTGAAAACAATTCAAATTATTTTTAAAAATGCATTAAATTCAGTAAGCTTAAAAAAAAGCTCTATCGAATTGCGTAAATCTAGAATTCAAATAAATTCAAGAAATTCAAAATCATTCCAAATAAATTGCGTAAATAATTGACTTTCTCTTTAAATCTTGAAAGACTACGAAATATCTCCCCACTCGTGAATAAATTCTTTGAAATACATTAAAATATTACAAAATCCCGTGAAATTCTATCAAATCTGATGATACTTTCTGAAATACTGAAAAACTGATTAAAACACCTTGAGAGATTTTAAAATCTCCTAAAATTTCTTGGAAATCCCTTGAAATTTGTTGTCCTTTAAAAATACCTTAGAATCCTTTGAAATACCCTAAAATATGTCTGGTTCTTGGAAATCCTTCAAATTATTGAATTATATTAAAAACTAATTTGAGTCCTTGAAAACCCCCCTAAAATATTTAAAATCCTTTGAAGCCTTTTAAAATCTTGTCTAAATCCATCAATCATAATCTAAATCATTTAAAAGCTTTTGAAATCCCTTGACTTTTTTTAAAACTCTTGAACATTTCTTAGAATTTTTGAAAATACTCAAAAATATTTCAAATTCTTTGAAGTTTGAAATAATTTGAAACTTTTGAAAGCTGTCGAAAATTCCCTGGAATTGTTAAAATACCCTAAAACCCTGAAAGTTCTTTCAAATTAAATTAATGAAATCAAATGAAAAATTTTTGGAATCTTTTAAAATTTCTAAAATCTGTAATAAAACCCTGAACACTCAAAAATAGTTACAAATCTGTGAAGCGTTTTAAAATCCCTTGAAAATTTTTAAAGCTTTTAAAATTCTAAAAAATACCCAAAAATCTGTAGAAATCTTCGAAATCCCTTTAAATTACTGAAATCAATTGAAAATTTATTGCAATCTTTTAAAATATCCTGAAATTTTCAACATCTTGAATAATACCTTGAACACCATAAAATATTTCAAATCCTTGGAAATTTGTTTAAATCCCCTGAAACTTTTAAAACTTTTGAAAATTCCATGACATTTTTTAAAATACCATAATATCTTTAAAATTCTTGGAAATCCCTTCAAATTATCAAAATCAATTGAAAATTAGTTGAAATCTTTTCAAATAACCAAAAATCTTTAAAATCTATGGTAATACCTTGAAATATTCGAAAATCTTTGAAATCAGACGAAATCTCTCAATTCTTGTGAACAAATTTTTTGAAATCCACTGAAATCCTTTGAAAATTTGTAAAGCTTTTGAAAATTTCTCAAATTATTTAAAAACACCATAAAAAATTTCAAATCCTTCAAAATCTTTTGAAATCCCTTGCAACTTTTTAAAGTTTTTGAAAATTCTTTAAAATTAAAAAAAAATACCCAAAAATCTGTAAAATTCTTCAAAATCCCTTTAAATTTTGAAAAAATTTTGAAATATACCAAAATTTCTACAATGTTTAATAAAACCTTCAACACCAAAAAACATTTCGAATTCTGTGAAATCTTTTGAAATCCCTTGAAACTTTTTAAAGCTTTTAAAATTCCTCAAAATTCTTGAAAATACCTCAAAATCTGTAAAATTCTTCGAAATCCCCTCAAATTGCAGATATCAATTGAAAATTTCTTGGATTCTTCTAAAATATCTTGAAATTTTTTAAATCTTGAATAATACCTTGAACATCATAAAATATTTCAAAACTTTTAAAATGTTTCGAAATCCCCTGAAATTTTTAAAACTTTTGAAAATTCCTTAAAATATTTTAAAATGCCCTGAAATCTTTAAACTTGTTCGAAATCCCTTCAAATTACAGATATCAATTGAAAATTTCTTGGAATCTTTTAAAATACCCTAAAAGAATTCAAAATAATTAAAGAAAATTCAACCATTGTTATAGACCTCAATTAAATAGTGGTTAAACAATGAGTTAATTTATTGAAAGAAAAGTGACTAAAGTGATTTTTTCATTTGTAAAAGTGGCAATAGTAACTATATGAAAAAAATCCCTGACTTTTCCCTGACTTTTCCCTGACTTTCCCTGACCAAAAAAAATCTCTTTTCCCTAAACTGCGGCCACGGAGACTTAGTACATTGAAACCTGGATTTAAGTACGGTTTCTAGCATTCTCTGCAGTGGCCTTGATCATAAATTCAGGTTTCAGTGCACTTTCATTCTTAAAAATTTCATCTTCTTCTTAATACCATTATAGGTTAATAAAACTCAGCACTTTAAATCAATATTAGAGAACTTTTAAACTTCTTTTCGTATTATTACCTCTATTTAATATGCAAATAATAAGCAATAATAACTTACCAGCTTTGGATCATGACCACATTTTTCTCTTTGATGTATAATTCATCACACTTGATGTAAGCACCACACTGTCTGAAAAAATAAACAATAATTAATTAGTAAAAATAAAGAAAATTAATTTTCAAGCTAAATCTGTGTAAATAAACCTTATTTTTGGAATTGACACTATAGGTAGGTATGATAAGTAATTATTCATAATTTTAGAACAATTCATTCAAACTATTTTGTTATTATCGTAATTCTCATCCTATTATTCAATTTTCACGTCAGATCCTCATGACTAAAATCATAAAAAATATGTGACTAGACTAAAAAGTTTCAATAGAGAACGTTTTCCCATAAATCAAATAAAACTTCGATGCATTCTTAATATGTATGCAAAGTTACGCAATATACATATTTGAATTTGTTCAATTTCCATAGTTCGCAATAAATAACACGCTGTGAGACATATTTTGCCAACAGCGAAAATGTAAGGGGTTTATAGCTCGTGTGTCGCGTTCTTCCTCACAATTCAATCAATATAAGCAGCTTGTATTCTATTAAATTTTACCTAATATTCACCTCCGAGATTTTAATAATTTATGAGCATTTTGAATTAGGATTTAAAAAATCGTATTTTCTACTTTTATTAATAATAATTACATAATTTAAATTTCGCGGGAAAATGCATCATTTCAAATTGGAAAGCATGCTAAATTTAAATGATAAAATAAGTCAAAATAATAGAAAACATATTATTCACATAAAACAGTGCCTTATTCAGGGTTGCTACAATATTCGAATTTCTAAATTATTCTGGATATGAAACCAACCATACAGCTAGAAGATGCAAAATAAATTTCGTTTACTAGATATATTTAAAACACTTTTTAGTTGTGTTTTCAATTCAAACAGATAAATTTTCAACCGAAGAAATGAATTTTTAACTAAAATAATGAATCTTCAAGCAAAAATATGAATGTTTGACCAAATAGTTGAATTTGCAACCCAAAAGATTAATTTTCTACAAAAAAAAGACTCATTTTCAACAAAGTTTATGAATTTTCATCTGAAAAAAAAATAAATTTTCAACCAAGATTAGAATAATTAAAAAGTCAGAAAAATAAATTTTCAACCAAAAAAAAAATGAATTTTCAAAAAAAAAATATATTTTTTTCATAACAAAAAAATTATTTTTTAACAAAATAATTCAATTTTAAACTGCAGCTAAATTCACAAACCAAAAATATATTATTGATATTTTCAGTTAGAAAAGTAAATTTAAAAAAAAACTAGTTTTCAGCAAAATTAATTAATTTTCAACTAAAAATATAAATTATTAAGCAAAAATGGAATAGTTATATCTTCAGTTAACAAAAATGATTTCCAACTAAACATTTTCTTTCCAATGAAAAAAATTAATTCTTAACAAAAAATATAATGGTTAAATTTTCTACTAAACATAATTTTTTAACGAAAAAGATTACATTTCTATCAAAAAAAGTAAATTTTCCACAAAAAGTCGAATAATTAAAGAGAATTTTCAAATAATAAAAAAAATTTATTTTCAACCAAATACATGCATTTTAAACTAAAAAGATAAATTTTCTACCAAAAATAAAGTAAGATAATTTTCAGTCAGTAAAATAAATTTCCAATCAAAAAAGAATTTTCAATCAAAGAAATGAATTTTCAACTAAAATGATGAATCTTCAACCAAAAATATGAATCTTTAACCAAATAGTTAGTTGAATTTTCAAACCAAAATATTAATTTTCTACCAAAAAAGACTCATTTTCAATAAAGTTTATGAATTTTCATCTAAACAAAAAAAAAATCAATTTTCAACCAAGATTAGAATAGTTAAAATGACAGATAAATAAATGTTCAACAAAAAAAAACGAATTTTCAAAAAAATATTTTTTTTTCATAACAAAAAAAATGATTTTCTAACAAAATAATTCAATTTTAAACAACAAAAAAAAACTAAATTTACCGACCAAAAATATAATATTTCAATTTGCAGTTAGAAAAGTAAATTTAAAAAAAACTAGTTTTCAGCAAAATTAATTAATTTTCAACTAAAAAGAAACGAATTTTCAACCTCACTATGATGAATTTTCAATGAACAAAAAAAAACGAATTTTCAACTAAACAGTTTTTTTCTAATGAAAGAAATTAATTCTAAACCAAAAATAGAATAGTTAAATTTCCTACTAAACAGATAATTTTTTAACGAAAAAGATTACATTTCTATCAAAAAAGTAAAATTTCCACAAAAAATCTAATAGTTAAAGATAATTTTTCAACTAAAAAAAAATTTTATTCTCAACCAAATACATGCATTTCAAACTAAAAAGATAAGTTTTCTACCAAAAATAAAGTAGGATAATTTTCAGTCAGTAAAATAAATTTCCAACCAAAAAACAAAAGAATTTTCAACCAAAGAAGTTAATTTTCAATCCAAAAAATTAATTTACTATCTAAAATGCCCTTTTTCGACAAAATACAAAGAATTTTCAACAACAAAAAAATATGAATTTCCAACTACGAATAAAACAGTTAAATATTTAACCAAAGAAATTAATTCTAAACAAAAAATATGAATTTTCAACTTCTGAGATTACTTTCCACCCAAAAACACGAATTTTCCGCAGAATACATGAATTTTCAACCAAATTGTTGAATTTTTCACAAGCAAAAAAGAAATAAATTTTCAACTTGGAATAGAATAGTTAAATTTTCTGTTAAAAAAAATTAATTTTTAATACAAAAAAAATTCTAACAAAATATAAAATTTCTTTAATAAACTGATAAATTTTCTAACCGAGAAGACTAAACCTGTACTAAAAAAGATGAATTTTCAATCAAATACTGGAATTTTTACCTAAAAAAGATACATTTTCAATAAAAACACAAATTTTGAAAAAAATAGTTAAATTGTCAACCAAAGAAATAAATTTTCAACCAAAAAGATGAATTTTCTACCAAAAAAGATGAATTTTTAACAACATATTTATATTTTTGACAAAAAAATTAATTTTTAACTAAAACAAATCTTGAATCGAAAAATGAATGTTTAACCAACAGTTGAATTTTCGACCAAAAACATGAATTTTCAACCAACATAGTCCAATGATCAACCAATAAAAAGAGTAGTTGAATAGTTAAATTTTCAGTTAAAAAAAATTATAATTTTCAACCAAAAAGATAAATAAATAAATTCGCAACAAGGTAGTTCAATCTTCAACCAATAAAATGAATTTTTAACCAAAATAGATGAATTCTAAACCAAAAATATAATAATAGAATTTTCAATAAGAGGATCCTTCCCAAATCAGGCACCACGACGACCTGCACCACGAAAATCCATTCAACGCAGCGTATTCAGCAATTTCTGGTGAATCACCAGAAATTGCGCAAGCACCTTGCACAACTTCTGCGGCACCATGCATTCCTGACCTGGCTCCCTGTGATTTATATCTATTTTTTAAATTGAAGTATCCTTCGAAAGGAAAACGATTTCAAGGCGTAGATGAAACAAAACAGAATGCGACGAAGTACCTGTTAGCTATACCAGAAAGTGACTTTAATGAGTGTTTCCCGAAGTGGGATGATCGCTGGAAGAATGTTGTGACTACTAAAGGGGAGTAATTTAAAGAGGATAGCATCGTTATTGACCAGTATTCACTCTTACTTCTGGCACACAACAAGGTCGAATATTTTCCGAACATACCCACGGCTCGGAACTACTCAAGCTTCAAAAAATAGTAAAATAGTAACCAAGTTTCTCTTAAAAAAGTAACCGAAAAGTAACAATAATGTAGCAAAAAAGTTACCAAAAAGAAAGCTTTTTTACCAAAAAAGAGTTCTCAACTGAAACAATGAATCTTCAACTGAAATAGTGAAATTTTGAACAACAAAAAATTAATGTTTACTAAAAAAGATAAATTTTTAACCAAAACTTGAATAATATAAGTAAATTAATTTTCAACCGAACAGATTAATTTTCAACTAAAACTATGAAATATTCAATTATAATAAGTTAAATTCTCAGTTAAAATAATTAACTTCCAACAAAAAACAAACTTTCAAAAAAAAGTTACATTTTCAAAGAAAGTGATGAATTTTTAACTTAAATTGTAAATCTTCATCTGAAATAGTGAAATTTTGAACCAGAAAGATCTATTTTCAACTAAACCTATCAATCTTGAACTAGAATAGTTGAATTTTTGACCAAAAAGATGAATTTTCGACTAAAAAAGATTATTTTTCAACCAAAAATTAAATAATTAAATTTTCAGTCAAAGAATGAATATTCAAACAAAGAGATACATTCTTAATCAAATATTTTTCAATGATGTAGCTCAGATTTCAACCAAAGAAATTAAGTTTGAATTAAAATTATGAATCTCTAAACAAACAAAAAAATTAATTTTTCACAAGAGAGTTTAACTTTCAACCATGTAATTTTATTCCCTCCCTAGAAAATGAATTTTTAACTAGAATGATAAATATTAAACTGAAATACTTGAATTTTTAACCGAAAAGAAGAATTTTTAAACAAGAAGATTAACTTGTAAAGAAAAGGATAATTTCCAACAACAAAAAATCGATTTTTAACAAAAGATGTACATTTTCAACGAAATAGTTGAATTTTCGATTAAAAAAGAAAAAATTCTCATTCAAATTGTTACATTTTGAACAAGAAAATATCAATTTTCAACCAAAAATGGACATTCAAATTTTCAGTTAATTTCTAAATAAAAAACAGGTTTTTTGGATTGATTCGAACCTAGAATTGCATCAGCTTGAACTAAATAAACATTTTTTTATTTTTTTTCCGAAAACGCAAAATAAAACAATGTTTCTGTGGTTCAAGCCGAATAAATTCCAGGTTCGACATATTCAACTTTTTTAAAAATAAATATGGCTCAATCATATTTAATCAAACTTTTAAAATTAAAACTTTATTTAATCAAACACATATGACTCAATCCAAAAAAAAACATGTTTTTGCACATTGTCAAAAAAATTGTAACTGAGAAAAAATGTTAGTGTTAAATTTCTAACAAATAAGTTAATCTTTGAAAAAAATATTTGTCAATAAAGAAAAACAATTGCATTCCAAATGTCGAATTTGAAGCAAGAAGATTAATTTTTTGCAAAAAAGGACGATTTTTTTTAACAGATTACATACATTTTTAACCAAATAGTTGAATTTTCAAAATAAAAAAAAACTTTAAACCAAAAATTGAATTTTTTATACTTTTAATACATTTTCATTTCAATAAACTAATTTTCAAATTAAAAAAACAATTTTCTAACAAATTATTGAATTTTTGAGCCAAAAAAAAACTTTCTACAATACAGTTGAATTTTTAATTCAAAAATTTAAGCTTTCGATACAAAAAATTATTTTCAATTAAAAATTGCAATTTTCAGTTTAAAAAAATGAATTTTTAACAAAGTAATTTGATTTTCAACCAAATAGTTGAATTTCCGACTAAAAAAGATCAATTTTCAAACACAAATGGAATAGTTCAAGTGTGAGTTTCAAAAAATTAATTTTCTGCGAAAAAAAAGTTTCGACAATTGTTAAATTTTCGAGCAAAGATTTAAAAAAAAAGTTAATTGCTCAAGTTAGAACATTTAAAAAGTACTATATATTTAAAGTACTATATATTTTTTAACTGTTCCAATTTTATATTGGATAATAACTTCTGTCTCCAGTTTTCACATTTTCAACTTGCTTTGAAATTTTTCATCTTGAAACTTTTTAAGAGTATTTATTTTTATTTGTCAGCACTTGAAACATGTACCTTATTTATTCATAAATAATTTATTCAAGTACTATAATTGCTTTCATTATTATTCAATAATAGTTACAATTTCAAAAATCGTATATTTATAGAGAAAAGGGGAAAAAGGGGAAGTTTTTGAGAACAGGGGAAAAAAGGGGAATTCCTAAAGCTCGTATTGATGTCTATATGTCTGTCTGCCTTCAACTTCCTTATAATGGAAACGCTTGGTACAAAATAGTTGCACGTACGCTGTAAATTACGGCCACGGGTGCATTGAAAGGGGTTGGTTCAGGACCCCGTAAACTCGCCACAATATTACCAACGTCACCATTCTCTCCTACTTTGAAACCTTTGGATTTGTTAAACCCCTCGAGCAATTTTAGAAATAAACTCTTGAACAAGTAGTTAACGTCGTCAGTACTCACGGATATTTAGTCGTTCTAGAAGCACTTCATAGACAGAATAAATCTAATTAAATCATTTAAAATAATAAAAAAAAATGGTAAAAAAGTTTTTGGTGCAATAGTTTTGGCTTCAGGGTCCAATGAACAATTTAATTTTTAATTATTTTTTTTCTGAAAAAGATCTTCTTTCCCTCAGCTGGGAATCGAACCTCAGAACTTCCGATTGCCGGTCGGGTGCTTTCCCATTAAGCTACTAGAGAGATCAAGAGAAGAAACTTTTTTCAGAAAATACACGCATTATTTTGTCAGAGGTGCTAAATCAAATTTGTCAAAGAATCTGTATTATCATCAAAGAATAACAGAATTTGTTATCGATCTTTTCAGACTAGATTGAGATATGAATTAAAAATTATTTTAATTAATTTTTTTTTTTTTAAGATCTTTTGCTCCGTTGGGAATCGAAACTCAGAACTTCCGATTCCCGGTCAGGTGCTTTTCCATTAAGCTACTTGATATGCTCCTTACTTTTGGGTGGGATATGTTGGATGTAGTAAGAAGGATATACGTCGGGGGGAATAGCTTTGCGTCTGCTAAGAGGAAGTGAGGAAGAGTTATCTCATGAGATAATAAGAGACAGGAGATGTAGGGGAACCATAGGAGGGAGTGAGAGGGAAGGTTTCCATCTTAGTAATGGAGGGATGTATGGTGGATAGGCTTCAAGGGAGGTAAAAGGTGGGTGTGGTCATAGGATAGAAAGAGATAGCGGGTAGGAGAGTGATCTGGAGAGTACAAGAGGAGGGAGTGAGAGGATAAATGTCGAGGGAGGTGGAAAGAGAGAACGATGTGTCTATCTCCTAAGATAGAAAGAGATAGGAAGTTGAGCAAGCGTTTTCTTTTTCTCTTTTCTCCTGAAAGAACTTAGAGGAGATCTGGTTGTTGGTCGTGGGAGAGGGGAGAAGTTAGTCAGTGTATCGGCTGAGAGGGCTGGTATGCCAGCTGTCTCAGCGGAAACGGGCCTGCTGGTATGCCAGCTAACCCGTTAGCGGAGGAAAGAAGGGGGAGAAGTGAAGTGACCAGTACAAAAAAAAAAAAACTTAGAATGGTATGTTTTTCGAATTTTCTTTATTTAATTTTGTCTAACTATGGTGAATTTACAGATAAGCAAGTTGGAAAGTAAGGCGTAGAAGTTCATTGCCGCTTCCTCACAAGAGGGCGAAGGCGATGCGTCGTCGATTGTCCTCTGGCTGGCAACCAGCTGGAGGACTCTGGCGGTAGAGAGAGAGAGAGAGAGAGAGAGAGAGAGAGAGAGAGAGAGTACTGTTCGGGCACGGCAATGGCTTGCGGTGAAAAAAACCTTGGGCTGGCTACCAGCTGTAGGCACCTACTGCTGGCTTCCAGCTGTAGGGTTTAAAGTGAGAGGGTTCTGGCTACCAGCTCCCAAACACTTTCTGATCGTTCTGGGCTCGTGCACGCCCTTATAACAGGGAGGCTGCGTGGGCGTTGCGTGGGAGTCGAGCGGAGAGGGTAGAAAATCGTTGGTGGGAGATGCGCGCGTCGAGTTTCGAGGGCGCTCTACTCGCGACTCTCGCCTCTACTCGCCCTGCGCCTTGCTGACGTCACTGCTGACGTCACTTCATGGAGTACCTATTTCTCTCTCTTTCTAACTTACGGGTCTTATTACTAGTTATTATAATTTAAAATGGTTGCCTATTGAATGAATAAACGTCGTCTGCGAGAGTGTTTTAAATCTACCAATAAAAGAGTCTCGCTCTATACAAGCCGCGTATAACATACTAGAGAGATCGAGAGAAAAGGAATTTTTCTGAAAATGCATTATTTTGCCAGATGGTAAATCATTTTCAAGGAATCTATATTATCATCAGAGAATACTAAAAACTTTTAACGTCTTTTCAGACTGGATGGAGATATGAATTAAAATTTATTTTGATTCATTTTTTTTCAGAAAAAAGACCTACAATTTTTAATTAGAAAAATAATAATTTTCAACTGAAAATGGAATAGTAACATTTTTATTTGAAAAAAAAAAAAAATAATTTCAAACCAAACTTAAGAGTTTTCAACTAAAACAATGAATTTTTAACTACAACTATGGAATTTCCAATTGTAATAAGTTTAATTTTCATTTTGTAAAATTATTTTCAACAAAAAAAAACTAACTTTCAAACAAAAAAATAGTAACATTTTCAAACAACGTGATGAATTTTCAAATAAAATTGTAAATATTTAACTGGAATGGTTGAATTTTAAACCAAAAAGATTAATTTTAAACTGGAATAATAAATCTTCAACTAGAATAATCGAATTTTTTACCCAAAAGATTCATTTTTAACTACAACAATTTATTTTCAATTAAGAAGATTAATCTATACAAAAAACGACGAATTTTTGACTTAAAAAGATCATTTTTCAACCAAAAATTGAATATTTAAATGTTTAGTAAAAAAAGGAATGTTCAATCAATGAAATGAATCTTTAACTGAAATTATAGAATATTCAAGTGGATAACAAAAAATAATTTTTAACAAAAGAGTTCAATAATAAGGATAATGTTCTACCAAAAAAAATAGATTTTTTAACAAAATACATGAATTTTCAACGTAATACTTAAATTTTCAATTTAAAAAGACAACTTTATATCCAAATTGTTGAATTTTGAACTAGGAAAGATCAATTTTCAAAATGGAACAGTTAGTCTTTCAGGTAAATAAATAAACTTGAAACCAAACTGATGAATTATCCACTAAAATTATGAATCTTCAACTGGAACAGTTAAATTTAATGCCAAAAATATGCATGTTCAACAATAAAGATTAATTTTCTACAAAAAAGCAAAGAAAACGTGATAAATCCATTTTTTGAAAAAATTGACAAAATGATTGTTTTTGTATGTTTGGAATATTATCAATTCGATTATCAAACTTAAGTCAGAGAAAAAATCTCACAGAACAACACATTTGCAAAAGGTTTTTCTTAAAATGGAAAAAAAATTCTCTCTCTCATAAAGCAGAGATCAAAATGTACAAAATCAGACTCAAGGAGCGTTAGATTCTTTAAAACATGGGATAAGTTCTCTTTTTAATATTAATAAAAGGTAAACGGTCATTTCTCGAGGTTTTACGGTAAAATTGTTAAAGTTTCTAGGTTAAGTCAAATGCATTAATTGATAGTTGCACGTGAACAAATAAAAGTATTAATAAATAAATTGGGTTTTGTAATGCATTATGGTCTACGTCGCAGTTCTGTTGCCCTGTATCTTCACTTCCTAATAATTCTTTGAAAGAGTTTATTAAAGCGTCTACTATTATTTAAAGAGATAAAGGAAACTAAAAGTACAGAGTTTGTCAGCATGAGAAACAGCAAAGGTGAAAACTTCACCGTTGCTGTTTCTCATGCTGACAAACTCTGTACTTTTACTTTCCTTCATCTCTTTAAACAATAGTTTCATGGTCCCTTCAAAGTCGTTTTGTATTTTCTTCTCTTCTTCTATTCTGATTGTACCTTTACTGTCCTTGACTAGTCGTTTAACTTTCCTTTCTTTTGTCTGTGATCTCAAGTCTACTTTTCTCCTCATCGCTAAGACCTACGATGTTCAGCGTTTTTTTGTGCGCTTCTTTCTTTTCTTTTTGGGCTGCCTCAATTTCATCATTGCTTAATGCAGTGGACAAGTTCCGATCGACTAGGTGCAACGGTTCCCAGACCAAAATCAACCCTTTACACCTATACTCACGGGTACTTCAGAAGTCACTGCTATGAAGAGGAAGTGGATCCAGGAGGTTTCAACGCCAAAAGTTGAGATCATAGAAAAAGGCAGAGTAAAGGTGACCACTTCACAGAGAACACCTCAAACACCACTTTCCCCGAAGAGAACTTGATTGCCTACTGACCTGCTCGAGGTCCCTATATTACAGATTCGCGTGACCGATTGCGTGTTATCACCGCAGCGCGACATCTACATGTCACTCGACCGCTGCTAGGAATGGGTAACGCTAGGTGAGAATCGATTCTTCGATTCCTCGATTCCGCCAGATGCTTCGATTCCGAGGAATCGAAGAATCGAAGGTAGGAATCGATTCTTCGATTCGAATTCTTCGATTATTCTTCCAATATCCCCCCCCTCCTCAAAAAGCCCGCGTAAATTAAAATTTTTAAAGGGTTTTTGGAGAGGTTTGTCGTAAACATTAAAAATAATGTAATAAATTTAAATTCCAATTCATGTTTAAATGTTTTTTTAAGGAAATTTATAAACTTGCATTAATTTTTTGTTAAACTTAGAAAGAAAATGGAATCGATTCCCTAGCTGTACAACCACAAACTTTAAAGAGGCCAATTTTTTACCAAATGGTTGAATTTAATCCTCAACAACAAATCAATTACATTTTTAACCAATTAGCCGAATCTTCAAACCAAAAAGACGAATTTTTTAGAAGACCGTTGAATTTTCAACCAAGAAAGGTAAATATTCAACCAAGAACTTGTTTACCAAAAAATAAGAATTTTCTATCCAAAAAGACGAATTTTAAATAAAACAGTTTAGTTTTGAAGAAAATAATTATATTTTTAACAAAATAGTTCAATTTTAATTAAAAATATGAATCTTCAACAACAAAAAAAGAATCTTTAACAAAGAATTTCAAGTTTCAACCACGTAGTTGAAATTCTTTGTTAAAGATTCATCGTATTAGTTAAAATTGAACTATTTTGTTAAAAATGTAAATATTTGGTTCAAAAATTAATTGCTCTGAAGCTGATTCGTCTTTTTGGATAGAAAATTAATCTTTTTTGGATTGACAGGGCTCGGAACTACTCAAGCTTCAAAAAATAGTAAAATAGTAACCATACTTCTCTCAAAAAAGTAACCGAAAAGTAATAATAATGTGGTAAAAAAAGTAAACCAAAAAGAAAGATTTTTTACCAAAATGACGAACTTTCCACCGAAATTATGAATTTTCAACAACAAAATTTATATTTGAGAAAGTAGTTCAATGAATTTTCTACGAAAACAGGGAAATCTTCACCTGAAAAAGACGAATTTTCAACAAAATGAGTACATTTGTAACCAAAAAGATGAATTTTCAAAAGAAGTATGTATTTTTAAACAAAAAGGGTGATTTTCCATCAAGAAGATTAATTTTCTCCAAAAAAATATGAATTTTTAACTAAAAGGATGATTTTTCAATAAAAAAAAAGTTTTAACAAAAATTTTTCAACTTTTAACCGCATTTCAACCAAAGAAGATAAATTCTCATAAAAAAATATAATGCATAATCCGATATTTCAACGTACTTTCGTAGAAAATTGACTTCTTCTTTAAAGCCCATATTTTAATGTTGAATATTAAAACTAAAATCTCTTTTTGATGAAAATTCGATTTTTTTTTTAAATTGATCTTTTGATTTAAAAATTCATCTGCGTTAGTAGAAATCCCATCTTTCTTGGATAAAAATGCAACTATTTTGGTAATTATATTTGGAACTATTTAAATTTTAATTTTTTTAAAAATTATAAATAAATTTTATTTAATAATTAAAAAAATAATTCCAACAAAAAATTAATTAAATATAAATAATATTAATATATAAATATTCTAATAAAAGGGGTAGGGGTATGAATATAAAAAGTTTATTTAATTAATAATAAATTTATTTTAATATAAGTATTATCGCAATCGAAGACTATTAATTATCATGGTTGATTCAATAAGTTTGTTGAAACGTCATATTTTTTTATTTAAAATTTAACTGTTTCGTCAAAAATTCAACTGTTTTGTTGAAAATTCAAGTATCTTCGAAGCAAATGTATTTCTTATTTCAAACTCATATTTAAATTTTGAAAAGTCAAACTAAAATCTTTTTTAGACGAAAATTCAATCTTTGACAAATTTCTTTTTTTGAATTAAAAATTCGTCTGTTTTAGTAGAAATTCTATCTTTCTTGGATAAAAATGCAACGATTTGTTCAAAAATTAATCTTGCTTGCTTGAGGATTCGACTATTTTATTTTCAAATTTTTGTTAAAATCACTTTTTCGTTGAAGATTCATTATTTCTACTGAAAAATTCACCTCTTTGGTTGGAAATTGACCTACTTATGTTGAAAATAAATTTTTTGCTGAAAATTCACATCTTCTGATTGAAAATTCAATTGTTACAGAGAAAACTCATCTTTTGGCTTGAAGGTTCAACAGTTTAGGTAAATATTTTTCTTCATGACTGAAAAATCTTCATTTTTTTAAAATTCGTCTTTGTGGTTTTCAAAATTCACTTTTTAAACAAAATTTCATATTTTTTAGTTGAAATATCAACTATTGTACTTTTTTTGAAAATTCATGTTTTTAGGTTGAAAATGCAATGATTTTGTGGATAACTCAATCATTTTGTTGTCAACGAAATTTTCGAACATTCAAGCCAAAAGACAGATTTTCAACCCCAAAATACGTATTTTCAACGAATAAGTTAATTTTTAACCAAAAAATTCCAGTTCTAATCAAAAGAGAGAAAATTTTCACGTACAGAATTAGTTTTCTGCCAATAAAGGAGAATTTTTAACTTAAACAAATTAATTTTCGGCAAAATATTCAAATTTTCAATCAAAGAGATCAACCCTCAAACAAATAATTTTTTCACAAAGTGGTTCGAGTGTTATCCAAGTAATTGAATTTTCAATTTAAAAATATAAATTTCCAGTCAAAAATGAAATAGTTACGTTTTTAGTTACAAAAATTATTTTTAAACCAAAAACATTATGCTAATGAAAATAATGTCACTATGAAAAAACCGATTTTTAAAATATCATTTGAGTGTTAAAGAAAATGCAATAAATATTTTTCGAAATCTTTTCGTCAGTTTCAAGATATTTGTGGTGAAAATAAGTCACACACCCATCGGACAGTTGCTTAGAACATTGTATTAGACATTTTTAAATTGAGGAAGGTTTAACAAAATGAATAAAAATTTTTTGGAAAATGTCACCATAACAAAGCTTCCTCCACGAGGAAGCAAAATTGCCAAAAGAGGTCTCTCTCTGTATAAGGGAAACAATAATAACATTGTCATAATTGTTTAGAAGTAACGCTGAGTGAAATAATATTCTGAGACTGTAAGGCAATCCTCATTTTAATTAAACACAACTCGATTACATGTAAAGACTATAATAATTGAATTTCCCTTTACCAGTCTTCAAGCCGTTATAGTACAAGAGAGTTTGGAAACTAAAGTATACTCAAGAGTTAATTACACAGAGGCAAGCACCTCTTTGAATTCGACTCACAGTTTTAACTACCATGTTTCTAAATGAATTCTCATATCAAAATCTTCAGTTTGTATAAACTACTTCAAATTATTTAAGTCTGGAAGTTAGGGCCTTTTTAGATTAAGATTAACAATTTTACAACAAGACTTTTTGATCAAATTCGATTCCGCCCTGGGTACCTGCGAACGATTCCCCCACTACGCGGCTTCCCCTCACTCAGCCGAACTGCTGCCGCCGAGCCTGGTCAGCGGGAGTCCTTAGTACCTAACGAGGACTAAAATGCGCAATATAACATTTTGTCAATTTAGCTTAGTTTAGCTTAGTTACTTGAATTAAAAAATTGAAAATTAGAGAAGAAATGTGCAAGTTTATGTGAAATTTTATGAACAAATTTTTCTGCATTTTTATCAAATCCACTGCAGTAGCTTTCATTTATTGGTTGGCTGAATTTCGACCACATTTGAAAACTTATTAACGAGCATCATACATTTATTTTACGAGACCGTACGCGCGCTGAAGCGCGCGCGTTTTACTCATTTCGATTAATGACAGTTTTGAAAATTCTATTTGATGATTAAAGTTTTTCAATTATTTAAAATTTTTATAAAAGTACATATGCCTAAAAATCATGAAAAAAATAGTGTAATAATAATTAAATACATTCAATATTATTGCTATGTATATTGTATTCAAACTATAATCTATTTAAACAATTCTGTGAACACATAATTTTTAACCAAATCACTTTGGCGCTGTTCTCCTAAGAAAAGCCGTAATGCTTGCCCAGACCTAACTCGCGAAAACGCCACATACAATTGTCCATGATTAAATACACCTTTACGAAGATCTACTCCGATGTTATCGAAAGTTTGTGACTTTTGTTAATAGTCATTGCAAATGCCAATTTTATTGGAAATTGACGACGTTTGAAAGTAAATAGATGAACATCTTCACAGTACAGAGTAATACGATGGATGAATACAATTTCTCCTGCTTTATCACCTGTTCAAATTCTACATCGCAAAAGATTATTTGCAAGCTCTAGTTTGCAAGCGCGCCCCGTTACAAAGACCTCCGTCAATACTAAGGTTACGAATCAGCATGACAATGCAATTATTTCTTAATCTTAATTCATGCGGTGGAATATTTGGTGGATTCAATGTGTTTAAATATTCTGGCAGTATTGCGTCGATGATATCCCCATTATCACAGTTTTCAACACTATCAACACTGGTATAAAGTCGTTCTGTATTTTTGTCTAATAGCTCAACTACTCTGGAATTGATTTCCTCGACATTTCGTGCTGACAATATGGCTATCTTTGATATATTTCCAAATCTTCGTTCTTGTATAATCTTATTGAACTGCCATCTCCAACGGACAATAAATACCTAGCAAATTCTTGTTGCCCAGGCAGAGTATGCATATTCTCTGTCAATGACAATAAGAAAAAAATTTTACAAAGTGAACTGAATTTAATTCATAAGTTTACCAACTCACTGCGAGTTGCATGAGTTTTTACAGGCAGTAATTGTCTAAAATCTCCTCCTAGAATCATAATTTTCTCACCAAATGGCAAATCAACATTCATAAAATCACGTAGTGTACGATCTGTCAATTCCAAAGCATATCTAGGGGCCATTGGAGCTTCGTCCCAAGTAAAGACATCAACTTGGCGCAAGTATTTTGCATCTTTAGATTGGCTTTTTATACGTGAAACAGAATCGGAGAACAGAGGAACTGGCATACCGAAAGTCTTATGTACAGTTTTTATATGAGGAAGTAATATCGCAGCAATACCTGTGAATGCCATTGAATAGTTTAATTTTCGTTAAAAAAATAAACAACGAATCTCCTAGAAAACAGTTGAATTTCTACTAAATTGTTTGAATTTTCTACCCAAAAATATGAAATTTCAAGAAATGTTAATTTTCAGCCTAACAGATAAATTTTCATTTGAAAAAAATTGATTTTAATTTCCAAAAAAGTGAATTAAAAAAAAAAAGCTGTTTACTTTTCAACCAAGGAGTTGCATTTTCAATCAAAGTAAAATCTTATCTTTGTATTTTTTTTAAACTTGTTAATCATATTTGAATTTTGAATGGTTTCATTAATTTAATTTTTTTTCATGCAAGCTGTTACTATAATCGTAAATTTCATGATTGAAAAGTGCAATTAATGTATTCTATAAATTATGTGACATATATTTATAAACCTGCCGGACGCAAGCCGAGGGCACCGATAGAGGAGGTGAGCCAAGCTTTTGAAATCGGCGCCACAGTCACGCGCAAATGCTCCTGAGAATATGCTCAGCATTCACGCTCAAACAGAGCATTTATAGAGCATTTAAGAGAATTTAAAGCATTTATTGCTTGAACAAATATATATCATAATTAATACATATATTTTTACAAAAACATTCTAGAGTGAAATGAATATATACTTTTTTTAAATTACAGAGTTGCTACTGGTCAGGTAATTCCAGAAAGTCAGAGAATGTCAGGAAAAACCTGACAGATTTAGGGAATTTTTGATAAATTGAAGTTGAAATTAATTTTATTATTATGGTTAAAAATTGCCACTATTTGGTTGAAAATTAATCTGTTTTGGTTGAGGATTCAAACCATTTTGTAGAAAATCCATGTTTTTCCTTTGAATTCAACTATTTTTCGTATAAAATCAAAATTCTTTTTGTGGTTGAAATATAATATATCACGTTTTTCGTTGAGAATTCATCTTTTTTGGTAGAAAATTCAACTACTTAGTTGGAAGTGGAACTACTTTGTTAAAAATTTATTTATTCGGTTGATGATTCATCATTCTAGTTAAAATCTCCCTCTTTTATTGGAAATTCAATTCTTTTGTTGACAATAATGTTTCCTAAATGATAATTAATTATTTTGACTGAAAATTTAACTCGTACATGTTTGGTTCAAAATTTATCATCTTAAGTTGAAGACTCAAATTTTTGGTTTAAAATTCCTGTATTTTGTTTAAAATTCAAATTTTGTGGGAGAACATTTCATTTTTTTGGTGACTAATTCATCTTTTTGGTTGGAAATTCCTTAAAAAATTAAAATATTTGTTTGAAACTTCCTGTACTTTGTTAAAAAATTCATCTATTTTGTAAGAAAATTCATATTATCGGTTGAAAATTGATCGTTTTGATTGGAAATTTGTATTTTTCTTATTTAGAAGTACTTTTTTAAGCTGGAAATATAACTGTTCCATTTTTTGTCGATAATTTATCTTTTTGATAAAAATGTAGTCTTCTTGGTTAAAAATTATACTATTTCATTGAAAATTTACTTTAATTTGAATGGAAAATAATATTTTTACTGAAAATTTAAATAGGTATCCTATTTTTAGTTGAAAATTTATCTGTTTTAGGTTAAAATTCAACTATTTGTTGAAAATCCGTCTTTTTTGGTAAAAGAGTACTCTCATTACTTGAAATTTCACCTTTTTGGTTGAAAATTTAACAGTTTTGTGGACCATTCGTTTGTTTTTTGTTCGAAAATTTATTTTAGGAACTGAAAATTATCCTAATTTATTTTTGGTGGAAAATTTATCTTTTTAGTTTTAAATTCATGTATTTGGTTGAAAATTAAATTTTTTTAAATAGAAGATTCATCATTTTAGTTGAAAATTCACTTTAACTATTCCATTTTTTGTGGCAAATTTACTTTTTTTTGATAGAAATGTAATCTTTTTCGTTAAAAAATTATCTGTTCAGTAGAAAATTTGATGAGTCTATTTTTTAAAGAATTAACTTTGGCTAAAAAGAAAACTATTTGGTTGAAAATTCTTTTTTATTTGTTGATAGAGAAAATCCATGTTTTGGGTTGAAAAATCCACTATTTGGTCAAAAATTCATATTTTCGGTTGAAAATTCATCATTGTTATTGAAAATTAATTTCTTCGGTTGAAAATTTGTTTCTTTTTGGATGAAAATTAATTTTTTTAACAGGAGATATAACCATTCCATTTTCGCTTGAAAATTTATATTTTTAGTTGAAAATTAATTAATTTCGCTGAAAACTCGTTTTTTTTCTAAATATACTTCTGTAACTGAAAATTGAAATATTATATTTTTGGTTTGTAAATTTATCTTTTTTAGTTTAAAATTGAATTACGTCGTTAAAAAATAATTTGTTTGTTATAAAAAAAAACACATTTTTTTCTTAGTTGAAAATTATACTATTTCGTTTAAAATTTACTTTAATTTCATTGAAGATTAATTTTTTCTGTGAAAATTGAACTATTTTTTGAAAATCAATGTATTTGGTTCAAATGAGGACGCGGAATTTCCGAACGGCAAGTATCGATTGTCGAAAATCACAATCGATAACTACACGACGAATCAGAAGTGCGGAAAAGGCGTTACGATCTTTCGACTTAGACTCAATGACTGATTTATTGGTTTATCAT
>CAKNXH010002091.1:215382-230887 GCA_932178445.1 Andricus quercusramuli | reverse complement strand
TATTGAAAATTCATATTTTCGTATTGAAAATTCATATTCTTTTTTCTTAAAAATTAAACTGTTTTGTTCAAAATTCGCCTTTTTGAATGGAAAATTCAATAATTTGGTTGAATTTTTTTTTCTCTTGAGTAAAAAATCTTTCTTGGCTGAAAGTTCTTTTTTTTTTTTTTTGTACAAATTTGATCTTTTTTTGTTGAAAATGCAATTGTTTGGTTAAAGATTAGTCAGTTTTGCGTGATCATTCAACCATTTTTTGGAACAATAGTCTTCCTTGGTTGAATTCAACCAGGATACGACGTAAACGACCGTGAAAACTACTGTTTTTTTTTTTTTTTTATAAAATTGAAATCTTATTTCGCTGAAATATCAGGTATTACTTTTTTCGTTGCGAATTCATATTTTTAGATTGCAAATTGAGATTCACCTTGTTTTATTAGAAATTCAACTGCGTGGTTAAAAGTTGAAATCCGTGGTAAGAAATTAATTTTTTGTTAAGATTTATCATTTTGATTGTAAATTCGTGTCTTTACTTAAAAATTGATTTTTGTAACTGAAAGTTTAACTATTCTATTTTATTTGAAAACTCTACTATTCGGTTTAAAATTGATCTTTTTTAGTTGAGAATTCTGTTTTTGGTTGAAGTTTAATCTTTTTTGTTTTAAACTTTGACTATTTGGTTGAAAATTCAACTTTTTTGTTAAAAACTCCTCGTCGTAGGTTCTGAAAATTTAACTGTTTACAAATTCAACTGTTATGTTGAAAATTCGTCTTTTGGATAGAAAACTCGTCCATTCGGATTAAAAATTCTTTTTTTTTTTTTTTTTTTTTTTGTAGAAAATTTGTTTGTTGAAAATTCATCTTTAAAGGTCGAAAATTCGTCCTTTTTGCTTGAAAGTTAAATTATTTGGTTGTAAATACAACTATTAGCTTATAATTAAACAAAAATGGTTGAAAATTTATCCTTTGATGAAAATTGTAATATCTGCTTAAAAATTTTTGTTCATTTGAGAATTCAATTATTTGGTTAAAAATGTAACTGTTTTTCGTTGAATTTTAATCTTTTTTGTTTCAAACTTCGACCATTTGGTTCGAAAATTCATCTTTGTAGATTGAAAGATGATCTTTTTAGGATGAAAATTCAACTTTTTTGTTGAAAACTCCTCGTTGTAGGTTCTGAAAATTTAACTGTTTGTTTACAAATACAACTGTTTTGTTGGAAATTTGTCTTTTAGAGAGAAAACTCATTCTTTCGGATTAAAAATTCTTTTTTTTTTTTTTTGTAGAAAATTTGTTTGTTAAAAATGCATCTCTATAGATTTAAAATTTGTCCTTTTTGCTTGAAAGTTAAATTATTTGGTTTTAAATGCAACTATCAGCTTATAATTAATTTTTTTGTTCCATATTCTACTGTTTTGTTCATAACTCGTTTTTTAAATAGAAAAACTCATACTTTTTGATTGAAAATACTTTTTTTTTTGTACAAAAATGTTTGGTTGGTAA
This sequence comes from Andricus quercusramuli, assembly GCA_932178445.1. Taxonomy (NCBI): domain Eukaryota; kingdom Metazoa; phylum Arthropoda; class Insecta; order Hymenoptera; family Cynipidae; genus Andricus; species Andricus quercusramuli. Next base: position 229,387 of record CAKNXH010002091.1, on the reverse strand, counting down.
TCTGCCCTTTTTATTTGAGAATTCAATTATTTGGTTGAAAATTCGTCCCTTTTGCTTGAAGGTTGAATTATTTCGTTGTAAATGCAACTATTGGTTGATAATTAATTTTGTGGTTGAAAAGCTTAACTGTTTTGTTGAAACTTCATCTTTTTTTATACAAAACTTATCCTTTTGGCTTACATTTTTTTCCATTGGTTAAAAATTCGTCCCTTTTGCTTGAAATATGAATTATTTGGTTTAAATGCAACTGTTCGTTAATAATTTTTTCTTTGGTTAAAAATTGGTCATTTTGGATAGAAACACTCGTCCTTTGCATTGCAAATCTATTATTTCTCTTAAAAGAAATTTTTTTTTAGAAAATTCATATTTTTCGGTTGATAATCCAACTATTTGGTTAAAAATTCAACTATTTGGACAACTCGCCCTTTTGGATTGAAATTTTTTAATATTTTTTTTTATTAAAGTTCCTGGTTGAAATTTGATCTTTATAGCAGTTGAAAATTCAGCTATTTGGTTAAAAGTTCAACTATTTTGTTGAAAATTCGTCCCTCACTTGAAAGTTCAACTATTTGTTGAAAAGTCATCCTTGTTGATGGAAAATTAACTTCTTTGTTGAAAATTCATTTTTTTACCTTAAAAACTAAACAGTTTCGTTGAATATTCATCTCGTTTGAACTTGTACAATAAAAATAAAGGTAAAGAAATCTTTTTTTCTACCTATTTCTCCTGTTTCGACAGTGTTTCGGGCTGTGAAGTCCGGACTTGCGATTATTTATCATTATTCCTTGAATCATTTGATGTTACGAGAGTAAAAAAATTCTTTTGTTTTCAGGCATCAGGAGTAACTGTGGCGGATGTCTGTAAGACTACTTATGAAGAAATAAAAAAGGACAAGAAGCATCGGTATGTGATCTTTTACATTAAGGACGAGAAGCAGATCGATGTTGAAGTCATCGGAGCTCGCGATGCAGTTTACGACGCTTTCCTCACTGACTTACAGCAAGGCGGTAGCGGGGAGTGCCGTTACGGCCTTTTCGATTTCGAATATACTCATCAGTGCCAGGGCACATCTGAGGTGAGACCATTTTTAAAAAATAAAAAATAAATCCCTGCATAGTGCCCTTTTTTTGTGTACCCATCTTCCTCTTTCAATTTTTAAAATAATTATGCAATTTAAATCATTTCCTTGTCGTTTATTCCAATAAAATAATTTCAAAAGGAGTGCCAAAGGCACAAAACTCTAAAAACAATTCTATTATAACTCAGCACATTTCACGTGCATGAATCGATTAACTTGATAAGAAATTAATAATCCACTTAAAGTTGAGTTTTTAGATGGTGGGTACCCTGGGTGTATCCGCGACGTTATGTATCTTTTGGTCTGTTATTTTTGCAAAAAAAAAAAATCCTCAATAAATTCTAAATACAACATTCGCTTAGGATTGATCTAAATTATCTTAAATCAAGTCCCTTAATTTAATTATTTAAGGAACTTTCTTAGAGATTCTTACGAATACAGAAGAATAATCTTCCCTTGAATTATTTTGCAGGCTTCCAAAAAACAGAAACTGTTTTTGATGTCGTGGTGTCCCGACACAGCGAAAGTGAAGAAGAAGATGTTATACTCTAGTTCTTTCGATGCGCTGAAGAAGTCATTAGTTGGTGTACAAAAGTACATTCAAGCAACGGACCTTTCGGAGGCTTCCGAAGAGGCTGTGGAGGAAAAACTCCGAGCCACTGACAGGAACTAAGCACAAGAATGAAAAAAAAAGTATTCAACCAGTCCGATAATTATTATTAAAGGAACAAAACTCGAGTGGTCAACAATACAGGAATCTTCTTCCTAAAGAATACTCCGTACCGTCGCATCGGGGATTCTACTTTTTACATATTTTTCATCTTAAAGATGCTTTTATTGCTACATGTATCAAGGGGGTTTAGGGGGCGGGAGGGGGGTTAATAAAAAAACTTTTTAACACAAAGAAAACAATAGGGTTACATTTTTCATGCTGCGGACGATGTGTGAATCTGTCTCGTAAAATAATAAGGATATTATACTAATATAATGGTATAAAAATGCTGATTGTAAAAGCGTGTGCAGTTTACAACCGGTCAAACAGTAAGAATGAGAGCATTACGTTTTGTCACAAGCTGTACAATGTTTAAATTAAATTCATTTCATAATGATATCTTCAGGGAGTATTTCTTTCGACAAAACCTTACCTTTTTTGGTTGAAAATTCGGTTCTTTAGATGAAAATGTAGCTTTCTTGGTTGAAAATGCTACTGTTTGGCTGACAATTAAAAATCTGTTTTGATTGAGGATTCAACTATTTTGTTAAAAATTAATTTTTGATTGTTTTTCATTCATAATTTTAGTTGGAATTTCATCTCTGGTTGAAAATTCAACTCGTAATGAAAATTTGTTTTTTTTTTTTTTGTTGAAAATCAATTTTTTTAACTGAACAATTTTTGGGTAGAAACTTGAACTATTTGATTGAAAATTCGTCTTGTTCGGTATAAAATTAATTGTCTTAGTAGAAAGGTCATGTTTTTGTTGAATATTCAACTATTTGGTTAAAAATGATTTTTTTTCGTTAAAAATTCGGCTGTTTTGGTTGATAATTTTTTTTATGGAAACTTCAATTATTTGATTAAAACTTCAGTTATTTGCTTGAAAATTCGTCTTTTCCGGTAGAAAATTAGGTAACTTGGTAGAAAAGTCATCTTTCCTGGTTGAAAATTCATCTTTTCAGGATAAAAAGTCGAAATTTTCGATAACATTTTACTTTTTAGCTTGAAAAGTCAACTTTTTCGATGAAAATTTATCTCTTTTGGTAGAAAATTAACCTTTTTAATTGAAAAATCATATTTTTTCTGGAAGAACTTTAGTTTCTTTCATGCAACTGTTTAGCTGATAATTAAAAATCTATTTTGGTCAAGGATTCAAATATTTTGTAGAAAATTAAATTTTGTTGAAGATTTATGATTTTAGTTGGAAATTCATCTCCTTGGCTGAAAATTATTATTATTTGATTGAAACTACATGTATTTTGTTGAAAATTCGTCTTTGTCAGTAGAAAATTAATTTTTTGGGATGAAAATTCATCTTTGGTAGAAAATTTATTTTCTTGGTTGAAAACTGATGTTTTTTTGTTGAAAATTCAACTGTTTTGTTAGAAATTCATATATTTTTGTTGGAAAACATTAAAATTTGTTGTGTTAAAAATTCAGCTGTTTGGTTAATGATTAAAAGTGTTTTTTTTTTTTCAAGATTTAACAATTTTGTTAAATGTTAATTTTTAGGTTGAAGATCCATGATTTTAATTGTAAATTCATCTCTTTCGTTAAAAAATGAACTATTTTTTTGAAAATTCGTTTTTTTTCTGTTGAAAATCAATTCTTTTCAAATAAAGAATTTTTTTAGTAGAAACTACGTGGTATTTTGCTGAAAATTCTTCTCCCGGTGGAACTTTAATTTTTCTGATTGCAAATTAATATTTTTTGGTAGAAAATTGATCTTATATTAGTTTTAAACTAATGATTTAACTGGAAATTTAAATATGCCATTTTTTGATGAAAATATAACTTTTTTAGTAGAAAATTTATCTTGGTTATGAATTCATGTTTTGTAGTATAAAATTAATCTTCTTGGTAGAAAACTCATCTATTTTGTTGAAATTGCAATATTTTTACTATTATTCCCCTATTTTCGTGAAAAATCTGAGTAATCACTTTTTAACTTAAATTAGTCTTTTCTTAATTAATTTTAGAGCTTTTTTATCAATATTTATTCTATTTGAATTGTAATATTTAGATTAGAGTAACAAAACGAATATGTTTTAAATAGGAAATATATAAACATTTCAAAAACCTGGACGAGCTGAAGAGAAATTTTTATTCTTTGCTATTTACTAAATAATAATATTTGTTCTTTGTCTAATATAAGACAAAGCAAATGTTGACATAGTCAAGGCAAATCAACATAGCGACAGCGTGGGGAAAAAGATTAGAAATTAATTTGAATGTAAATCTATCACAAATATTGTTTATTTTTTGCACTAAATTTTAATCTTAATTTTATTAATTTATAATTTTATTTTAACAAGTTAATTTAATTTTTTAAAATTTAATTTAACATGTTTGGTTCTTGGTTAACTCTAAAAAATGACTTCATTTGTAAAAGTAGCTCTATATTACTGTATTTCATTATTGTATTGAAAATTAGTTTTTTTTGTTTGAAATTAAATTTTTAAACTGAATATTTAATTATCCTATTTTTACTTGAAAACTGCTTGTTTTTAAATGAAGATTGAAATTTTTGGATGAAATTTCATGTATTTTGTAAAAAAGTGCATTTTTTTTGGTAGAAAATTAATCTTCTTGGTTAAAAATTGATCTTTTAGCTTGAAAAATGAACAATTTGTTTGCATTTTTTCTCTCTCTTGACTGAAAAATCTTCCTTAGTTGAAAATTCAACTCATTTTGAAAAATCGTTTTCTTTGGTTAAATTCAACTGTTTTTTAACAAAAATTCAAATGTTTTTTTGTGGAAATATCAACTACTTCATTGTTTCTTCAAAGTTAATCTTTTTCTTGGAATGAAAATTTAATCACATACTTGGTTGAAAGTTGAACTGTTTTGTTGAAAATTAATTTTTTTGTTGATGATTCATTATTTTAATTGAAAATTCATCTCTTCGGTTGAAAAATTAGCTATTTTCTTAAAAATTAGTTTCTTTGGCTGAAAGTTAATTTATTTTTAACTGCAAGTATAAGTAATCCAGTTGAATATTCCCTCATTTTAGTTAAAAATTCATAACTTTGGTTGAATATCAATTTTTTTTAACTAATAATTTAACTATTCAATTTTTGGTCGAAAATGATCTTTTTTAGTAGGAAATTCGTATTTTTTGGTAGGAAATAATTTTCGCTTGTTTGAAAATTAATCTTTTTATTGAAAATTCATTATTTTGTTCAAAAAAAATGTAACTGTTTTTTCGAAAATTAGTTCTTTTTTTGGTTAACATTTTTTTAAACTGAAAATATAAGTATTCCAATTGAATATTCCATAATTTTAGTTTAAAATTCATTTGCTGGCTCGAGCATTAATTTGTATTACTGAAAAATTAACTGTTCAATTTTCGGTTGACAATTAATTTTTTTTAGTTGAAAATTCGTCTTTTTGGTAGAAATTAATCTCCGTGGTTTAAAATTCACCTTTTTGGTTTAAAATTTAACTATTCCAGTTGATGATTCATCATTTTAGTTGAAAATTCATCACTTTGTTTGGAAAAGTAATTATTTTATTGAAATTATTCTTTTTTGTTTAAAAATTATTATTTTTCAACTGAAAATGTAACTATTCCTATTGAAAATTCCATCATTTTAGACGAACATTCATTTTTTTTAACAAAAAATGCAACCATTCAATTTCTGGTTGACAAATTTATCTTTTTTAGTTGATAATTCTCATTTTTTGGTAGAAATTAATCTTTTTGGTTGGAAATTCAACTGTTCTAGTTAAATGTTCATCATTTTTGTTGAAAATTTATCAGTTAGTTTGAAAATTAATTTTTGACTGATATTTTGTTGGAAAATTAATCTTAATTTTTGTTTGAAAATTGATCTTTTTGGTTGATAATTCGAGTATTCCAATTAAATATTCATCATTTTGGTTAAAACTTCATCTCTTTTTGGCTGAAAAATGCTATATTTAAATAATTTCACATGAGAATTAAATAAACAGTTCAGTCCATAATTTTTTTGTTTGAGTCGATTTTATCGTAAACGGATTGCCTACGGCAATTAATGTTTTGGAAAATTAATATTCATCAAATTGACTCTCAGATAAGAAATTTGTGAGATTAAAAAAATCCCAATCCTTGTTAAACAATTTAAAAATAAAAGCGTTTGAAATTGAAAATTTCTGATCAAAATCGTTTCAAGTTGACAAACTATGAATATAAATAAATACATTATTTTTCAAATTGGTAATAAAAGTGGAACGATAATTGATTTTACAAGATGAATTTAAATTTATTCTGAATTAAACAATTTATATGTAAAATGTACACAATAATTATAAAATATTTTTGATTTTGAAATAATTTCAAATTAATGGATTCATAATAAAACGCTTTTATTAAGTTTCAAATCCTATTTGAATATTGTTTCAGTCTAAAATATTCCAGTTTTAACCCCTGCAAATGAATACATTTTCAATTTAAAAAACCAACCTATTTTAATATTTAGGAATATTTGACTGTTTAATTAAAATGAACAATTATAAATTAAATGTTCAAAACTGAACAATTTGAGACTGAACTGTTCCATTAAAAAAATGTGCATTTATGAGTGGAAACGATTATGCAAATTGTAATATAATATATAAAACGATAATTCATTTGAAACGACTTCAAATGAATTTCACAATTCATTTTTATTGAGTTGAGTTGGAAGGGATGAAATTTTAGTTATTTTGTTTCTAAATTGTGGGAGGGAATTTTTTAAAACATTTTTATTGAGTTGGAAGGGAGGGAAACTTGGTTTGCAATTTTTTTCTGAATTAGAAGAGGCCATTTTTTTATTTTTTAACATTTTTATTAAGTTTCAGGGTAGAACGTTTTATTTTCATTTTATTTTTAAATTAAAAGCGGGACATTTTTTATTTTTCCTATGTGGATGGGAAGAAAATTTGATTTTTAATTTTTTATGAATTGGAAGATGAAATTTTTTTTTAAATTTTATAGTTGTGGAAGAAATTAAATTTTTGTTATTTTTGTATTCCAACTGAAAGAGGCCATTTTTTCTTTTTAGTATTTTTATTCAGTCGAAGGAAAGAATTTTTATTTTTAATCTTGTATCTTAATTACAAGAGGGAAATTTTTTATTTTTATTGTGTTGGAAGAAATGCTATTTTTTTCTGAATTGGAAAAGGACATTTTTGAATTTTTAATATTTATATTGGGTTTTAGGGAAGAATGTTATATTTTTAATTGTTTTTAATTAGACGCGAGAAATTTTTTATTTTCCAGATTTTATTGAGTGGAAGGGAGAAAAATTTGATTTCAAATTTTTTATGAAGTGGAAAATTAAAATTTTTGTATTTTTAAAATTGTATAGTCATTGTAACGTTTAGTCTCGACCTTTTATTTGTATTAAATTGCTTGCTTCACTATTTAATTGTATAGAGTTGGAAGAGATAAAATTTAGTTATTATTTTTTGGTTTCAATTGAAAGGCGCTATTATTTCTTTTGATCATTTTTATCCAGTTTTAAACAAAATTTAAAATAGTTACATTTTGAATGTTTCTTACTTAAAATTGCTTAAAATGTTATAATTTAAAACAATTAGAAAATTTGAATTCTTCAGCTTACAATTCAGAGCACTGAAAATAATAGCGTAGTTTTATATTTTTTAACCAGAAATCTCTAAACCGTTTAATTTATAAAAGTTAAAACTTTTGCAATTTAACGGCATTTAAGGCAGTTGTGCAAAAAATCTGCTCTCTGAAAAAAAAAGTTTTTCTATGATTTTAAGAATTAAAATTATATTACTGGCATAATTTCAAATAAAAAACATTATTTTTCATGAAAGCAAATTAACTTACAAAAAAATGTTTAACAATTTTAATAAATTTTAATAATAATAATATAAATGATGGCTTATTTTTTGTGCGAAAACATTCTGTATGTCTCTGCTGTTTCCAACTTTAAAAGAAAATTTTTCTATGGATGAAATTTTTGAAACAATACTTTTATAGAAATCATTTTTTCAACAAATATCTATATTTGTAGATTATATACTTATTTTTAAAAAAACAGTGAAGTTGTAGGGAATGTCTTCCCGAAAAATAAAATTAATTAATTTTCACCAAATGGTTTAATTTTTAACTAAGAAGATGAATTTTCAACCAAAAAGATGAATTTTCAACCAATGGATTCGATTTTCTACCAGAAAACTTAAATTTTCAACAAAATATATGAATTTTCAATTTAAAAAAAAAAAAGAACAAATTATCGACAAAATAGTAAAATCTTCAAACATAACCGATTAATTTTAATCAAACAGTTCCATTTTTATCAGAAAATAAAGCAAATTTCGACCAAAAGAGATGAATTTTTATAACGGAAAGACGATTTTTCAATTAAAAAAGATTATTGTTCTGCCAAAACAGAAATAGTTAAATTTTTAGTTGAAAAAGTTAAATTTTCACACAAAGAATAACAATTCTCAACTAAAATAACGAATTTTAAACATAATTTGGTTTCAAGTTTGAAAATAATATTACTGATGATATTACTTCAAATAAAATACATTACTTTTAATAAAAAAATTTTAAACTCACAACAAAATTTTATTTTAACAGTATTTTTTGCAAATAAATTTGTTATATTATCGCTTCTTACCAATTTTTGGAAAATTGTTGTATTTCAGTAATGGATGACTTATTAATTTTGAGAAAACATTGACCACGTTTTAGGGAATGTTTTTGAAAGAATTAATTTTTAATTAAAAAAAGAACTAATTTTCAACTAAAAAAGAACAATTTTCTACCGAAACCGGAATAGTTAAATTTTTAGTTAAAAAATTTAAATTTTCACACAAAGAAAAACAATTTTCAACTAAAATAACCAATTTTAAACCTAATTTGGCTTTAAGTTTGAAAATAATATTACTGATGATATTACTTCAAATAAAATACATTAAATTTAATTAAAAATTTTTAACTCCCAACAAAATTTTATTTTAACAATATTTATTGCAAATAAATTTTTTATATTATCGCTTCTTGCCGATTTTTGGAAAATAGTTGCAATTCAATAATGGATGACTTATTAACTCTAAGAAAACATTGTCCACGTTGTAGGGAATGTTATTCAAAACATTAATTTCCCATTAAAAAAAGAACAAATTTTCGACAAAATAGTAAAATCTTCAACCAAATCCGATTAATTTTAAGCAAAGAGTTCCGTTTTTTAACAGAAAATAAATAAATTCCTACCAAAGGAGATTAATTTTAGAGCAAAAAGTCGAATTTTCAACTAAAAAAGAACAAATGTCTACCCAAACCGGAATAGTTAAATTTTCACACAAAGAAGAACAATTTTCAACTAAAAAAAAAAAAAAAAAAATTTTAAACCTAGTTTTGTTTTAAGTTTAAAAATAATATTACTGATGATATTATTTCAAATAAAATACATTATTTCAATTCAAAATTTGTGAACTCACAACAAAATGTTATTTTAACAATATTTTTGCAAATAAATTTTTTATATTAACGGTTCTTACCAATTTTTGGAAAATAGTTGCATTTAATAATGGGTGACTTATTAATTTTAAGAAAACATTGTCCACATTGTAGGGAATGTTTTTGAAAAAATTAATTTTCAATCAAAAAAAGAACAAACTTTCGACAAAATTGTAAAATCTTCAACCAAATCCGATTAATTTTAAGCAAAGAGTTCCGTTTTTAACAGAAAATAAATAAATTCCTACCAAAGGAGATTAATTTTTAAAGCAAAAAGACGAATTTTCAACTAAAAAAGAACAAATGTCTACCAAAACCGGAATAGTTAAAAAAGTTAAATTTTCACACGAAAAAGAACAATTTTCAACTAAAAACAATAAATTTTAAACCTAATTTCGTTTTTAATTTGAAAATAATATTACTGATGATATTATTTCAAATAAAATACATTACTTTCAATTCAAAATTTGTAAACTCACAACAAAATTTTATTTTAACAATATTTTTGCAACTAAATTTTTTATATTATTGGTTCATACCAATTTTTGGAAAATGGTTGCATTTTAATAATGGATGACTCATTAATTCTAAGAAAATATTGTCCACGTTGTAGGGAATGTTTTTCAAAAAATTAATTTCCAATTAAAAAAAGAACGAATTTTCGAAAAAAATAGTCAAATCTTCAACCAAAACCGATTAATTTTAAGCAAAGAGTTCCGTTTTAAAAGAAAAAAAGACGAATTTTCAACTAAAAAAGAACAATTTTCTACCAAAACTGGAATAATAAAATTTGAAGTTAAAAAGCTTAATTTAAAATATTTAAAAAAAACACACAATTTTCCACTAAAATAGTAATGATGTAATTTCAAATAAAAAGCATTTTTAATTCAAAAATTTTAAAATTACAAAAAAATTTTATTTGACCAATATTTTTTCACTTGCATTTTGTCCTTTTATCGCTTCTTGCCAATTTTTAAAAAATAGCTGAATTTTAATCATGTATGTCTAATTATTTTTGGAGAAAATATCTCTATATTTCTACGATTTCCAATTTTGAAAGACAATTTTCTATGGCTAAAATCACTGAAACCATTTTTTTTTATAGAAAACCTTTTTTAAGCAAATAATTACTCATTTTCAAAAACGGAAACAATAAAGTTGTAAGGGAAAAATGAGCCAAAATTGATTAAAATGCAATCATTAAAAAGAAATTAATAAGAAAAAACAGCAAAACAAAATGCAATACAAAAACCATTGTTGAAATAATTATTTTTCAAACTTTTTTCATTGAAAATAATGTTTCTTCTTTCATAAATCATAACTGGTAATATATCATTTCAATCCTTAAAAAATAGAAAACTTTTTTTCCCAGATACCTAATTTTTGGCACAACTACCTCAATTAAAAATTTTTTAATTATTATTTTTATTCAACTATTGACTGTTTTAATAAAAACTTTCTGATTACAAATATTTATTCATTAATTTTAAAGAGTTCCACTTTAAGTGCTTTAATTTACGCTTCAGTTTTTATTACTTCGAATGAAAAACTTTTCAGCTTCAACATTTCAAATTTTCTGATTTCAATGATCGTGAAAAATTTTCGTCAAACCAGGAAATGGCCGGAAATTTTTCCCCTCGATTAAAACAGCCAGCTAGGAGTTTGATTTCAGGAAAGAGAAAAAAAGACCCGTTCTGACAGGTTTGACAACAGTTAAACAGGCGTACCACTCGTAGTTCGAAATGGCGGGAAAATTCGAACAGCTCTTGATTATTCGGTTTAAATTTGAATTTCGAGTGTTTCTATTATTTTTTCCTCTATATTACGGCAACATATCGACTGAATTGAATAAATGATTAATAAATATTGATTAATAACAAAGGTTAAAGTGTAAAAATCAAATTTTGTGATTCTTTTTTGTCAAATATTTTTTATTTCGTGTAGAAATGGAAGAAAAACTGTTTAAATTCAATTTTTTCGACAAACTCTTCAGAAAGGAAATGAACCCGTTCTTCATGGACTTTATACAGCACTGAATCGTCTACTCCATGATGGTCTCAACAACGCGACTCCAGTGAATTGCCGACGCTGATGCCGAACCGAAGTCTGATATCGCTTATCAGCCTCATTCAGTCGCGTTTCTTCGCTGGAATAGTCTACATCGTTTTAAAGTTATAATTACGATTTTCCCCATAAAATCCTTGTTCGAATTAAACCTTTAAACCCAGAAAACCCAGCATGGCAGCCAAGCAGAATGTGTGTATTATCGGTTCCGGAAACTGGCAAGTTATTTTCGAATTTTCTCTTTAAACATGTAAAAATATTGGCCTTTTGCGTCTTTTCTGCCTTTTTTTCCAACCAGGGAATATCGTCACATGCATATTTAATGATTGCGATTAATTTCCACACATTCGGCATCAATATAATTTATTAATTTATTTTAAAAAAAGGCATAGTGTTAGTGTTGAAAAAATTCAGTGGGAAATTTTTGTTTTATTTTTGGACAGGATTTACACGAGGATTTTATAATATTCATCAAGAAATTCCGGGAGTCAAATGATTCTCGCAGATTTCCTAGCGGAATTCAAAAAATCATTAAGGATGTCTGAGGATTAAACAAAAATTTTAATTCAATTTCTATAATATGTTTCAAGAAATTTGAATCTCATTTGCGCTCCAAAGTCTTATTTTATAGAATTTAAATACTTGTTGGCTTTTAAGAACTAAATTAATATTTGCAGACTTCACACTCATTCTTCTTTTCCCTCTTTTTTAGTAATTCCTCTTTTTCTCCCTGTTTTCATGAAATATCCCGCTTTTTCTAATTTTTGAAAGAACTGAATTTTTGGAATCGAATAAGGAAATTCAAATATTTTTTATTTAAAGTTAATTTTTTTCAATTGAAAAGCCTACTATTATATTTTTGGCTCACATTTAATCTCTTTTGGTTAAAAATTCTACTATGTGGTTGAAAATGTCATTATTTAGTTTAAAATTCAACAGTTTTGTTCAAAACTGATCGTTTTCATTGAAAATTCAAATATTTTAGTTAAAAATTCGTCATTTTGGTTGAATTCAACTTTTTTTACTTAAAATAGACATTTCTTTGGTTAAAATATCAAATATTTTATTTTTCATTAAGAATAATTGATCTTTTTTTTTTAATTTGAATATAAGGTTGAAAAGTTAATTTTTTTTGAAAATTCAACAATTTCATCTAAAAAAGTCATCCTTTTTGGTTGAAAATTCAATTGTTTTGTTAGAAATTCGTCTTTTTGGGTTAAAATTTTTTTTTCGAAATATGAGCTATTTTGTTAAAAACTCGTCTTTTTTGGGTCTGAAATTAACTTTTTTGATTAAGGATTCAACTACTTCGTTAAAAATTAATTTTTGGTTGAAAATTCGTCATTTTGGTTGAATTCAACTTTTTTTTACTTAAATTCAACATCTTTTTTGATTAAAATATCAACTTTTACCTTTTTTGTTGAAAATAATTCAATGATTTTTTATAATTCTATTATTTGTTTGAAAAGTTCATTCTTTTTTGGAAAATTCAACAGTTTTTTTTTAAATGTCATCCTTTTCGGTTCAAAATTCGTCTTTTTGGGTTGAAAAAGGTTTCTTTTTTGAAAATTCACATTTTTGAGTTAAAAAGGATTTTTTTTTTTGTAGAATAATTGATCTTTTTTCAAATTTGAATATAAGGTTGAAAAGTTATTTTTTTTAAATTCAACAATTTCATAAAAAAAGACATCCTTTTTGGTTGAAAATTCAATTGTTTTGTTAAAAATTCCTCTTTTTGTGTCTGAAATGAACTTTCTTGAAGAGTTGAACTACTTTGCTGAGAATTCATTTTTGGTTAAAAATTCGGCTCTTTGGTTGAAATAACCTTTTTTTATTTAAAATTAAAATCATTTTAGGTTAAAATATCAACTATTACATTTTTCGTTGAGATTAATTTTTCTTTTTGTTCAAATTGGTTTTTGTGGTTGTAAACTTAATTCATTTTCTGAAAATTCAATAATTTTATTAAAAAATTCGTCTTTTTGTCTAGAAAATTAACTTTCTTGTTGAAAATCCACATTTTTGGGTTAAAAATTAAACTCTTTTATAGATAATTCAACTGTTTGGTTGAAAAATCATCTTACAAAATTAATTTTTTGTTGAAAATTGAACTATTGAGTTGCAAAAACAGCTTTCTTGGTCAAAAATTAACTTTTTTGTTGAAATTTATATTTCCAGGTTTAAAAGTCAACTGTTTTCTAACAAATTCGTCTTTCGTTGAAAATTCAACGATTTTTTAGAGGATTTGTTTTTTTGTTTTTTGCTTGAAAGTTCAACTATTTGGTTGTCAAATCATCTTCTTTTGGGTCTAAAATTAATTTGTATCAAAAAATGAACTATTTTTGTTGAAAATTCATTCTTTTGGATTGTATTTTTTTGTAACAACAAAATTTTTTGTTAAAAACTTATATTTTTGTGTTGAAAATTAACTTTTTGTTGAAAATTCACATTTTTTGGTTGAAAAGGGATTTTTTTGTAGAAAATTCAACTATTTGGTCAAGAAATCATCTTTTTTGGGGTCTAAAATTAATTATTTGTTGAAAATTGAACTATTTCGGTTGAAAGTAACATCTTTCTTGGTCGAAAATTAACTTTTTTGTTGAAATTTATCTTTTGGGGTTTAAAAGTCAACTGTTTTGTACCAAATTCGACTTTTGAGCGTGAAAACTCAACTCCTTCGTTGAAAATT
>CAKNXH010002091.1:182041-200973 GCA_932178445.1 Andricus quercusramuli | reverse complement strand
GTGTTGAATTTTTAAGTTAAAATGTCGAATTTTTTTGAAGACATTTAGCTTTTGGACCCAAAAAGATTAATTCTCAACAAAAAAGTTAATTTTCAACCAAGGAAGATGGATTTTAAAATTAAAAGAAAAATTTTAATAATAATTTTTAACTAAACTGTTTGCATTTACAACCAAATAGTTCAAGTTTCAAGTGAGAGAGTCGAATTTTTAACCAAATAGTGGATTTTTCAACCTACAAATATTTCAAAACAAAAATAGAATTTTCAACAGAAGATTTCGGTACATAAAATTATTTATAAGAAAGTAGATTTAGTTAAATTTTCAACTAAGAGAGATATTTAAGACAAGAAAGAAAGAAAATTCAAGTAAATTGTTGAATTTTCAAGCCAAAAAGACGAATTTCCAATCAAGAAAAATTATTTTCTACTAAAAAACAATTTTTTAATCTAGTGCGTGAATTTTAAATTAAAAAAGTTCAATTTTAACCAAAAATGGGATTATCAAATTTTTCGTTTAAAAAATTAATATTCATCCAAATAGTTCAATTTTCAACCAAAGAGATGAATCTTAACTAAAAATTGAATTTTGAACAAGATATTTCAACCTTCAGGCAAATAGTTGAAACTTTAACCAATAAATAATTTTTTACGAAAAATGGAATAGTTGACATTTCAATCAAAGAAGATTTTAGTTTTAAATAAAAAGCAGTTCAATTTAACAAAAAATGTCGAATTTCCCACAAAATAGTTGAATCCTCAAATAAAAGCACATTAATTTTACACCAAAGAGTTTCATTTTTAACCTAAAGAAGTGAATTTTTAAACCAAAGTAGTTAAATTTTATATCAATGAGATGAATCTTCAACCAAAAAAGACGAAGTTTCAACAAAATAGTTGAATCCTGAATCAAAACAGATGAATTTTCAAACCAAAAAAGTAAATTTTCAACAAAAGAGTTAGATATACAACCGAAGAGATGAATTTGCAAGTAAAATGATGAATCTTCAATAAAAAAAATTAACATAGTCAACCAAAAAGATTCCTTTTCAAAAAGAATAGATTTTTTTTTCAACAAAGTAATTAAATTTTCAATCAAAAGAGATAAATTCTGAACCAAAGATGTTATAGTAGAATTTTCGATCAAAAGAAATTAACTTTGAACCGAAAATATTATTTTCTCTAGCAAAAATTATGAATTTTCAATCCAAAAAAAAAATTACTTCTTGACAAAATAGTAAAAATTTTTACCAAATATTAGAATTTTTAATCTAAAGAGGCAAATTCTCCACCAAAAATATAACAGTAGACTTTTTAACCAAACAAAAATAAACTCTCAACGAAAAATATTTGAATTTCTTATTCGGTTCTATTAACTAAGTTGGCGTTTAAACAAAAAAGCGATAAAAAGGGGAAGTTTCTTGAAAACAGAGAGAACAAAGGAATTTTTTAAAAAAGGGAATATGAAAAATAACGTGAAGTCTACATTTAGGAATAAAATGTTTTTTTCCTCATTTTGGGATCTATCCAAGGTTCAGTTTCTATCAGAAAAACAAACAAAAATTAATTTTCGAATGAAAAACCTGCAGCTTTGACTTCAGAACTTTGAACGTTTATATTTATATTTCTCAGTCATGCTTGGAACATTTGACCTCGGGATAGCCTAATACTGTAAAATTAAAGTTTATGATCAATTCCTTTAAAATACTTTGTACTTTGTTCACTGAGAACAAAAGTTTTTTTGATTCAGAAAATGATCTGCCCTTGTTGAGAAAATTATTTTCAATTTTGTCTTGATTGAAGCTTATAAACTTTATGATAATTAATCAGTCTCTCCTTTTTTTAGGTCGCTGTTCCAGATGTTGTGGAGGCGGCGAAAGATGCTGACATCCTTATTTTTGTTGTACCACATCAATTTATTCGAAGATTATGCAGCTCACTTTTAGGAAAAATTAAACCCACAGCAGTTGGTCTTTCACTCATTAAAGTAAGAAACTCGTAGAAATTCTATAATTGACCTAAAAATTAACTGATTAACTTAAAAATATTATTCAATCGTTTGTTTATTAATTTTTTATTTGTTTCTAAACATTCTTATTATTATAGGGTTTCGACAAAAAAGAAGGGGGTGGCATCGAACTGATCTCTCACATAATTGCAAGGGATTTAAATATTTCCATGTCCGTTTTGATGGGAGCAAATCTCGCCTCAGAAGTCGCAGATGAGATGTTTTGCGAAACGACCATAGGTGAATTTTATGTACAGATAAGTAGTAATAATCATGCAATTCTGACGTAAACTTCGCGTTATCTTATCTTTAATGCAGCAGACGTCGATTTTCTCTGTTTCCTACATTTTCTGTAATTTTTCTGAAAAAAGTCTTTAAAAACTTAGACTTGAAATCGAATGATGAGAATTTTTTTTAAATCAGTTTAAACATTAAAAATATGTTTAAAAAGAGGTAAAAAACGAAATCGAAGTCAGTCGTTTTTATTTCAAGTGGAACTCATTTTTTTCGCAGTTGGATTAATTAATTATAGGGTGGCCACTGACCGGGAAAACCGGGAATTAGTCTGAAATTTTTAGTACCGGGAAATAGCTGAGAATTTTTTTCAAACCTGATATTTAACACAGTAATTATATAGGTACCCTGAATTCATATAAGTAATTACTAATAATTAACATAATAAAGTCATAATTAAGGGATACTCTAAATGTTTGGCAAATAAATTAAAAAACCGCTTCTTGAGAAAAAATTATTTGAAGATGAAAAGTGCCATATGCTAACGTGTTATATATTTTGTCTTCAAATATAATATTACCTACTTCCGGTCATTTCGGGGACATAAAAGTATAATGAATTAATAGACACTAATAAGAAAATCCAACTATTTTGGTTCGAAAGTTAATTATTCTTAATTAAAAAGTCTACTATTATATGTTTGGTTCAGAACTCATCTCCTCTGGTCGAAAATTTAATTGTTTTATGAAAAATTCATCTTTTTTGGTCGTAAATTCAACTGGGTAAAAAAACTTTGATGGAAAAGTAATCTTTTTGAAAAGTCTTTTATCATATTTTTTGAACCTGAATTCATCTATTTTGGTTCAGCATTCTATTTGGTTAAAAATTTAATTATTTTTTGTTGAAAATTCGTCTTTTTGGGGAAAAAATCCGTCTTTTGGATTTAAAAAACATCTTTTGGTAGAAAAGTCATTTTTGTTGTCGAAAACTCAACTGTTTTGGATAGAAAATTCATTTTTTCGTAGAGAAGTCGTCTTTTTGGTTTAAAGTGTATTATTTTTTATATGAAAGTGTAATATTATATGTTTGGTTCAGAATCCATCACTTTTGGTTAAAAAGCCATATTTTTTGTTCAAAAATTTCACTACTTGGTTGAACACTCGTCTTTTTGGATAGAAAATTCGTCCTTCTGAATTGAAAATTTATCTTTTGCTAAAAAAAGTTATCTTTTTTGGTCGAAGGTTTATTGTTTTTGTACAAAAAAGTCTACTAATATATTTTGGGTTTGGAATTCATCTTTTTTGGTTAAAAATTCTACTGTTTGATCGAAAATTTAACTGTTTTGTTGAAAATTCGTCTTTTCGGATAGAAAATCCATTGTTTTGGAATGAAAATTTATCTTCTGGTAGAAAAGTCATATGAAAAGATTAATTTTTAATTAAAAAAAAAAAAATTCTGAAAAACTGTTTAATCTTGTACCAAATTGTTGAATTTTTAAGCCGAGTGACGAATTTTCTACAGAACAGTTGAGTTTTTAACCCGAGAATGTGAATTTTTCACCAGAAGTTAATTTTCAACTAAAATTATGAATGTTCAATCAAAAAAATGAAATGTTAAGAAAGTACCATATATCAACAATAAAAAAAGATTTGTATTTAAAATGAAAAACTGTTGGATTTATCCAACACTAACGAATTTACACAAAAACACTAAAATCCTCAACTGAAACAGATTAATTTTCAACGAAATAGTTGCATTTGTAACAAACAAATTTATTTTCTGCCAAAACAGACGAATTTTCAACAAAATACATTAAGTTTCGAGCAAATAGTTCAATTTTCTTGTAAATTGTTGTATTTTCGAGTCAGAAATACGAATTTTGTACAAAGCAGTCAAATTTTCAACAAAAGAGTTCATATTCAACAAAAACAGATTAATTTTAACAACCAGACAGTTGCTTTTATAATCAAAAAGGTTTATTTCCACAAAAGAGGTACATTTTCAACAAACAAAAAAATGTTAGTCAAAAAAGAAAGCAAATGGTTACCAAATTGTCGAAATTTCAAACAAAAAAGATGATTCTTTCAACAACAACAAAATTCATTCAAGGAGTATGACTTGAAATTTTTTTTTGAATTTTCAACAAAGGAATTCAATTTTCAACGAAATAGTAAGATTTTTAACCAAAAAATACGAATTTTTAACAAAATACATACATTTTTAACCAAATAATTAAATTGTATAGTGAATTGTTTAATTTTCGAGCCGAAAAATACGAATTTCCTACAAAACAGTTGAATTTTCAACAAAGAAAGTTCATTTACAACCGTGACAGATTAATTTTCAACCAGACAGTTGCTTTTTCAACCAAAAAAGTTTCAATTTCTACAGAAAGAGATGAATTTTGAACAAAAAAAAATTTTTTAGTCGAAAAAGAAAAAAATGGCAATCAAATTGTTGAATTTTAAAGCAAAAAGACGTGTTTCCTAACAAAATAGTTGCATATTCAACCAAAAAGTATGACTAACAAAATTGTTGAATTTTTAACAAAAGACTTAAATTTTGAAACAAATAATGAGATTTTTGTCCAAAAAAAGATGAATTCCTCACCAAAAATTTCATATTAGACTTTTCAACCGAAAAGAATGAACTTTAGGCAAAAATGTTAGATTTTATTATGAAAAAACGAGAAAAAGGGAGAATTGCGAAAAGGCTTTGAAGCCTACGATATATAAATAGGAATTTCGATAATTTATATACTAAAACATAACATTTTTAATAAACATTGAAGTTCATTTGTAATACTTTAAATATATCAGGCCAGAAAAATGGGAATTTTGCTTAAAAAATAAAGTTAATTTTCCATTGCACACTTTTTGATTTTGGACCATACACTTTTAAATTCGGACTACACATAAGTTTAATACTAAAAAAATGTAGTGATACTATTTTGACGCTATGTTTTCAAATTTATGTTATTTCTAAAACATTTAAAATTTTGCAGGATGTAAGGATAAAGTTATCGGTCCCATTCTGAGGGACATCATCCAGACCACATATTTCAGAGTCGTAGTTGTGGAAGATGTCGACTCTGTCGAATGTTGTGGAGCATTGAAAGTAATTATTTCTCTAAATTAAAGTAATTTCAACACTGCACATTATTTTTTAAATTACTGCATTAAAATGTATTCCATTTTACAGAATATAGTGGCCTGTGGTGCCGGTTTCGTCGACGGTCTCGGCCTTGGCGACAATACAAAAGCTGCTGTTATCAGACTGGGACTTATGGAAATGATTAAATTCGTGGATGTTTTCTTCCCCGGAGGACAACTTTCGACATTTTTCGAGAGCTGTGGAGTAGCAGATCTCATCACCACTTGTTATGGTGGAAGAAATCGTAAGGTTTCGGAAGCCTTCGTGAAGACCGGCAAGGTTGGTCACTTTGTTTTACAAATCACTCATTCAATACTATTGAATTTTACGATTATATCTTAATTCATTGCATACAGAATGTCTGCTCGAATCCTGGAAAAAAGTTCCCTGAAAATTCTAGGGGTTTTTCAGGTATAATTTTGCTTTGGACGGAGCCATTAAAGTATTTCTCATTTTTAAAAACAATCGACTTGGAATATGTATACAGTTTCGCGTGTTATAAATCATTTTTTCCGCTTTCTAGCGATTCAATTAATATTTTTAATTTAGAAAGCTTCGACAAATTATATTGCAAGATATTCTTGATTGTATTAGCACTATATTAAATTCAATTGAAACCGATTCAAATTCCTAACTTTTCAAGTAAAAGTATTGCATTTTCAACAAGATAGGTAAATTTTTAACCAAATTGTTTTCAATTTTCAATCAAAAAAATTAATTTTCTACCAAAAAAGACGATTTTTCAACAAAATACATGCATTCACAAATAAACAATTGAATTTTCAACAAAAAATATAAACTTTCAAAAAAGTTGTTGAATTTTCAATTAAGAAAGAGCAGCTTTCAACCTAAATGAAATAGTCAAATTTTCAGTTAAAAAAATTAATTTTTCACACACAAAAAAACAACAATTTTCATCCAAAATGATGAATTTTCAACTAAAAAGAGTTTAACTTTCAAGCAAGTAGTTTTATTTTCAACCGTAAAGATGAATTTTTAAACAAGAAAATTAATTTTTAAACAAGACGATTAATTTTCTACCATAAAAGAGAAATTTTCAATAAAATACATGAATTTTCAACTAAAAGAGACAAATTGTCGTTTAAAAATTGAATGGTTACATTTTCAGATAAAAAAATGATTAATAAACCAGAGAGATGAATTTTAAACTAAAATAATGGAATATTGAATTGGAACAGTTAAATTTTTAATTTAAAATAAAAAATGTCAACAAAAAAAACTGATTGCCAAAAAAATAGTTACATTTTCAAACAAAGTGATGAATTTTCAAATAAGATGATGAATTTTACCTAGAATAATTGAATTTTCAACTAAAACAATGAATTTTTATACAAGAAGATTAATTTCTACCAAAAAGACGAATATTCAACAAAATACACGAATTCTCAACAAAATAGCTGATTTTTCAACTAAGAAAGATAAATTTTCACCCGAATAGTTGAATCTTCAACTAAAAAGGATTAGTTTTCATCCAAAAATGGAATAGTTTAATTTTCAGTTGAACAAAAATAATTCCATCCAAAGTGATAAATTTTCAACTAAAATAATGAATATTTAACTGAATACTTGAACTTTCAACCCAAAAGATTAAATTTCAAGCAAAATGATTAATTTTCAAACAAGAAGATTAATTTCCTACCATAAAAGACGAATTTTTAACTAATAATAAATAAATAAAAACTAATAATTTTCAAAAAATAGTTACATTTTCAAACATAGTGATGAAATTCCAACAAGAACGATAAATTTTCAATTGGAATAGTTGAATTTAAACCAAAAAGATGAATTTTGAACTAAAATTCTGAAGCTTTAACTAGAATAATTGAAATTTCAACCAAAAAGATTAATTTTCAACCAAGAACATGAATGTTTAACCAAGAAGATTCATTTCTATCAAAAAAGACGAATTTTCAACTAAAGAAGATAATTTTTAACCAAAAATTGAATAATTCAATTTTCAGTATAAAAATTTAATAAAAAAAAAAAAATCCAACAAAATAGTTAAATACACGAATATGAAGCTACTTTTACAACTGAAGAATTATAGTTATTTAATTTTCTATAAAGATATTCTAATTTTCTATAAATATATCCGCACTTTTTAACCAGAACAATTCAGGGTGGCTGCATGTCAGGAAAAACCTCGAAATCAGAGAATTTTTTCGACCAGGGAAAGTCAGGGATTTTTGAAAAAATAGTCACTATTTCTGAATTTTCTCAAATTTTTTGGAAATATTACAGGGTATTTTAAAGGATTCCAAGAAATGTTAACAGATTTAAATAATTTGAAGAGATTTAAAGGATTTTCATGATTTCAGGGTATTTTTAGAAAATCCATAGCATTTTAAAGTGATTAAAAAGTTGTCAAGAAATTTCCAAGAATTTTGAATGATTTTAAGGGAATTACAAAAATTTGCATGGTGTTTTAATGAATTACCTAGAAAGTCAGAAGAGAAGGAACAATTTTACAGGATCTATAAGGTTTTAGGATATTTTTAAAGATTCCAAGGGATTTTATCAGATTTTCGAGGACTTTAATGGTTTTAAAGGATTTTAAGAGCTCGCAAGGTATTTTAACAAATTTTCCAATATTTCAGGGAATATCAGATTTCAAATAATTTATTCACAAGAATTAAGGGATTTCGTGGGATTTCAATGTTTTTCACATATTTTAAGGCATTTCAAAAGATTTTAAGGAATTTAAGTGATTCCAAAGGATTTTAAAGATTTTAGGGTATTTTAAAAGATTCCAAAGTATTTTCAAGTAGTAATTAAAAATTTGTCAAAAAATGTCCAAGATTTTAATGGTTTTTTGGGATTTAAAAAGATTTGCATGGAGTTTTAAAGTTTTGAGAATATTTTTAATGATTTCAAGGGATTGTATCAGATTTCCAAGGATTTAAATGATTTTAAGGGATTTTGAAAGCTCTCAAGGTATTTTAATAATTGTTCCAACATTTCAGGAAATTTCAGATTTCGTGTAATTTCTTTTGATTTGCTAATATTTTAGTGGATTTCTAAGAATTTATTCACAAGAATTGAGAGATTCGTGCGATTTCAAATATTTTCAATTATTTTTAAATATTTCAAGATATTACCAAAGGTTAAAAAAAATAGGGTATTTTTAAAAATTCTAAGGAATTTTTAAGAGGTTTAATCAATTTCAAGGGATTTCAAAAGATTCCGAAGGATTTTAAAGATTTTAGGATATTTTAAAAGATACCAAAGCATTTTCAAGTAATTATATATATTTATCAAAGAATTTCCAAAAATTGAATGAATTTAAGGGGCTTAAAAACTTTACATGGAATTTTAAAGAATTTCCTAGAATTTTTGAAGATATGGAACGAATTTATAGGACCTATAAGGTTAAATTTTTTGTTAAGACTTCAAGGGATTTTACCATATTCCCGAGGCTTTGAATGATATTAAGGGCTTCTAAAAACTCTCAAGGTATTTTAATACATTTTTCAAGATTACAGAAAATATCAAATTTCATGTAATTTCATGGAATTTTATCATATTTTAATTTAGGAATTTCATCGTATATCTAAGATTTTCAAATTTTTCAAGGTATTTCCAAAGATTTAAAAAAAATGTAGGATATTTCATAAGATTCCAAGATTTTATAAATTGATTTCAATAATTTGTAGGGATTCCAAGGAATTTTCAATTTGTTTCAGTAATTTAATGGAATTTCAGAAGATTCCGAAGGAATTTTTTTTCAAATATCTTAGGATATTTTTAATAGATATCAATAATTTGAAGTGATTCCAAAATATTTGAAAGATTTTAGGGCACTTCTAGAAATCCTAAGTATTTTTTAAAAGGTTACAAAAATCTCAAGAGATTTAAAAAGCTTTGAAAGAATTTCATGATATTTTAAATGATTCCAAGGATTTTTCAATTGAATTAAATAATTTAAAGGGATTTCAAGGAATTTGAAAGATTTTAGGGTATTCTTAAAAATGTCCAGGAATCTTCAAGAGATTAACAAAATTTCAAGGGATGCCAAAAGAGTTTAAAGGATGTTGAAGATTTTAGGGAATTTTCAAAAATTCCAAGTAATTTTAAAAAAATTACTTGATAAGTAATTTTTGAAATTTTCAAGCAATTTTTAAAGATTTTTAAGCATTTGAAATATGTTAGATTATTTTAAAAGTTTTTCAATAATTTGAAGGGATTTCAAAGGATTTCAGGTTATTTTTAAAACATCCAAGGAATGTTCAAGGGCTTTAAAAACTTCAAGGGAACTCAAAAGATTTAAAAGAATTTGAAACATTTTAGACTATTTTAAAAGATTCTAAGTCATTTTCAGGAGATTGAAACATTTTCAAGGAATTTCTAAGGATTTTAATGATTTTAAGGGATTTAACAAAATTTTCATGTGGTTTCAAAGAATTTTCTTAAATTTTGGAATATATAGAAATGTTTTATAGGATCTATAAAGTTTGAGAATATTTTAAAACATTTCCAGGATTTTTATCAGATTTTTGAGAATTTCAATGATATTACAGTTTTCATGTATTTTCACGGGATTTTATAACATTGTAATCGATTTCAAAGAATTTATTCACAAAAGTTGAAGGATTTTGTGGGATTTCAAAGATTTTTAAGTATTTGAGGGAATTTCCAAGGATTTCAAGATATTTTGAAATATGCCAAGGATTTTTCAATATGCTTCAATAATATTGGAGTGGATTTCAAAGAATTTCCAAGGAATTTTCAAAAGATAAAACAGATTTCAAAAGATTCCAAAGGATTTGAAATATCTAGGGTATTTTTTGTGAATTTCAATAATTTGAAATGATTCCAAATAATTTGAAAGATTTTTGGGTATTTTTAAAAATTACAAGTAATTTTCAAGAGTTTAAAAAAATTTCAAGGGATTTCAAAACATTATTTGATAGAATTTTGGGATATTTAAAAGATTACCAGGATTTTTTAATTGTTTTCAATAATTTAAAGGATAGCATTTTGGGATATTTAAAAGATTCCCATAATTTTTAAATTTATTTAAATAATTTAAAGAGAATTCAAAGAACTTGAATGATTTTAGGATATTAACCATTTTTTCACAGAAATTTCAAGAGATTACAAAAATTTCAAGGAATTTTCAAAGATTTCAAGGGTTTGAAAGGTTTCGAGTATTTTTAAATCTTCAAAGGAATTTCCAAGAGCTTTAAAATGTTTCAAGGGCTTCAAAAATATTTTAAACAATTTGAATTATGCTAGGAGTTTTTAAAAAATTCCAAACATTTTTTCAAAAGATTTCAATAATTTGAAGGTATTTCAAAGGATTTTAGGGTATTTTTAAAACATCTAAGGAATTTTCAACAGCTTTATCTTTCAAGGAATTTCAAAAAATTTGAAAGGTTTTGAAACATTTTATGCTATTTTAAATCATTCCAAAGCATTTTCAAGAGATTGAAATATTTTCCATTTGTTTCAAGGATTTTTTTTTTATTCAAAAGAACATATAGTCACATGATTAATGCATAATAGGTAAATTATGCGGTGCCAGCACTGAGAATAACGAATTAAAAATATTACACTATTAAAATGCTGGTCTTTAAATATTAATGGTCACGAAATATGAAAAATTAGTTAGGGAAAAATCAGGGAATTTTGAAAATTAAGTTTTTTCGGTCACCCTTGAGATTAAATTTCATATTTAGAGGATTAAAAATTCAACTGGAGAAAATTAGATAGCTATCTGAATTAATTCATATCGTTTTCAGAGTATCGAGGAACTGGAACAGGAGATGCTGAACGGTCAAAAATTGCAAGGACCCATCACAGCCGAGGAGGTGAACTACATGTTGAAATTAAAAAGTATGGAAGCTCGATTCCCACTTTTCACAGCAATTCACCGTATCTGCACCCGAGATCTGAAGCCCACAGATCTTATCGACTGTATTCGAAGCCACCCGGAACACATGTAAGCCATATAAAAACAACTATATTGCTAAATCGTGTGCCCCGATGAAAATTCTAAAAGGATCTCCGACTCTTATGTAAATCTTTCTTTCCTTTACCAAAGACGCGAAAGACGTTTTTTTTTACCAGCGCGTTTTTCACTGGTACGAAGGTAAATGATTGTTATCAATTGTGTATAAAAAATGTGTATATACGTGTATAAAATCACCAATTGTACATGAAGTGAAACACAGCTGATGACATAACAAAGCTCTTAATTGTTGAAAGATAAGAATGTTGAATTATGCATTTGTTAAGGATTATAAATGATTGTTACCTGC
This sequence comes from Andricus quercusramuli, assembly GCA_932178445.1. Lineage (NCBI taxonomy): Eukaryota > Metazoa > Arthropoda > Insecta > Hymenoptera > Cynipidae > Andricus > Andricus quercusramuli. Next base: position 189,301 of record CAKNXH010002091.1, on the reverse strand, counting down.
AAGGCATTGTTTTTTACGAATGAAAGTATATTTTTGTTTGTTTTTAAATATTTTTCTAGAATGTTTTACGTGCATTTTTTTTAATAATGTAGGGCGAATTAAATCTTTTAAAGATAAAGATGTATAGTATAAATAGTATTAACAGCACATAATGTTTCACGTAAAGTTAAATTTTACTCAAGAATAAGAAAAAAGAGCATAATTTGTAATTAAGTACCAAACACACTTTGCATTTTATATATAGCTTCTTATTATGGAGAAGGGTTTCTGAAAAGCAATAATTTTTTTTAAATAATGCTTAGTATGAAAGAGCACAGTTTAGTAAGAATCACTAGTTGGTCGAATTCAGAACCTTAATATTAACATAGATTAAATAAATAATAGCCATTTCGAAAGAAATAGTGCTAAACTCGCAGTGATAAGTACAAATGAAATATAGTGGATGCGCCGGAAATCGCAAATACAGAAGTCTATATGTTTAAAAAAATCTAGTTTTCAGGAAAAATTTCGAATCTCTAAACTTTTATGATCGAAAATATTTTCTAAACTTAAAAATTGTAATTTTCACTCAACAATGTTTTAAGTTTTCGAAGCGAAATCGGCCGCATCCTGTATTTGTAGTTTAGCATTAAATAAATTTTTGTTGCTTCCTTCTTAGAAATCTCTTATCTGGATTAGAAATCTCAAGGAGAATTTATTTATCTAAAAAAAAGTAGGAGTCAATATTTTTATAGAATTTTACGCTTCTCAAAATATTGGTGGTCTAATATAAGCAAAAGCACATTTTTCAAAGCACCCAAAATTAGAGTAAAAATCTTGCCACTTCTCAGTATCTCTAGACAAGGATATTAATAAATAATCGTAATTTGAAATCAGTAAAAAATATATTCATGTACATAAATATGAAAATCACACTTTACGTAAAAACAAGTGCAGTTTTGTTTAAATAATTGTAGGAATATTATAAATTCACCTGAATAGAAACCGATGAAAATACCTGAATAACGTAAGACCTTAGCGAAAAATAGCTCTATTAATCAAAAATGTTATTGCCAAGGGAGAATTTACAAAATCACGCAGGTCGACGATTGCCATATATAATTGTAGGAGTTATCAGCTCTCAATTTTATTGTTATCATCCGTTATAAATGTATCAGTGAAAAATATGAAATATACGAGTATTAATTGTTTTCGCTAACAGCCTTTTTATTCAGATTAAAAATTAATCGACCACAAAACCTCAATCAAAATCTTATTTTCATTTGCATTTTCATGATTAACACATATGCGTCATACGTTATTATCGTATTTCATCACTTTTGACTAATTTTCCATTTAAAGTAGTACTCCGTGTGTGACTGGTTAAACGTTTAAACAATTCAAATAATTTCTATCTGTAACCGATTAGACATTTAACCATGTACAAAAGGAAAACTGGTTTAATTTTTCCATCGTTTTCAGCATCTTTTTCATTTAAACTCACTTCACGTAGTTTAATTTTCAGGCCAATGTTCACAACAAAAGACATAATTTGAAACCATCTGAAGCAGGGCCTAAAATGATTCAAATTTCAGTAAAAAATTGCATTATATTTCACTTTCGAAAAAACAGATTAATTTTTAAACAAGTAGTTCAATTTTTAACTAAAAACATGAATTTTCAATCAAGAAGATTAATTTTCAACCAAAAAAGTCAAAGTTTCAACAAAATACATCAATTTTTAAAACTAAAAAAAAATTATTTTTCTAATCTAAAATCGAATAGTGTAATTTTCAACCAAAAAAGGAACAAATTTTCAACAGAATAGTAAATTCCTCAATAAAAACAAATTAATTTTAATCAAACAGTTGCATTTTTAATGAATAGGATGAAATTTTTACCAAAAAAAATGAATTTTCAAACCAAAAAGACGAATTTCAACCTTTAATCAAGTAGTTGAATTCTCAACCGAAAAGATAAATTATCAACAAAAAATGTAATAGCTGATATTTTAATCAAAAAATATTTTAATTTCAGATCAATGTCAGTTCAATGGAACCAAAAGAAGAACGCATTTTCAAAATAATTGCAAAATTTTAACCAAATACATAAATTGTTAACTAAAATGATAAATCTTCCACTAAAAAAATCACTTTTTTTACAAGGTGGTTCAGCTTTCAACCAAGTAGTTCAATTTTCAACTAACGGTAAGTTTTCAACAACAAAAAAAAGGAATTTTCAACAAAATAGTCTAATTTTCAGCAAAGTATATGAATTTTCAACCATATTTCCAAGAAAGTAGTAAAATCCTTAATCAAAATAGATTTATTTTAATCAAAAAGTTTAATTTTCAACAAAAAAGATTAATTTTCGCACCAAAAAGACGAATTATTAATAAAAAAGGTAAATTTCCTACCAAAACTGGAATAGTTAAATTTTCAGTTAAAAAAGTTAATTTTCAACTAAACGCGATAAATTTTCAAACGAAAATGGAATGATTTAGTCAGTGTTCAGCCAAAAAAGAAAGAAAGAATTTTCAACTAAAGAGATGCATTTTAGACTAAAATGATAAATCTTCACACAAAAAAAGTATTTTTAATAAATTAGTCAAACTTTCAACCAAATAATTAAATTTTCAAGCAAATAGTTGAATTTCCTGCTAGAAAAGAGAAATTTTGCAACGATAATGAAATAGTTAATGTTTCGACGAAAAAAAAATAATTTTCAACAAAAAGTACAATAGTTAATATTTTTGCCAAAAATATCTTTTCAATTTTAAATTCAAAACAGTTGAATTCAACAAGTAAAAAAAAATCAACAAAATAGTTGAATCCTTAACCAAAACAGATTAATTTTCAAACAAACTGTTGCATTTATAACCAGAAAAGATTCATTTTCGACCAAAAAAGTTGAATTTTCAACGAAGGAAGATTTTTCAGTCAAGAAGGAAATTTTTTTTTTTTTTTTTTGGTGAATTTCCTACAAAACAGTTGAATTTTCAACCAAACAGTTGCAAATCAAACCAAAAAATATTTGTATGTAATGTAATGTAATGTAATATGTAATGTAATAAAATATGTAAAAAAGATTAATTTTTAACCAGACATTTGCATTTTCGACCAAAAAGGAAAAATTTGCAACCAAGAAGATTAATCTTCTTCCAGAAAAAAACAAATTCTAAAAAAAGATAAATATTATACTAGAAGAGATCAATTTAACATTAAAAATATTAAATTTCAACAAAAAATGGAGTAGTTCAATTTCCAGTTGAAAAATTAATTTTCAACCAATTCAATTCAACCAAAAATTTTCTGCCAAAAATTTTCTACAAAATTGTTCAATTCTCAACCAAAAAAAATGAATTTTCAACACAAAAATATCAATTTTCAACTAATAAGTTAATTTCCAACCAAATGTGTAGTTGAATTTTCAATCTAAAAGTTGAATTCTCAACGAAAAGTGGAATAGTTTAATTTTCAGTTAAGAAAACTAATTTTCAACAGAAAAAAAAACGAATTTTCAACAAAGTAGTTAAATCTTCAACCAATAAAACGAATTTTTAATAAGGTATTTCAACTTTAGACTATGTAGTTAAATTTTCGACCAAAAAAGATGACTTTTCAACAAAATAATTGAATTTTCAATTAATAAATTAAATTTTTAACAAAATATTTGCATAGTAAACCAAATACTTGAATTTTCAATCTACTAAAATGTATCTCCAGCCAAATAGTTAAATTTTGAACATAAAAAGGTAAAGTTGAAGAAATAGTTCAATTTTCTACCAAATAGTGGAATTTTCATCCCAAAAAGACAAAATTTGAACAAAACAGTTGTATTTCCAACCAAAAAGGATAACCTTTTTTATAAAATTGTTCAATTTACATCATAATAATTAAATTTTCTACCAAATAATAAAATTCGACCAAATCAAAAATATAATAGTAGACTATTCAACCAAAATGACATAGCTCAACAAAAAGTTGTTGGATTTTCTTGTTGGTCTTTATTTATTCTGTTGAAAAAGGGGAAAGACTGAAGCATATGTGATAAATAAATATATTTTTTGATAATTTATAGACTACTAAATAAAAATTGAAGCTCATTTCAAAAATTTGTAAAATATTAGGTAAAAAACAGAAATTGGAAACGAGGGAAAGTTTAACCGAATTAACTTTTCTACAGGTTTATTGTCTAAACTGTTAAACGTATAAATTATTTGAATTGCTTGAAAATTTTACCAGTCAAACGTGGAGTATTAATTTAAAGACAAATCTAACACCAATTTTATTCATTTCAGCCATAAAAAAGACTCCTTATTTGAGTGCTTTTAAAAATTCTCTATCATCTTTAATTGTTTTTAATTCCTCATTTTTGATTTGTGACAAAATCGAAACGATAGTTTGAAGTAAGGGAGACCACCCTACAGTAGATGATGAACCGACAGTAGATAATCAGTAACTAAATGCTCAAATATACCATCAATAATTATTTCTAATTTTAATTCATTAACACATATGAGTTTTATTATTTAAATTAAATTAATTATTTTACATACATTAGTATTTTAAATTAAATAGAACATTGTGCGAACTACGAGCTATTTGATTTACAAAAGTTTCTTTATTATAGCGAGAAAATTTCAGTAAATTCAATATATGAATGACAATTTTTTCATTTATTTATAATTCTTTAAAATTGATGTTCTTTGTTCATTAGCAAAACATTTCTTACCGTATTTGGCATTATACGACACCGTTTTTCTAATATTTTTTTAACATTAAAAAAATACATTTTCAAGATATTTCCGGATGAAATATTCATAAAAGTAAAATTAAATTCGACTATTTCAATTTGATTCGAATTTTCTATAAGATTCCATTTACCACGTTTCCTGGGTATATTTATTTATTTAATCAAGGCAGACGCATACAAAAGTATTTATATTTGACAGGAGTACATTTAAATAAAATTTATTGTTAATTAACAGTCAAAATGGATTTTTACAATAAATAAAAAATAACTACTTTTCTGTATTTTCATTGCATTATTTATATTTAAATAATAGTTTTGAAACTCAAAACTTAACACAAAAGTTTAATTTTTGCTAGCTCTATTAAAAAATTTCAGCTTTTCTTTATATCTTTTAGAAAGAAAAACCGAAAAATCTGGATTTTGCAGGCTATTTAAATCAGTTATTGCTCGAACCATCCGTGAATAGCGACAGTAAAACCTTTTTTGGTTCAAAATTCAACTATTTAGTTGAAAGTGGAACTACTTTGTTAAAAATTCCATTAGTTGGTCGACGATTCATCATTTTAGTTGAAAATTTTTTTTTTCAAAACTTAACTATTTTCTTGAAAAATTGTTATTGTTCTAAATTAATTTTTCTAACGGAAATTTTAACTGTTTGGTTTGACATTTATCTTCTTCAGTTGAAAATTCAGGTATTTGTTTGAAAATTTCTGTATTCTGTAGAAAATTTGTCTTTTGTTATGGAATATTAATCTTCTTGGTGACTAATTCACATTTTTGGTTGAAAATTAATTTCTTTCGTTGAAAATTTAACTATTGGGTTGAATAATATATTTGTTGAAAAAAGGAATCATTCCTTCAAAAACTCAATTTGTTGTTGAAAATTCATGTATTTTGTTAAAATTAATCTTTTTTGGTAGAAAATTCATCATTTAGGTTGAAAATTCAACTGTTGGGTTGAAAATTCATTATTTTAATTAAAAATTGATTTCTTTGCTTACATTTTCAATTACTTTGTTGACAATTTTTTGTTGTTGAAAATAAATTTTTTGTCTGAAAATGTAGCTATGCCATTTTTTTTAGAAAATTGATCTTTTTTAGTTGAGAATTCACTTCTTGTATTTTTTGTGTTAAAAATTCAATTATTTCGGTAGACAATGCTTATTTTTGGGTTTTAAATTCAACTGTTTGGTTAGAAATTAAACTATTTTGTTGAAAATTCATCTATTTTGTTGAAAATTTTCCTTTTTTTGATAGACAATTCATCTTTTGGGTTGAAAATTTAACTGTTCGGTTAAACGTTCAGTTTTGTGCTTGAAGATTGATTATTTCAATTAAAAATTGATTTCCTGGCTTAAAAATTCAACTTCTTTGTTGGCAATTTTTTGTTATTGAACATGAATTTTTTCACTGGAAATGTAACTATTCCATTTTTTTTAGAAAATTGATATTTTTCAGTTGAAAATTCACTTCTTGTATTTTTTGGTTTAAAAATTCAATAAGTTTGGTAGCAAATGCATGTTTTTTATTATAAATTCAACTGTTTGGTTTGAAAATTCAACTATTTTGTTGAAAATTCATCTATTTTGTTGAAAAATTTTCTTTTTGGTAGAAAATTCATTTCTGTGGTTGAAGTTTCATTATTTTAGTTAAAAATTAATTTCTTCGCTTAAAAATGTAACTACTTTGTTGACAATTTTTTCTTGTTGAAAATGAATTTGTTTACCGGTAATTTAGCTATTCCATTTTTGTTAAAAAATTTATATTTTTTAGTTGAAAATTCACTTTTTGTATTTTTTGGTTTAAAAATTCCATTATTTTGGTAGAAAATGCATACTTTTTATTATAATTTCAACTTTTTGGTTAAAAATTTAACTATTTCGTTGAAAATTCATCTATTTTGTTGAAAATTTTTCTTTTTTGGTAGAAAATTCATCTTTTGGGTTAAAAATTCATTTTTGTGGTTGAAGTTTCATTATTTTAGTTAAAAATTAATTTCTTTGTCTAGAAATGGCACTATTTTGTTGTCAATTTTTTCTTGTTGAAAATGAATTTTTTTGCTGGAAATGTAGCTATTCCATTTTTGTTAAAAAAATTATTTTTTTTTAGATGAAAATTCACTTCTTGTCTTTTTTGGTTGGAAAATTCAATTATTTTGGTAGGAAATTTATATTTTTTTGTTGTAAATTCGTCTAGTTTCTTGACAATTCATCTATTTTGTTGAAAATTTTTCTTTTTTAGTACAAAGTTCATATTTTGGGTTCAAAATTCAACTGTGGGGTTGAAAACTCATTTTTTTGGTTGACGATTCATTATCTTAGTTAAAAATTAATTTCTTTGCTTCAAATATTAAATACTTTGTAACAATTTTTTTGTTTGAAAATGAATTTTTTTACTGAAAATGTAGCTATTCCATTTTTCTTTAAGAAAATTGATCGCTTTTAGTTGAAAATTCACTTCTTGTCTCTTTTGGTTTGAATATTTAATTATTTTGGTAGAAAATGCATATTTTTTGGTTGTAAATTT
>CAKNXH010002091.1:161358-181941 GCA_932178445.1 Andricus quercusramuli | reverse complement strand
TTGAAAATTTAAATATTTTGTTGAAAACTCATCTATTTTGTTGGAAAGTTTTCTTTGTTGGTGGAAAATTCATCTTTTGGGTTGAATATTCAACTGTTAGTTTGAAAATTCACTTTTGTGCTTAAAGATTCATTATTTTGGTTAAAAATTTATTCCTCTGCTTAAAAATTTAACTACTTTGTTGACAGTTTGTTGTTAAAAATGAATTTTTTGACTGTAAATGTAGCTATTCCATTTATGTTAGAAAATTGATTATTTTTTAGTTGAAAATTCACTTCCTGTCTTCTTGGGTTGTAAAATTCAATTATATTTTGTTAGAAAATGCATATTTTTTGGTTTGTAAATTAATTTTACTGTAGGTTCATTATATATTGTAGGGTGGTCTCGCCTATATTTTCTAATCATCTCACTAATCATATTAACTCCACTTCATATTTAGGGACGATTACGACAAATCGCAGAATACTCATCTCTCTTCTCCAAGATGTCACCTTTAAAGATGAATTACTCAAGAGAACAGAAAGGTTTATGAAAATGTGAAGCAGAACGTATACGATTTTCAAATAGTACATCATGTAGAATAAGATTGCGATTTTATAGAATTGTTTTAATTTTGTAAAAAGGATTTATTTTAAGTATAGTGACGAACGACTATATTTAAAAATTGGGTAGAGATATTTATTTATAAAACAGGAAAACTAACAGTCATAAATATAGTTTATTAAGTAATGCCATATATCTAGTGAAAAGTCGCCTTATAGGTCTATGAAACTTTTTTGTTGCTCACTTTTATAAAAAACTTTTTTACTTTTGTATACACCAGTGAAAAGCAAAACCATATTGAAGCCCAACTAGTCGTTTGTAAGGGCTCGCAATGTGTTGTTAATTTTAAATTTAGAAAGAAATGCTTAAAGTTGTAACTTTAATTTCTGTTTTTAATTAATCTAGTATTGAGAATATAAAGTTACCGGGTCACGCATGTCAAGTATTTATAAATTATCACTAGACTCTAATTATCGAATGTATTGACGAAGAAGAGTATTATTGTAAATTGTAATTATCAATAATGTGTCGAACCCACAAAAATTTTAGATTGATCGGACCTACGGGAAAGTTTTTGAAATCGTTTAGTATTAAGTCTTTTTTATATTTTTATTAATTATTTTAACTTTTCGTTTTTAATTCTATAGTGGGGGTTGAAACTCTTTTAAAATTTACTAGAAAATTGAAAATGATATAAAATTAACATATACATTTCTGTCCATTCAGAAAAATTTAAATACTGCAAATAATTGAAATTGTAGCTACATTCCGATATTATGTCTAGATATTTCTAATGGAAAGGATATAAATTCTTCGTGAATAAATAAATCTTTTTTTGCGTTGCAGAATTATCTACGTAAAATGTCAGTCACCTTTTTCTCTCAAATCACTTTCTGATCACTTTTTACAATAAAATGACCACTTTGGTGACTTTTCTTTCCATAAATTAACCGATGGAATAATGACTATTGAATTCAGGTTTTCGCCTACTTCTGAATTTTCTTGAATTCTCTAAGATTTTAGAGTATTTAAAAAAATTCCAATCAATTTTTAAGATTTGAACAAAATTTTAAGGCTTTTCAAAATATTTCAGAGGATTTGAAATAACTTTGAATATTTTTAATAAATTTCAATAATTTGAAATATTTTAGGGAATTTAAAATTATTCCAATGAATTTTCAAGAGCTTTAAAAAAGTCTTAGAGGATTTCAAAAGATTTTAAAGGATTTAAAATATTTTAGTCTATTTTAAAAGATTCCAAATAACTTTTAATGAATTTTTGAAATATTTTAGGCTTTTTTTTTAAATTCAAAGGCATTTTCAAGAGATTTAAAGAGTTTCAAGGAATCTGTAAGAATCTGAATGATTTTAAGGGATTTAACAAGGCATTTTAATCATTTTTTTCTGGATTTTAGGAAATATTATCAGATTTGAAAAGATTACAAGGTTTTTTCAATTTACATCCATATTTTGAAGGAATTAAACAAAATTTGAAACGACGTAGCGTATTTTTAAAAATTCCAAGTTTCCAAGAAATTTTGAAAATGTCCAGGGATTTCAAAAGATTTGAAAGAATTTCAAATATTTTAGGGCATTTTAGAAGATTACAAAGATTTTTGAATTGCCTCCAATAATTTCAGGGGATATCAAAAAAATAAAAATATTTTGGGGTATTTTTAAAAATTCCAAGAAATTTTCAAGAGAATTAAAAAATTTCAAGGGATTTCAAATATTTTAGAGTATTTTATAAGATTCCAAGGATTTTTCAGTTGACTTCAATAATTTCAGGGGATTTCAAAGAATTGAAAACATTTAAGAGAATTTTCTAATATTCAAAATAATTTTTAATTGATTTTAATAATTTGAAGGAATTTCAAAGGGTTTGAAATATTATCGGGTATTTTTGAAAATTCCAAGGAATTTCCAAGAGATTTAAAAAAATTTTAAGGATATCAAAAGATTTTAAAGAATTCCAAATATTTTAGGGTACTTTATAAGATTCCAAGGATTTTTCAATTGGTTTCAATAATTTCAGGGAATTTAAAAGAATTTTAACGATTTTAGGGTATATTTGAAAATTCTAAGGAGTTTTCAAGAGATTAAAAAAAAATTTCAAGGAATTCCAAAAGATTCCAAATGATTTGAAATAGCTCAGGTTATTTTTAATGGATTTCAAGAATTTAAAGTAATTTCAAAAGACATGAAATATTTCAAGGTATTTTTGAAAATTCCAAGTAATTTTCAAAAGGTTCAAAAAACTGCAAGGGAATTAAAAATATTTTTAAAAAACTTGAAAAAACTTCAATAGACTTCAATAATTTGAAGTGATTTCAAAGAATTTTAAAGAATATAGGGTATTTTTAAAACTTCCAAGGAATTTTCAAGACATTAAAAAAATTTCAAGGAATTTAAAAAATTCCAAACAATTTGAAATATCTTAGGCTATTTTCAATAGATTTCAATAATTTGAAGTGATTGCAAAAGGACTTGAAGGACTTTGGGGTATTTTTAAAAATTCCAAGTAATTTTCAAGAGCTTTAAAAAATGTCAAGGGATTTCAAAATATTTGAATGAATTTTAAGATATTTAAAAAGATTCCAAGACATTTTTTATCGATTTCAATAATTTAATGGGATCTCAAAGAATTTTAAATTTTTTAGATAATTTTTAAATATTTAAAAGAATTTTAAATTTATTTTAATCATTTGAAGGAATTTCAAAGGGTGTTAAATATGTTGACTTATTTAAAATGATTCCAAGGACCTATAAGGTTTATATTTTAAAAAGTTCCAAGGGATTTAAAAAAATTTCCGAGGATTTCAATTATTCTAAGAGATTTTAAAAGCTCCCTTAGTATTTCAATAAATTTTCTAGGGTTTCAGGAATTTAAATATTTTATATATTCATATTTTTATATATTTATATATTTGATGTTATTTATATATTTCACATAATTTCACGGGATTTTACAATATTTTAATAGATTTCAAAGAATTTATTCACAAGAAGTGAAGGATTTCGTAGGGTTTCAAAGGTTTGAAGAAATTTTCAAATATTTTTTGTACATTATTTGGAATTCGCCCTGAGTTCTTATTAATTTGTCCTGAATTTTTTTCAATTCTCTTGAGTTCTCATTTCCTTTCAATTTCTTTAAATTAATTGCAATTTTATTGAAATCAATGGAATTTTTTGATTTTTGAATTGTTTCCAATTTGAATTCTTTTTAATTGTTTTGAAGTCTTATGAATTTACCCCGAAGTCGTGAAAATTCACCTGAAATCCTTATAAATTTTCATCAAATTCTTTTGAATCTTTTTAAATTTAAAATAACATTAGCCACATTATTAATGTACGTTATTCACTTTTAGTAACTTTTTATGTCACTTTTGTTGACTTTTTTCAAGTAAATTAAGCTGTGGCAGCCCTGAGAATAATAAATTAAAAACGAATAAATTAAAAATTAAAATTATGTTATTCCATTTATAGAAGATTATATTGTTTCCTCATAGAGGGAGGTTTGTAAATACAAAAATTCTCAAATCTATTTTCTTTTGCCATATTTCGATATAATTCGACTCCAGGGGCTCGAAAATGAAATTGTTAAAAAATATCCGTATGTTTGTGTGTAACTTTTTTCTGTTTATCATATCTCGAAAAGGAAAGCGTTTAAAAATAAAAAATAAATTACCATGTTTATATGAGAAAAACTTTTTGCTATTCGAAATGAAACGATACTATGTATATCTGATATATTTGTTCGCGTCTTCGAGTCACGTCGAATGACCTATTAGAGAACCTTTTCTAACCTATTAGGGTCGGTTTATGAAGTGTAAAAAAAAATGTTTAGTCTCTTTTTGTAAGAAAAACTTTCTTGATATTATAAATATTACCATACTATATATGATATATTTGTTCGCGTCTTCGAGACACGTCGAATGAACGACTGAAAAATTTGTCATGTCCTCTTATAATCTAGCAATACCTACTTATAATTTTGCAAAATATATTGTTTATCATGTTTATACGAGAAAGACCATTAATATTGTGAATACAATAGAACTATTATTTGTTCGCGTTTTCGAGACGCATCGATTGACCTATTGTGGAATATTTTATAACCTACTAGTGCCGATTTATGAAGTTTCAAAAAAATGGCTTCATTTGTTTTATATTAGAAAAAACTTTCTTGATATAAGGAATACTAGAGTAGTATATCTGATATATTTGTACGCGTCTTCGAGACACGTCAAACGGCCTACTGAAGAACTTTCTATGTCCTATCATCCAGCAATACCTATTTATAATTTTTCAAAGTATATTATTTATCTTGTTTATATAAGGAAAACTTCTTAATATTGGGAATACTACATGACTATATATAATGTATTTGTTCGCGTTTTCGAGACTCATAGATTGACCTACTGTGGAATATTTTATGACCCACTAGTTCCAATTTATGAAGTATCAAAAAAATCGCATATTCTTTTATATGAGAAAAACTTTCTTGATATTAGAAATACTACAGTACTATATCTGATATATTTGTTCGCATCTTCGAGACACTTCGAATAATCTACTAAAGAACCTTCCATGTCCTTTTATGATCTAGCAATACCTAATTAAAATTTTTCAAGATAAATTTTTTATCTTGCTTATATGATGCATTTGTTCGCGTTTTCGAAACGCATCGATTGACCTATTGAATAATCTTTTATGACCTTCCAGGATCTACCATTGTTTAATTTTTAAAGAAAATTATTTACCTTGTTTATAAGAGAATTTTTTTTTATATTGAGAATATAATTTAAGGAATTAAAAAAAATTTTAATAAAATTTAATTATTATATTATTAATGTAATTTAATTCAAATATAATTTATCTATAATTTAATATAATTTAATATAATATAATTTAATTTACTTTAATTTATAATTTAATATAATTCAAGTACATACTATATTCGATGTAATTGTTCGCGTCTTCGAGACGCGCCGATTGACCTATTGACGAACCTTCGATGACCTTTCATGATCGATCAATAGCGACCTATAGTTTACAAAAAAGGTAAAATTTTTTTTATGAGGAAAACTTTTTTTGGTCTGTAAATGTTAATGGTCAAAAAAAAAAATAAAAAATTAGTTAGGGAAAAGTCAGAAATTTTGGAAATGAAGTTATGCGGCCTCCCTCTTCTGGAATGAAGAACTCAAAGCTCACTTGGCATTAATAAACAAATACCGGAAGTGGGAGGCAGATATTTCTTATCTTCGTAATTATCAATATGTTGCTAATTTTAAGGTCATTTCGGTTGATTTTCGCGTTCGCATTTTCTTTTGGATTGGCGGTCATCCAAGTGTTGCGCGGCAAGCTGCTTGAAAATTATGCGTGCTCGTCACGAAGGTCAATGAAGGCTGAAGTGAGTTTAGTAAGTCAGACGGTCAATCGAGTTTGGTACCGCGACCACGAATTTTTTGGTACTGAAGTGTCAGTGCCATCAGTCTAAATTTTTGGTTAATTTTTTCGAAAGAAAAAAAAAAACAAATAAAAAATCATGCCGCGAATTAAGCAGAAGGTGTGCATTGTTGGAAGTGGCAACTGGTAAGTATAATAAAGATGAACCAGGGCAGCAATTTTTTTTAATTCTAAGAGACTGTCTGAAAACAGGGATCCAATTTCTGGGCAGCCTTGAAAAGAATTCGAATTTTTTCAATTAAAATTTGAAACAATTCTGATCCTGTTTTTGAAATATATTGCAAAGAAGAACGGTCCTGTCTTCAATTCAGATCTCGATTTAAATTAAATAATAAATAAATTCGATTTAAAGTACGAAGGTAAATTATTAATGTAATCAGAAAAAAATTTGAATATTATATTAGCGAGGACTCAAGTCGAGAACAATGAAAGATCAAGTTTGGCACGAAAAACTCTTCATTGAGGCTATCTGACGTGATGCTTCAAAGTGCCAAAAATTCAATGCCAATGGTAAAATCTGTTACACAAGAGAAAATATAATTTTTTTTTTGTTATATAACTGAAGGGTTGAGGTACAGAACTAGATAACTAACAAAATCGAAATTTTTCAGAAGAGCGAAAAATTATGCTGTAAAATCGAAATCAGTATTTAAAGACAAAAGTCCAGTCCTGACCTGAAGTGTGACTGAATTAAGGCCAAAAAAGTGTGATCAGAAAAATGTATCCATATTCAAGAAAGTAAATGTGGAAGTTGATAATCTCAAAGTGACAGAAACATAAAATTGGAACAGACTCAGCTGCGGATCGCTACAGAAAATCCAATTTTCAGTTTAAACAAAAAATACAAACTAAATGGCGATACATTGAATTGCTTAATTGGAAGAAAATGAGTCTGATAAAAAAAATTACCCAATTCCAAGTAAAGCATTCAAGAATTTGGGAATTAAAATTTTATGGGGTTTGAAAATCGTTTGAAAATCGTCCTTAATAAGTATAAAAAATCTTTATCCAAAAAAATTATCCTGTTTCGAGAAAATAAAGGTTTAGTGTGACCAAAAAAATATGAAATTTTTACCTACAAGGATGAATTTTGAAAGCAAACACACAAATTTTCAATCAAGAAGATCAATTTTCTACCAAAAATATTTTTCGTACAAATATTTGAACTTTTAACTAATAATGACAAATTTTCAAGCAAAAATGGAAAAGTGAAATTTGCAGTAAAAAATTCAATTTAAACAAAACAAAAAAATCTCAAAAAAATAGTCAAATTTTCAACCGAAGAGACAAATTTTCAAGAAATAAAGATTTTTTAGTCAAGAAAAAAAGTTCATCCAAATTGCTGAATCTTCAAGCCAAAAGAAGAATTTTTTCTAAAACATTTGGATTTTCAATACGAAAATATGAATTTTCGACAAAAAAAAGTTAATTTACAACCAAACATTTGTATTTTTAACTAAAAATGAGGGCATTTCAAACCATCAATATTAGTTTCCTACCAAAAAAGGCGAATTTGCAAACTAACCGAAAATTGAAAAACATTTTCAGTTTCAAAACTTAATTTTAAATTACAAAAAAAACATGAATTTTCAACAGAATAGTTGAATTTGTAATCAAATATTTGAACTAACAACAAAATAATTAAATTTTCAACGAAATAATCGACTTTTCAACCAAAGAATATCAATTTTCTACCAAAAAGGATGAATTTAGGCCGTGGCTACAGGTACCGAAATTTCGGTACAAATAGCTGTTTTTTTCGGTATAAATAGAGCTGGAAAAGGGGCTCTTTGTGCCGAAATTTCGGTACAAATAGCCAGATTTTTTCTTTAGGTGTAGATACTTCCATAAATTTAATTTTGAAACCAAACACACGAATTGTTAACGAAGAATAATAATTTTCTACCAAAAAAGATGAATTTTCAACAAAATACATGAATTTTCAAATAAATAGTTGAATTTTTAACTAAGAAAAATACAAATTTTCAACCAGGTGGATAAGTTAAATTTTCAGTAAAAAAATTCAGAATACGAATTTTCTCTAGAATTTCCAGTCCGAAAACATAAATTTTCAATAAAAAAGTTAATTTCCAAGTGAACAGTTGCATTTTTAATCAAAAAGAGGACATTTTTAATTATAAAGATTAGTTCTCTACCAAAAAAGCGAATTTGCAACTAACAGAGATGAATGTTTACACATAAATGGAAAAATTACATTTTCAGTTAAAAACTTGAATAGGAATAGTTGAATTTTTAGTTTAAAAAAATTAATTTTCAAATGAACAAAAATTAACTTTTCAATTAAGGAGATGAATTTTTTGTTAATATGATGAATCTTTAACAAAAATGCTTTTCTTAATAAAGTGGTTCAACTTTTGCCCAAGTAGTTGAATTTTCAATTTAAAAAAAAATCAATTTTCAAAAAAAAATGGGGTGGCAACATTTTTAGTTTAAAAATTAATTTCTAATCAAAATAAAAAAGGTTTCAACTAATTAGTTAAACTTTCAACAAAACAGTTGAATTTTCAACCAAAAAATATGACTTTTTAAGAAAAATGGTAAATTTTCAACTAAAAATATAATTGTCATGAGAAAGTACCTGAAAAAAAAAGAAATAGAAATACAAGGCAAATAAATTACTAACAAGAATATTATATCATTAAAGATCTATTAAAAGAAAAAAAGTATATTTTATATTTTTTATAAATGAACGATAATAATTTCAAGAAATATCATTCTTGATGGCAAGGGAAGAAATTGATTGACAAAAAGTTTAAAAAGTGGTTTATTTTAGTTTTAAGTTTTTTGTTTTGAGATTTTAATATTTTTTTAGTTTTAATTAATTTGCCAATATTTTTATTGCCATATTTATACTATATATATATAGATATATATATATATATATTTTTTTTTTATTGATTAATTTATACTATATATTACTATAATAAAAATGAGATTTCGATTAAGTTCTTTTAATACAACGTATTTCTTTTTTTTTATTCAAAAACCCCATTTTCGATCAAAATGTTGGTTATCTAGTTCTGTACTGCAACCCCTCAATTTTTACTTTCATTGAAACAGTTTTTAAACTATCCGATGAATAAAAAATGTTATAAAATGTTTATTTTTTATTAAAAGTCGCCAATTAGATGCAAATTAAAAATATGATATTAATAATATAATATGATATAATAATAATACTAAAAATGAGATTTCCATTAAATCCTTTTAATACAACGTATTTTATTATTATTTCTTTTTTTAATAAAAAAAAACATTTTCGATAAAAAATGATGGTTATCCAGTTCTGTACTGCAACCCTTCAACTCTTACTTTCATTGAAACAGTTTTTAAACTATCCGATGGAAAAAAAATTATATAAAATGTTTATTCTTGATTAAGAATCGCCAATTAGATGCAAATTAAAAACAGCCGTAAAAGTCGTTCCTGTCAATAAATGGACAGTGAATATTGCATTCACATCACATAATACCAGTAATTTAAATAAAATCTTAAGCACCTTCGAATCTTAATAAAAAATTTCCTTCTTAGATTTCAAGATCAGATGAGTCACTTTTTGAAGGCAAGACTTTGCAACTTACAATTGAAAAAATAATGGTGTCATTGATCTTGCTCTAAATTTACCAGATGGTAAATTTTTTATTTAATTAAAAAAGATTCCAGAAAAATGGCAATGGCAAAAAATATTAAGTTCTTTGTTAAAATAAATTTCCCTTTCAGGGGTTCGGCTATCGCAAAAATTATTGGTGCAAATGCCGTCAAATTTAACAATAAGTTTGAAGAAAGAGTCACCATGTACGTTTATGAAGAGATGATAGATGGAAAAAAATTGACTGAAATTATTAATGAACAGCATGAAAACGTCAAATACCTTCCTGGCCATAAACTCCCAGCCAATATTGTAAGTATTAAAGAAATAATTATCATCTCTGCATTGAATAAATTTCACTTTATTTATTATAACAATCTTATATCGCTATTAATGGATTTTCCTTTTTAACATTATATTATAACAAGACTAATTACTTTAAAAAATTTTTAAATTATTCAAAAAATTCTGGAAATTATTAAATAATATCAATAGTCAGTAGTCGTACGAACGTAAACTTTTCCAGAAGGCATAGAGACTTTGTCCACTCCACCTGGAAATAGTTTGGGGAGATCTTCGTCTTTTACTGTCGGCACTACCATAACTTTATCTCCCGGCTAAAATAAAAAAATATTTTTTTTTTAATTAAATAATGTGTCAAAATAAAAATTGAAGAATATTATTGCAGTAATAATTAAAAATATTGATAAAATTGGAAATTTATGAGATTATACTTACAACCCAGTTGGCTGGAGTCGCAATTTGTGGCTTTCGATCAACCAATTGTAGAGAATCGATCACTCGTAGGATTTCACTATAGGAATAGAAATTTTATATTAACGAAATTATATTTTATCATATCTTATAGATATTTAATTTAATTATGCTACATAATTATTTTATTTAAAAATGAAAAAATAAACTGAATCAGGGTGGCCGCAGAACTTCATTTGATAAATTTCCTGATTTTTCCATTACCAATTATTCATTTTATCTGAACATTGATATTTAATAGCATTTTAATCGTGTTATGTTTTTAAAATCGAACTTTTTATAAACGGAATAAAATAATTTCAGATTAAAATTGTAATTTTTTTTTATTTAACGAATAAATATGACTTTTTAAAAAATAGTTGAATTTTCGACAAAATAGTTTAATTTTAAACCAAATTGTCGAATTTTCAATCTACAAAGATGAATTCTCAAGAAAATAGTTGAACTTTAACCAAATAGTTGAATTTTCAATCCAATTAATTGAATTTTAAACGAAAAGATGTATTCTCAACGAAAAATGTAATAGTTGATATTTCCACAAAAAAAACAACTAATTTTCAATAAAGTAGTTAAATTTTCAACAACATTGATGAATTTTTAACCAAATGCTTGAATTTTCAACCTAAAAATATGAACTCTTAACAAAAAATGTAATATTTGATATTAAATCACAAAAGATGAAATTTCTACCAAAAGAGATCAATTTTAAAACAAAAAGACGAATTTTCAACCAGGAAGATTAATTTACTACCAAAAATGACAAATTCTTATTAAAATACTTAAATTTTCAAACATATAATTGAATTTTCAACTAAACAATACATATGAATTTTCAATAAAAAAATGGAAAAGTTAAATTTTAAGTAAGAAAAACATTTTTTTATCGAAAATTCGACCAAAAAGATGAATTTTTAACTAAAATGATAAATTTTACAACCAAACTAATGAATTTTCAACAAATAAGGATTTTCCTGTCGAAAAAAAAATTTGAAATGATTGAACTTCCAAACCAGGAGACCTATTTTCTGTACAAAAGTTGAATTTTCATTTTATTCAAATATAATAGTTTATATTTCGACTAGATTAAGTTTCTACTAAAAGAGAGGAATTTTAAAATCAAAAAGACGAATTTTCAACAAAATACATGAATTATCAACGAAAATAATGAATTTTCCAACCAAAAAGACGAATTTTTAACAAATAATGATTTTTTAGTCCAGGAAGAAAAAAAATTCCCTCAAATTGTCGAAATTGCAAGCCAAAATGCAAATGTTCTATAAAACGGTTTGATTTTCAACCTGAAAATATGAATTTTCAACAAAAAAATATAAATTTTAAACAAAAAAATATAAATTTTCAACAAAAAAATTAATTTTTAACCAAACAGTTGCATTTTTAAACGAAAAAAGAAAATTTCAGATCAAGATGATTAGTTTTCTACCAACCAAAGACGAATTTTAAATAAAATATCAATTTTCCACCTAAAATGGAATAGTTAAAATTTCTGTTAAAGAAATTAATTTTTAACAAAATAGTTGAATTTTCATTCAAACCAGATCAATTTTCAACTTATAATAGTTAAATTTCCCGTAAAAAAAATTAACTTTCAAACTAATAAAATAAATTTTCAATAAAATATTAACAAGTTTAACCAGAGAAATAAATTTTCAATCAAAAAAGTAAATTTTCAACCAAAGAAGTGAATTATGAAACAAAATAATTTTTTAACAAAGTAGTTTCAGTTTCAACTAGGTAGGTGGTTGAATTTTCAACTAACAAAAAGATTTTAATTTTAAACTCAAACCAGTTGAATTCAGCCAAAAATACGAATTTTTAACAAAACAGTTGAATTTTTAACCAAAAACAGCTTAATTTTCAACCAAGAAGCTTAAACTTCTATCAAAAATGAAAAATGTTCAACAAAAGTGGAATAGTTATATGCTCAGTTAGAAAAATTAAATTTCAATTTAAAAAAGCTAATTTCCTTCAAAACAGTTGAATTTTCAAAAAAAAGGTTTTAAATTTTAAATCAATAACAGTTGAATTCAACAAAAAAATACGAATTTGCAACAAAACAATTGGATAACCTCTGATGTTAATTTTTTTTTTTAATTAAATTACTAAATCTCTAAACAATAATAAATAAAAGTGAATAATAATAAATAAACTACTCTAAATTACAGATTAATTTTCAACCAAACAGTTGTGACTTTTAACCAAGAAAGATTTTACTAAAGCAGATGAAATTTTCAATCTAAAAAGACAAATTCTTAAGAAAAATAGTTTAATTTTCAACCAATAAAGATTTAGTTGAATTAAAAAAATTAGTTGAATTTTTAACACCAAAATATGAATTGTCAACGAAAAGTTAATTTTCTACCAAAATAATAGAATTTTCACCCAAAAAGACGAATTTCCAACAATACAGTTCATTTTCAGGAGGAATTAACTGCAAGAAAATATAAATACAAGGCAAATAAATTACTAACAAGAATTTATATCAAGGTCGCCGCAAAACTTCATTTTCAAAATTCCCTAATTTTTAATTTTCCCTGACCATTAACATTCAAAAACCAGAATTTTAATCTAGTAACATTTTAAATATAGAATCTTTTTTAAACGGAACAACCCAATTTCAAATTTTTATTAAAAAATGTAAAATGTATTTTCTTTGCCAATTGTGTAAGTACCCCTCTTATAGGAATTCCCTGACTTTTGCTAGATTTTTTTAAAAACCCCTAACTTTTCCCTGATTTTCACTGACAAATAAAATTCCCCGACTTTTCCCTAGTGTCCAGGTTTTGCCTGAGCTACGGCCACCCTGTAAAATAAAAAAGGGAAAAATTGGGGAGATCTCCCCCATATAAATTCTACTTCCAATTTTTTTTACTCACTCTACATTTCGACCAGTAGATTTTGGATAATGCATAGATAAACGAACACGATGATCGGGACTGATTATGTAAAGAGCTCTGACCGTATCTGCAGAATCTGGATCGTTTTGATTTTCCTCGTCCAACATTCCTAATTTTACTGCCAAACTGCGATCACCATCGGCAATAATTGGGAATGGGAAGGCCCCGGGAATATCTAGGCAATAAGATTTAATATCCTGCAAATTAAAAACAAAAAATGATTTTAAAAAATATTATAGTTAAATAAATATTTGATAAAAATGAGGGTTGCAAATAAATTGTTTAAATCTGAGAACGAAAATTCGGGGCGACTGAAAAATCCCGAAAAATAGAATTCACAAATAATAAAATTCCTAAATTATAAAATTCCTGAATTTGAAAATTCTTGAATAATAAAATTGCCGAACAGTTTATAATATTACAGAATCGGACAATTCCGAAAAAATTCAAGATATTGCCGTATTATAAAATATTCAAACTAGAAAATGCCCGAATTTAAGCAATTAAATTTTTTTATAGTATTAGCTATTTATTACAAAAAAATCAAATATGTGTGTAAAAAAAAATATTTTCAATGTTTAAAGTTTCTCACATTATTGTTTTAATTTAAAATAACAATAATTGAAAAAAATGTCATCAAAAAATATATATATGTCAATTATTATTATTTTAAATTCAAACAATAATTTTAGAAACTTTAAACATTGAAAATATTTTTTTTCAAAATATTTGATATTTCAATCAATAAATAATATTTATAAAAAAATTTGAACTGTTTAAGTTCTGGAATTTTCAAATTCGGTAATATTATAAACTGTCCGGAATTTTATTATTCAGGAATTTTCCCATCAGGAAATATTATAAACTTTTCGTGAATTTTATTATTCGGGAAATTTACAGTGTCGGGATTTTTACCTTTCGGAATTTTTCAGTCGTCCCTAAAATGTTCATAAATATGATGACGAAATTAATATTTTTAATTAATTAAATAAATTTTTTTAAATTAATTCCTGTACAATTTTTTATTTCCATAAAATTTGTTACTACCTACAAACAAGATACGAGAAAAATTACAAATATTTTAATTGTACTTACATTTACCCAATCTACGTGATCTTTTAATTCATCCACTGAGTGAGCCAAGAGTTTCACATTACGACGTTCAAAATGAGGTTGATGAACAGCAATTCTACCCAATTCAGTTGTGCAGACCGGAGTAAAATCAGCAGGATGTGAAAATAGAACAACCCATCTAAAAAAAATATATTCTTAGCTCAAAATAATTAAACATTTTTATGAATAAAAAAATTATTTTATTAAATAAATTAAATAAAAATTTATTAAAAATAATCAGGGTGGCCAATGGACCCAGAAATCGGAAAAATTGGGGAAATGACAGTGAATTTATTTTGTTATCCCAAATTTGACAAATTTATGGAAGAAAAATTTATCCAATTCCTTTAAACTTCACATGATATAATTAAATTTTAAATAAGTTCTATTACAGAATTACAAAATTAAAAGCGTTTGAATTTTAAAAAATTGGATAAAAAAAGTTTCAAGTTGATCAACTGTAAATATTAACTAATTAATGATTTTTTAAAACTGAACTGTAGTTCGAGTTTTAAAAATTATTATTGATTTTATAAAGTCAATTCTGAATCCGTTGAAAATATAACAGTTTACAGATTTTAATGTTAAAAATTAAACGATTTCAATTCGAAAACCTTAGTAGTTAAACAAATTTTAACGTCCGATTAAAACTTTATAAACTATTTTCAATTTTTAAATAATTTTAAATTTGTAGATTCATATACATCCAATTCAATTTGAAAATTGTAATTAAAAAAAAGAACAATTTGTTGATATTTACATCTGATTCAAAAATATTTGACTGTTCATTTAAAATTAGTGATTATAAATAAAACATTCAAAACTAAACAATTTGAAACTAAATTATTTGAAATATAAAGGCTTGAATCGTTAAAATTTCAGAGTGCTAAATTTAATCTTCGAATTTTAAAATTTTAATTGTTACATTTAGAAAATTTTCATTTGTGAGTAGTGTCTAATTTTGTTTCATAAATAACAATTGAACAATGATTAATTTAGAAAAAATTCGAGTACATAAGTTTAAGAGATGATTTTTATCGATGTGGAAGGGATGAAATTTTTTATTTAACTTTTTCTGAATTGGAAGTGGTATATTTTTTTATTTTTAAGATTTTTATCGAGTTGGAAAGAAGAAAATGTTGTTTTTCAATATTTTATGATTGGAAGCAGGATAATTTTTTATTCTTAACATTTTTATTGAGTTGGAAGGGAAGAGATTTGGCTTTTCAATTTTTTTCTGAATTGGAAGAGCGAAATTGCTTTATTTTTATGACTTGTATAAAAGTTGAGAGAATCGAAATTTTGGTGATTTTTTTTTTCTAAATTGGAAGAGGCCGTTTTTTCTTTTTATAATTTTTAATAAGTTGAAGGGAGCAATTTTTTATTTTCAATATTTTTTCTGAATTGGAGGGTATTTTTTTATTTTTAACATTTTTATTGAGATCTGAAAATTTCGATTTAATTTTTTCTGAACTGGAAGTGGTACATTTTTTTATTTTTAAGATTTTTATCGAGTTGGAAAGAAGAAAATGTTGTTTTTCAATATTTTATGATTGGGAGCAGGATAATTTTTTATTCTTAACATTTTTATTGAGTTGGAAGGGAAGAGATTTTGGTTCTCAATTTTTTCTGAATTAGAAGAGGCCCTTTTTGTTATTATAAGTTTTACTGAGTTAGATAGGAAAAATCGTTGGTAATTTATTTTGTTTCTGAATTAGAAGCCGATTTTTTTTACATTATGGAAGAATTTTTTATTTACTATATTTTTACGGAATTGCAGGGTAATTTTGTTAAATTTCTATTGAGTTGGAAGGAGGAAATTTCGGTTAAACATTTTTTTCGAGTCGGGAGGGAGGATATTTCGGCTAAACATTTTTTTTCGAGTTGGGAGTATATTTTTTAAAAATAATTTTTATCGAGTTGGAAAGAATGAAATTTTGGTTTTAATTTTTTCTTAATTAGAAAAGGAAAATTTATTTATTTATAAAATTATTATACAATCGCAAGTAAGGAAATTTTTGTTTTAAATTTTTTATAAACTTTCAAACATATTTATTGCGTTAGAAGGAAGGAAATTCGGGTTATTAATTGTTTTTCTGAATTGTAAATGGCCAATTTTTTCGTTTTAACATTTTCCAGTGGACGGGGGAATTTTTGTATTTTTAACACTATTTTAACATTTGGTATTTCTAATATTCAGAAAAATGCGGGTAACATTTTTTTTTAAATTTTGTACTGAATTTTCTGTTGAAATGTGTTAACAATTTTAAATTTATACGTGTAAATTATTGAGCGTTTAAATAAAAAAAAAAATTTAGCTTAAATTTTAAATGTTTGAATTCAAAAAAGTTCCACTTTGAGTATTTTAATTTGTAGTCCACTTTTGATTACTTCAAATTAAAGAAATTTCAGTTTTAATAATTCAAATTTATTCATATAAGAGTTAAAATTTTTTTAATTCCTCGATTAAAACGGTCACCCTAAATTTGTTAGACAAAAAAATCGAGCAATTTTCTATATATAAGATATAAAACCATTTTTATCAATTTAACATCCTTCATTTTACATAATTTAAAAATTAAAATAAATAAATTATCCAAGTGGTTTCATTATTTCAGACTATGAGAAATAAAAAAGAATTTATTGAAATTTTAGTTACTCTTATTACACTATCTAAATATATCTAGGTAAGGGAACCCCCCTACAGTGGATAATTCAATCTACAGTGGATAATCATTAATTAAGAGCACACATAAAAAAATATTTAATTTTAAATTATGAAAACTTTAAAAAAAAAATATTAAAATGCCTTAATTACTAATTGAATTGAATTAATTATTTTACATAAATTAGGATTTTTATTTAATAATTACCCACTGTAGGAGGTTTCCCCCAGATTAAAATTATAAAGAAAAATCCTCACGAATCTCCTTGCCAGTCATAAAACTCAATCGGACCCTGGGTTGTTTCAGCCTTGAAATTTGGCACAATTGCGTTTAATCTCATTTTGGAATCACTTTTGAACTTTTGAAACACGAGCAAGAAAGAAAATAATATTATGATCTCACTTGGAAGAAGAGAACTGGTTCTGTGGTGGTTTTGAAAGGAGGCTAGCAACTAAGTAGATATCCACAAGGCCCCCCTCTCCATCTAATTCTTGTACTGATTACTAATTGTTTCTTAACATTGCATGAAGTTGCAGCATCTGATAAGTTCGGTGCCTCAGGATTTCTTGGAATATAAAGTTTCCTCGATTAAAAAAAAAACAAAAAACACTTCACTGATTGTTCCAATTAAGGAAAATATTGCTTTTATTTTTAATAATAAATATTAAGTTTAGTAAGACTCATGCAATCAAATAAAATAAATATATATACTCTTAATGTACAAAATTAAACATTTATTTTTACATGTCGAAAAAAAACAATCTTTTTATAACAAATGTGAAATTTTTAAAACAAATTTCAATGATTTCTGCCATTAAAGAATTTATTTTTAAAAATTGGATACTTTCCATGTAAATTTAAAACTACTCTCTTCAGTAGAGCGAAGTGAAAATACTAAAATTAGTCGAATCGTTTGAGTTACAATTTGTGGGTCGACATCCAAAATAAGTGAAGAATCAAATTTTTTAATATGTAAATATCTTCAGTTGTCTTTTTAAAATTTACAATTAAAAATTGTAATAATTCGGAAAAAAGAATTTGCCTTATTTAAATTTTTTTTAAATGTACTAAAACATTTTTTTTGGATTGATTCAAACCTGAAATTTCTTCAGCATGAACCAAAGAAACATGTTATTATATTTTATACGTGAAAAAAATTTTTTTCATATAGGAAATCCCAAAAATCCTAACTCACGAAAAAAATTTTTTCCGAAAAGCAAAAATAAAAATGAGATAAGTTTTGAACCAAATAGTTCAATTGTTGACTTAAGAACATCACTTTTTAACCAAAAATGGAATAGTTACATTTTCGTTTCGAAAAATTAATTTTCAATTGAAAACACTGAATTTTCGCCCAAATTGTTGAATGTTGTAGGAATTTTTAACTGAAAAATTACGAATTTTTTTACAAATTACATACATTTTTAACCGAATATTTGAATTTTCAAAATAAAAAAGATTAATTTTGAACCAAAAATGGAATTGCCACATTTTCATTTGAAAAAACTAATTCTCAAATGAAAATATGAATTTTCTACCAAATTATTTAATTTTTGAGCAAAAAAAAAGAACTTTCTACAATATATTTGAATTTTTAACTCAAAAATATAAGCTTTCAAATACAAAAAATAATTTTCAATCGAAAATTGCAATTATCAGTTTGAAAAAATGAATTTTTAACGAAGTAGTTGGATTTTCAAACCAAAAGATAGCTTTTCATAAAAATAAATATATTTTCAACCAAATAGTTAAATTTTTAACCAACGTTCCGCCAAAAAATATAACTTTTGAACGAAATTTGAACTTGCAACAAAATAGTTGAATTTTCGACTAAAAAATATCAATTTTCAAACACAAATGGAATAGTTCAATTCAAGAGACTTTGATGAGAAGAGAATTCAAAAAAATTAAACAAATCAGCGAGAAATAAAAATATCAAAAGAATTTCAAAGAACAACTTTTTTTTAAGTTCCGGATGAATTCCCATTGAATTGTTTAGAAGAATTCAAAAGACTTTGATGAAATTCATAAGAATTTAAGAGAATATAATTGCACAAGAATGTTAAAAATCAAAAAATGTCCATCCAATTCAGTAAAATGGAAGTGAACAGAATTCAGGACAAATTCAACAGAATTTAAGCGAATTGAAAAAAATAACAAAAATCAAGGAAAAAAATATAATTTGAGTGAATGTAGAGAAATTTAAGGGAAATGAGAATAATTCGATAAATTCATAAAAATTCAAGAAAATTCGAAATAATTTGATGAAATGCCCCATAATTAAAGGTGTGTTTAAAAGACTTCAGGATGAATTGAAAAAACTCATTGAATTGAATTAATTTAGAAGAATACAAATGAATAAAAAAAATGCAAAGGCAATTAATAAATTTCCAAAGAATTCAAAATAATTTAGGATAAATAATAAGAATTCATAGTGAATTCCAAATGAATTCAAATTAATTGAAAACAAAAATTCAAAATATTTCCATCGAAATGAGTGAAATGGTACTGAACAGAATTTAGGACGAATTCAACAGAATTTAAGTGAATTGAAAAATAACATTTTTTATAAGGAATTAAATAAAATTCGAATTAATTTAGAAAAATTTCAGGAGAAAGAGAAGTTCATTGAATTAATTAAATTTTGAATTAACTGAGAAAAATCCAAAGGAATTCAAAAGAATTTAAAAGAATTAAAGATAAATTAATCAGAATTCAGGGTTAAATCCAAATGAATTTAAAAAAATCCAAAATATTCCATTGGTTTTAGTAAAAATTGAGTGAATTCAGAAGAATTCAAGGGAATTCAAGAGAATATGATAAAATGCCTAAGAATTCAATGTTAGTTTAAAGGACTTTAGTGTGATTTAACAAAAAAAAATGTTTTAATCCACTTGCTTGAGCAGATTTGAGTGAATTTAGAAGAATTCCAAGTTAAATCAAAAGAATTCAGCTAGAGTTACAAAAATCAAGAGAATTCCCAAAGATTCAAAAAAATTCAACGAGAGTTAAAAACATCAAGAGAATTACAAATAATTCAAACAAATTTTTAAGAATTCAGGGTGAATTCCAAATTAAATCAAATAAGTTTTAAAAAATCTGAACTATTCCACTGATTTCAGTACAATTTAAGTGAATTTAGAAGAATTCGGGGGAATTCAAGAGACTTTGATGAAATTTTTAAGAATTTGAAAGGATATAATTGAAAAAAATTCAAAATATTTCCATCGAAATGAGTAAAATGGTACTGAAAAGAATTTAGGACGAATTCAACAGAATTTAAGTGAATTGAAAAAAAAATTTTGTTTAAAAATAAGGAATTAAATCAGATTTAAGTGAATTTAGAGAAATTTAAGGCAAGAGAAGAATCCGACGAAATGCATAAAAATTCAAGGTGAATTAAAAAATTCAAATGAATTGGAAATAATTCAGAAATATTTAAAAGTTTCATTGAATTAATTAAATTTTGAATTAACTGAGAAAAATTCAAGGG